>CAMZMU010000089.1:35557431-35650777 GCA_947311845.1 Poa pratensis | reverse complement strand
CCTAGAATCTCTCTAAGCACTACGACCAGCCTGCAGCTAACAACTGGATAGCGTCCAAATCCCTGCATGCAACACAGCGGCTTTCTCGCCACAACGGCATCTCACCGGCTTGCCGTGTCGCACGGCTCCACATGCATGCACTGAAACTGCAGGAACACACACCCACCAACTAATACATGCAAATACAGAAAATAAACATGCAGATACAGAAACATCAAGATAACGCTAACAATCTACCATAATTATTTGAAGCCGTCTGATCAAAGTTGTTTATCAACGCTATACGCGACTCTTCTCGCACGTACATCCCCCGTCTGAGTTCGATTCCAAAACCATCCTACAGATCGATCATTATTAATTATTTGTGCCATGCATGCAGACTTAGCCTATCCCGTAGCCAATCGACGTCAGAGTCTGAGTCTCCCGTGCCATCTGACTGATTTCTGTCATGCACTGCCTCTCTGCCCATGGCCTCGCCGTCAGTATATATGATAGTTCGCCTCCGCGGCGGCGGCTGCCAAAATTGGCACGATCCGGCCGGATGCAGAGTTTGCCAAGGACGATTTACCTCTCCAGTGGCCTTCGGTGGATCATGCGATCGTGCGATTTAGATAGCAACGGTCAAAGTTTGCTTCACCTCTCCCGATCTGACGCAGCTTGGGTCGTGGGAAAACGAGGGCTCTACATGGCTACTCAAGCAGTAACTACGATTGATCCCAGGTATGCAATTCCCTTCTCTTTTCAGCATTCAAATCGATGTGCTAGTGCTAGGAAACTACGACTGATCCATGACCAACTACTTCAACCTTTTATATAAGCTTGGACAATCAAAGTAGCATGCATGCAGTAGTACGTTACGAGGGTTGGTCATCCGATGATTGATTTTCCAACCCACTGCTTAGTGCTTACGCTTAGGTTCATCTCTTCACATGGCAATGTAGCTTATAACAGGATTAATTCCACGGCACACGAGGTATAATGTTGATCCACACGACGCAGATCACGTCATTGGAACATTGGTACGCCGGCAATGCATGTGCAACCATCACAACGGCTGTGCGGGGTTGTGTACTATCGTGCAGATTTTTGTTGTGGCAGCCTGGCAAGACAAACCGCTAGAAGTTTTGCTGCAGTTCGGCAGTTTACCCATGTCGCCCACTGCAATATACAGGAAAACTGTCCTTTGTACAATTGTACTTATCCTAATATACGTCAATGATCTTTGTTTATTCAGCTTTCTTGCTTAGCTTCTCCATATTTCATTCATATATATATATTTTTGAAACAAGTCGGTTCATCTATATATGTCCGTTTAAAAAATGATTATATCAGCCTTAGCCCACTCTATTCTCTATGTCGTTGTTGTATATTCCAGTCGTGTCCTGGGCACCAGCGACCCACTACAATGTGTCAGATTAGTTTAATTAGTTGATCCTACTTCGACATGATCTAAGGGTTTCATAACAGTTAAGTTTCTTCTATTGGTGAATTTATGATATTAGAGATGGACTGTCTGTTAAATTTGTAAAAGTTCATATTCTGTATAAAATATTCGATAAGTATGTTCCGATTCGTATAATTAATTAAACGTTTGTGAACATGATTTTTTTCAAAGCTACCACTTCAATGATTTCTTTAATGTTTGTTAGTGTAACTCGCTTTCAGCAATTCCACTTGGATGGTTATTCAAAAAAAATAGAACGAATGAGTATGCATGAAGAAGCAATATTTTTCCCAATATTACACCAAGCAGTAACTCATAGGCTCACGTTTGTTTATTGTTTGGGGGAATGTCATGATTGTGCCCTAAACTTAAGAAACTACTGCTCCGGCTTTTGTTCATGATGTATGTTGACATATGTATATCTTATTTTTTTTCCAGAATTGTAATTTTTTCAAAACATCTAACTTAAACTATCTTAATTCCCATAGATAATTAGGCATTGTCAAATGGAGACACTTCTGCTGAATACGTACAATTTTTAACATTTTCGTTTCAGTAAGAAAACTGCAGGTCATATAGTAACAGTTGAGTTATTATAAATAATATACATTGAAGTTCTTAATAATATAAATCTAATTTTTCATAATTATAAAATCATTTTTCATAAATATACGCAGTGCTTAGAAAAGGTGTTAAACAAATCATTATGCAAATATTTTAATAACTAGCCCGTGCAGCCGCACGGGTTTAACGACTAGTTTATATAATTGCCTCTGTTATGGTTTGGAAAGCCAAAATTAAGATGGGTTGTTGACAGAAAAACTGCATGCCTCCTCAACTGTATGCAGCACCAAAACAATTATTCAGGGAGCCAACCTTGAGGAAACATTACCCCACATAAGACCAAGAGCTAGCGCGGCCATACCATCTCCTACAAGCGTCCCTCCATCATGCAGCACAAGTCTGATCTTTTTGCGGGAAACATTATATTATCTGCCGCAGCTGCAAAGGCAGACAGATAGCCTGAAGCATTAGGGCGCGTTTGATGGCCTGCAGCTACTCTCGCGCCCCGCCAGAATAGGCTGTGGAGAGCCTGGTCTGGCGAGACTAACCTCTGAGCCATGTTCTGCGTGTTGTTTGGCAGACTGCATCGCACTGCTAGCACAGATTGTGCCACTTCGTTTTGGTAGTTGCACCTTCTCAGAAAAAGGAAGCATCCATGTAATGTTAGCTGTTTGGTTGCGTCCGAACTTCATTCTGCTACACCCCTTATCGCTAATGGTGAGCTTACCATACCACATAGATGGAAATACCAGTTCATCGAGTCCTAGCTACTACAACTGGCAGTTCAAGAGTACTCACTAACTACTAACGAATGGCAGTTTATGAAATAGCATTACAGTCCCAGTGATAATTATGAAGGTTCGGCATGATGGTGGGGGATCAGTTCTTCTTCAATCTTTCCTCTTCTTCTTCTTGCTCTTCTTCTTCTTCTGCCAGTGCTGAAGATCATATCCTGGCGCACCTCTATCATCCCACATTGACTGAGCCCACTCCATCCTTTTTGCCTTCCAAGCTTCACTATCTCCTGTGGGGACACATGGCCGCCCAGCTCTTCATCGGCAGCGTCACATCTTCCTCCGTGGGGAAATGTTCATCCACACCCCACCCCAAGATCAATTGTGAATGTAACAAGCAAGAACTAGCTTAACTTGGGTCTCAAAAGAATGGAATGACTTCTGGTCAAGAATCTTGAATCTGTTTTTCAGCGCAGCAAATGCTCTTTCTAATGGTGACTCTAAGGCTAGAGTGACGGAGATTGAACAATTCTTTGGCATTCTGCGGACCATTCCTTGCAATAAACTCGTTATTATTGTAGATGTAGTTCAGATTAGCTATCCTCTCTTGATCCCAGGCGAACAAAGGACCGTACTGGACAAGAGGGTACGCGTTGTGCCTAACTATGATCTTCCGAACGAGGACGATCCATGCTTGCACGATAGCTATGAGAGCAGTTGTCTGCTTGATCAGAGCCAACCCCTCGGCCTAATGTATAGATCCATCATTAGTATCGGATGTCGTTCGAACTAAACCCACCGCCATTTGGGAGTGAGGAAGTTGCTACCTTCGACATTGAGAAGATGAACTGTGGCTGGAGTGGAGCTCCTACCCCGCCGGCCTTGCAGAGGACGGCGCAGATCCGGTGCCGGAGAGGAAGGTAGACGAGCTGCTGCGAAAGAACACGTTCTGGGCTCCTCCTGCCGGTCGAGGACATGCCGTCGACGAGACGGTGGCCGGAGAGGGGTCACGAGGCCGCCGGTGAAGATCTGGTGTGGGGAATTTTTGGGTCCTCAATGGCGGGCGGTGACCGAATAGAGGAGGAAGTGAGGGTATGTGTGGCGCGAAAATGCGGTGACCCAGCACACCACTGCATATTGTAGTGTACAAGTCATTGACATACACTCACGAGGAAATCTATCCGTAAATAGTTACATCACTCAGAGTAGCACAACAGAAACATTGCCGGTTCACTTTATTAGACACACTGCTAAAGATTACAAGCCAGAAATGCATAAAAACATTCGACGTCTTCCTCCGACATGGGAGGAATGTCTATTATTGCGATGTTGAGGTGTCAACCTACTAGCGATAGAAAACAACAAACTAAGACCATATTGGCTCAGCAACTATGTAATACTAGAGTCTAGTTCTGCTCGCCAGGTTCCTACTATGATAACTCTAATCTCCACCTCTGTTTCTTCATATCGTCGGCTCCGTAGGCGATGTAGTCGATGCCCTCTATTCCTCCAGACAGATCAGGTGCTTCAAAGTAGACGTCATCGGCATGGTATGCTCATAGTTTCCTTCCACGGTCTCTTCAAAGTCTAAGCAGGGATCAAAAGGGGAACGAATGAGTAACAGCGTTACTCAGCAAGTTCAGCTAAATGCTTAGATAAGTGGAATGCACTAGCTACCATCCTGACCAGAAAGCCAGGATGAATATGTCAAGTTTTGTAAAACATTTTTAGTAAAAGTCCATTTTATTTTGGAAAAACTATGCCCCACGCCTCCAGGGGTTTATAGTCATCACTTGGGATGCCTTTCCCTCTGCGGTCTGTAGTCCCCTCCTGGAACAAGGATGTGACATCACAATTTCTTTGTTTAACTCTGCAGCTGCACCACTTTACCCAACAGCAGCCGGTCTCTTTTGCTCTCTCCGCACACCATTTGTGCTATAGCCAGAACTCAGGGCAACAAGTCATGTAGAGTCCTTCCCGCGCACAACGCATATCCGCCCATTTGTGACGCGGCTGTAACTAAGACCATTAGCCCGCCACCCCTCCCAGCTTCTATTCCAGTCACTTCGTCGAGTGGGAAGGTCACGCGCTTCCACGCAGTTGGCCGCCACAACGGACGCAACCAGGTAATAGCCTGCCGAGGATATGCAACGAGGGAAGAACCTCTGACTAGCCCATCCATAGTGATCTGTTGGCTGATGCTTCGATACGGCGCTAGGATCACTGGGCCATGGGTTATTAATCCTAGGTATATACTTTCCCGTACAATGGAACCTCCACCACAACATCAATCCGTGGTTCCATTGCCAGCCACCTAATAAATATTGCAATTCACTGTGGCGCCCCCGACCCGACTGTTATACAGTCATGCTGTGTCACCGGTTAAGCGATACAACCGGAGGTTACGGGTTTACCAATCACCCGGCCCAAAACCTTTGGCAGGCGTTGCTCGGTATGGATTCATCGGCAACGCAACACACGATTGATGCCTTAACACAGGCACAACCCTCATGTATAATAGAGAGATCAAGACTTGTGGAACAACTGGCCACATCACAGACTCTACGACACAAATCATTATAGTTCAACTCTTATAATAGAGAAAGATAGCAAATTACAACCAGAGGTCACGGACCCAACATTACAACAAGCGGAAGCGAATTAGGTTGTTCTATAACAACAAGATCCAAATATGGCCTAAGAGGCCTAAGAAAAGCATTCAAGCGCCAGCTGTTCGGGATGTCCCAAGCTGCCACCTGGGAAACCCAGACTACGTCGTCGACGTCCACAAAGAACCCACCTTCGAGGTCGGTGAAGTCCTCCTCTGAAACAAAACAAACGACGTTGAGTTCGACGAACTCGCAAGATTATAGATAGGCTTTAGCTCGATGAGGCTTTCAAAGTTTTAGACTTTTTTGCATTAATGCTGATTTTATTTATGAAAACAAACTCAATGGCAATCGACTATCCAGAGTATTTTCAAAAGGGGTAAGAAGTGACTCTTTTCTTGATCACTTTTCTCAACACCAACCACCATTATCAACCACTGTACCTGTTTCACCAAGGCACCTCCCGAATCACCCTCGAGGAAATCAACCTTACAATCTTGAGTGGAACCTCTAGTACCCCAGTTTTAATCATTCCGTTCAAGTTTATTCTATGATCTTACCTTCACTTCCAAGTTCGTCCATAACCGCGACACGGCTTTTTGAAAAGATTTAACCCTGCAGGGTGTACAAATGTTTGCCAACGCGTACCGTCCGGCCATTACCTATCTTTTAGCTCTCTTCCTTGGAGAGCCGGGGGGTGGGAGCGGGTCGACTTCTCCCTCGTTAAGGACTTTCCAGGATCATCAGTGCGGCAGGACAGCCAGTGCCTTCAACACCCGCCCCACGGCCACTCATTCTCCTAACACCACCATCCTCATCTCTGTTCATCCCACCAACATCACGCACGCGCAAATGGGAAGCCCGAACTAGAGGAACCTGGCTAGCCCGCCCGAGTTATTTAGTCTATGAGGGTCCTGCAATTGCATAGGCCCTCACGCATGGTTGCACGCTCAGTCTTGGTTCAAGAGGTAAAGAACTCGCACCTAGGCGGCGAGAACGAGACAAAGCACCACAACCACAGTGGCTCTCATCCCCACCTTTAAAGCATTTTATTATCCGACACCACAATTTCTCCACCATCATTCTCATCTCATCACCTGTTTCCAACATGAACCATCCATCATATAGCTATGCAATTAACTAAAGCATGGCTAAGCATCAACATAGCATAGTAATATCTTGCCAACAATACAATCCTATGATAAAAGGAGGGAAACAGGTATTGGCATCGGAATCTTAATGCAACTATAGGACTCTAATCCAATAAAATTGCATATTGGAACCGCATGCAATATTATAGTGGAGAAATATCTGCGGAAATATAGGATAAGACATGCTCAGAGGGGGATTACGCTTGTCTTATTGATACGGCTGGTAGTACAGATCCTCGGGGTATTGCGGTTGTAACCCCGGTTGCTTGATCTATCGAAACATACAACGGAGAAGCAATAAATCACCACACATGCCTCAACAGATGCAATGCGCAAACCACATGATGTCATGTCAATTTATATCCTCGGGGAGGGGATGATTCAATCTATTCAATTTAAACGGAGTTCGGACGCGCAAGGGGGCACATCCCGAATATACCGTGGATTTAAGTAACGCGGCAAATTTACTTGTTGAACAATGTAGTTGAAACCCTATATTAAATTGTAGATGAAATGACATGAGCATGATATTTATTTTAGTGAGTAAATCACATTTTTCTCGGACATTTTGATATGCCACACGCCATTTTTCCGAATCAACGATAACAAGTTATTACATGTACAAATTCTCTTTGAGTTAATCCCCGGGGTTATCATTTAATCCAATAGAATAATCATTTAAACCCAAAAGGAAGAAAGAATAGACTAGACAGGAAGAACTTGGTACTGCTCGAATCGGATTTCGCTCGGATTCCGAACACTCGTATTACCGGATTGATTCCGAGTTAAATCCGAAATGTGCGACAGCGGTACTGGATCCTGTCGGAATGAGGTTGTTAGATACCCGGAATTTTCCGGCCATCCAGAATTGTCCGGATGTACTCGATTGCTTCCAAGCGAGGGAAGAACATCCGACGCATGGGCAAATCGCGAGCGACGGTGAACTAGGGCGCGAGAGGGAGAGTGGAGCAGTGGGAAGAACCGCGAGCTCACTCTGGTGATGTACGCGTGCTCGGGGAGGCCGGGACACGGCGACGGTGACGTATTCGTCCGCGGCGGCGCTCGAAGTGTAGCGGCGATGGTCGTGGGTGGTGACGGCGATTTCGGCCCTCCCGCGTCGATTCCTCCGGCGGAGATGACAAGGACGACACGGCGGAGCGTTTCCCCCAGGCAGTGGTGTTCGGCGTGGGCTACGGCAGCGGGGAGCGGCGGTCAACGGCGGCGGTCATGGCGGCTCGGTGGGGGGAAGAGTGGGGAACGGGAGCAGTGAGGGCGTGCAGGGTGGGGGAGCAGCGTGGACCTCGGGTTGTCCTTCTTCTCCTCGCGTGGAAGGCAGAGCAGGGGGCCGCCGTGTGGCCGACGGTGCGGCGCGAGCACGGCGAGCTCGTCCCGGTCGCTACAGGAGGAACAGGAAGCAGAGTTTGCAAAGAAGTCCCTGGAAGTTTTAAAAATCATCACAGTTCGGTCCTTTTTGCTGTTTCTTTTTAAATCCAGTGGCTTTAGGGATTTATTTAGGGCACTTAAACATTTTATTAAAATCTGAGAAAAAATTGGGGAGGCTCCCCTTATCACCTAGTTAATCTACCACAAAAATTGGGGTTTTAAAATAATTGTTTTGACCAACTTTTGTTCATAGGTTTCAATTATGGCAATTTTCCAAATTCTCAAAACTGATAATCCTTTAGTAAAATTAGAGCAAGTCAAATATTAATTTGAGCTCTTGGAACTTCCTTGAAAAATATGAGATGTCAAAGTATTTGTTTTTGCAAGTTTGAGTATCTTCATGGTGGGGATATTTGTTGGAACAAGTTGGGCATTTCACTTTTCAATGTTGCCAAACCAACTATTAGTTGTTTAGCAATTTAAAGGATGCCATGATGCATGTATGGAATGCAAAAAGTGAAAATTTGGTCCATAATTTGCATTACCAAAAGTGGGCTGTTACAACTACCCTCCTTACAGGAATCTCGTCCCGAGATTCTAAGAGTGCGAAAAGAAGTCGGGATACTCCTCACGAAGACTAACTCTCTTCCCAAGTCTTCTTCCTCGGAATGGTGAGACCATGAACTTTGAGGAACTTGGTAGTCTTGTTACGGGTCTTCTTTCGGCTTCATCCAGGACACGGATAGGATGCTCGCGATAAGTGAGATCTTCCTGGAGATCTAGCTCTCATGATTGACCCATGGATAGGATCCTTGAAGCACACGGCGAAGTTGGGATACATGAAACACATCATGCACATTTGGGAAGATGACGGTAACTCCAACTTATAAGAAAGATCTCCTCGCTTGGCCAGAACGGTGAAAGGGCCAACATAGCGAGGGCCAATTTCCCTTTGATACCGAAGCGGCGAACGCCACGAAGGGGAGAGACGCGGAGATAAGCTTTATCACCAATTTCATAGTGAATTTCCTGATGGTGCTTATCATAGTAGCTCTTCTGCCTAGACTGAGCAATCTTCAGATTCTCCTTATGATTCTAACCTTCTCCTCAGCTTCATTGATAATCTGGACCAAAGAGTGCCTCTCTCTCCGGTCTCGACCAATTTAGAGGAGTGCGGCATTTTCTTCCATAGAGAACCTCAAATGGAGCCATGCCCAGACTAGCTTGATAGCTATTGTTGTAGGAGAATCCGCGAAAGGGAGATACTTTTCCCAATCCTTGCCAAAAGAGATTACACATGCCCTAAGCATGTCTTCCAAACTTGGTTCACTCTTTCGGTCTGACCATCAGTTTAGGATGGAAAGCGGTGCTGAAGTTGACGAGTTCCCATAGCATTTGGAAACTAGTCCAAAACTTGGAGGTGAATAGGCTTCCACGATCAGAAATTATCTTCTTGGGAATGCCGTGAAGGACGACGATACGAGAGGTATACAGGTCTGCCAACTTGGCAGCTGTAATGTCCACACGAACGGGGAGGAAGTGAGCCACTTTTGATAGTCGATCAATGATGACCCAAATGGCATCATGTCCCTTTGGAGACTTCGGCAGACCAGTAATGAAGTCCATACCAATTTCATCCCATTTTCCACTCGGGAATAGCAATAGGGTGAAGAGTGCCGGCAGGCCTTTGATGTTCAGCCTTTACCCGTCGACAGGTGTCGCATTCAGCAACATACTTGGCAATTTCCCTTTCATCGAGTCCACCAGAATTGTGGTCGAAGGTCTTGGTACATTTTGGTACTACCGGGATGAATAGAGAGAGGAGATTCATGAGCTTCTTGGAGGATCAACTCCCTCAATTTTCGTTTCTTTGGCACTACCAAGCGGTCACCAAAATAAACAACTCCGATTCATTGACAGAAAAACATTTGGCCTTCCCGCTAGCAATGTTCTCCTTGATTTTTAGAATACCCTTGTCACGCTTTGAGCATCCTTAATCTGGTCCACAAGAGTATTTGATTCCAGATTTGCAAGGTAGCCGAGGGAACAATTTCTAAGTTCAAACGGGAACTCTTCATGGAGGGCAGGTTGGCCTTTTCAATCATCAGATTGTTGCAATAGGACTTCCGACTTAGCGCGTCAGCCACGACGTTTGCTTTGCCGGGTTGATAGTTCAGACTCACATTATAGTCCGTGATTAACTCCAACCAACGCCTTTGCCTGAGATTTAAATCCGGCTGGGTGAAGAGGTACTTCAGACTCTTGTGATCCGAGAAGATCTCGCAACGGTTACCAAACAGGTATGGTCTCCATTGCTTCAAAGCATAACCACCGCGGCAAGTTCTAGATCATGAGTTGGGTATTGTGCTCATGCGGCTTAATTGGCGAGAAGCATATGCCACCACATGGCCATCTTGCATTAACACAACCCAAGCCTTGTAGAGAGGCGTCACAGAAGACGACGAAATCCTTGCTGTGTCCGGCAGGACAAGCACAGGAGCGGACGTGAGTTTGGCTTTCAGTGTTTTGAAGCTCTCTTCAGCTTCGGCACCTCCATACAAACTTTTTATCCTTCTTGAGAAGGTCAGTCAGGGCCTTGGCTATCTTGGAGAAACCTTCGATGAATCGGCGGTAGTAACCCGCCAATCCGAGAAAGCTACGATGTCCTTGACATTGGAGTTTTCCAATCCAAATGGACTGAATCTTGTCAGGAATGACAGCCACACCATTAGCGGATATCACATGACCAAGGAAGACAGATTATCCAACCAAAACTCACACTTGGAGAACTTGGCATAGAGGCGGTGTTCTCGAAGTCGTGTCAGAACCAAACGAAGATGTTCCTCATGCTCTTCATTGGTTTTGGAATAGATGAGGATGTCATCATGTAAATGACGACAAACTTGTCAAGATAATCCATGAAGATGGAGTTCATGAGCCTCATGAAAGTAGCTGGGCATTGTGAGACCAAAGGACATGACGGTATACTCATATGAGCCATAGCGTAACAAATGCCGTCTTTGGAATATCCTCCTTTCTGATTTTTATCTGATGGTAGCCTGACCTCAGATCCATCTTGGAGAATACGTTGCACCAGCTAACTGATCCAACAGATCATTGATGCGAGGAATAGGATACTTGTTCTTGATTGTCACCGCATTCAACGGTCGATAGTCAGAGACTAGACGAGGCACGGTAGAATCCCTCTTCTTGACAAAGAGTACCGGACAACCCCAAGGTGAACTGCTAGGCTGGATGAACCTTGCTAACAGCTGATCAATTTGCTCTTTCAACAGAGCCAACTCTTCCACCGGCATACGGTAGGGCTTCTTGGAAATTGGAGCGTACCGGGAAGTAGATCTATGACAAACTCCACACTTCGGTCAGGAGGCATGCCAGGCAATTCTTCCGGGAACACATCCGGGAAGTCACACACCACGTGTATGTCCTGGATTTCAGGAGGGGATTCGCCTTCCATAAAGCAAAGGAGATCTCAGGTGAGTTGGGTATGATGAGACGGAGGTCTTGACAGTGCAGACCAATACTTCACTGTCCGGAAGAATTGGTCACGGTGACGGTCTTGGCAGCACAGTCGAGATTAGCCTGGTATTTGGCTAGCCAGTTCATGCCCAGTATGACATCAATGCCACTTGACCTCAGAGCTACCAAAGCAAAGGAAAGGTAGTAACCGATAGTAATCTGACTCAGGAGTAACCCCATCGGTTTGCCATTTGGAGCCAGGAGTGGATCACCAAGGGAGGCTCATTTTCTCAACGGTATTTTGTGGTCTTTTGCAAAAGCTATGGATATGAATGAATGCGATGCTCCAGAATCAAACAAAACTGTAGCACGTTGTTGTTGATTCGTAACTCACCCATGAGAACGCCGGGGTCCTCTTCAGCTTCTTCAGCAGAGATGTGGTTCAGGCGACCACGCACAATAGGTCCAGCCTTGCCAGCTGGAGTGGCAGGGGCTCGTGCAGGAGTTATCGCGAGAGGTGCCTTCTGGGGGCACTCCCTGGAGTAGTGGCCAGCCTGGCCACAGGTGTAGCAAGTGAGTCCAGGTGGAGCAGGTAGCATAGGACGGTACCCACTCCGCCTACCCAAGTGTCGAAGTAGTGGGGCGCGGAGGAGGTGGCCTGTATCCCGCTCCGGCATGAATGGAGCACGAGGTACGCGCTGTAGGGACAAACACCCTGCGCTTCTTGCTCTCAGAACCCGAGGAACTCTGGTGGTCCCCGTGCGGGCCTCTTGGAAGCTCAAGTTCCTTTCTTCCTTGCTCAGAGTAAAGCCTGGTTGAACAGCTCCTGATAGGTCTGGAACCTGAAGGGCAAACTCATAGCGAGCTGCGGAGTAGACCCTTGCGGAACAGCTCTTGCTTGTCAGCATCATTGGTCACGTCCCTTGGGGCGTAACGAGAGAGATGGTTGAACTCACGACCATAAGTGCGGAGGTCCATCCGTCCCTGTTGCAAATCCAGGAACTCCCTCCTCTTCAAGTCCATGATCGGCTGGGGAATGTACTCCGCACGGAAGGCAGTGCGAAATCAGCCCAGTGAAGACATGGTTGGCTGGAAACAAAGCCACATGGCTTTCCCACCAACAGCCAGCAGCACCAACCAAGAGGTAGGTGGCAAAGTTGACTTGCTCAGCCACTGGGACATGCAGCGCGGAGAACTTGCGCTCCAAGCACGAAGCCAATCATCAGCTTCCAGTGGCTCCTTAGCATCAGCAAAGTGGGTGGCTGCGGCGCAGGAACTCAGTGAGAGTGTTGCACTCGTTCCTCCGTGCATTCTGCTGCACCAACTGCTCAAGCAAGCGCTCATTGCGCCCACGGTTCTCCTCAATGGCCATCAAGACCTGAGCCATCGAGGGTGGTGGCGGCAGATCATCCTCATCATCATTGTGTTACCGCGACCACCACGGCCTCCTCGAGCCATTCTGGAGATTTGACAATGACACAGTTAGTATCTTTCTCCGAATGGTCGAACAATAGCATTAGCGTCTACACAAGTACACAGACTAGGGACGATAATACTTGCAAAGAAAGGAATCAACAAGATAGAACTTGGGTCAAAGATCAGCATCATGTGCTACTAGAGAGTTAAGAAATCACAACTTAACACACTCTAGTTGGCACAATCCGGGACCTTATGTTCAAGTCCTGGGTTAAAACCCAAAGGATCAAATGATTAACTCGGTAGAAACATCTGAGTTGATTTGGATTGCAACGCAGCGGGAGCAACTGGACACATAACACTAAAGGTCGAACCCACCCGTTTCTAATCATTTTGAAGTAACAGACGAGAAGTAAAACCTTTAAACTCAAATCGAGGTAAGATTGCTCCGAGATTAGAGGGTAACCAGATAAGGAGTAAAAAGAATCCTAAGATGGTTTTCACAACTCATTTTTAGGTTAAAAATATTTTCACAAACACTAGACTCAACATCGACCAGTAGAAGGGTTTCCTACAGGCAGTACTGCTCTGATACCAACTTGTGGCGCCCCGACCCGACTGTATACAGTGATGCTGTGTGTCACCGGTTAAGCGATACAACCGGAGGTTACGGGTTTACCAATCCCCGGCCAAAACCTTTGGCAGGCGTTGCTCGGAATGGATCATCGGCAACGCAACACCCCGATTGATGCCTTAACACAGGCACAACCCTCAATGCATAATAGAGATCAAGACTTGTGGAACAACTGGCACATCACAGACTCTACGACACAAATCATATAGTTCAACTCTTATAATAGAGAAAGATAGCAAATGACAACCAGAGGTCACAGACCCAACATTACAACAAGCGGAAGCGAATTAGGTTGTTCTAAACAACAAGATCCAAATTATGGCCTAAGAGGCCTACAGATAAACATCACAGCGCCAGCTGTTCCGGATGTCCCAAGCTGCCACCTGGGAACCCCAGACTACTCGTCGACGTCCACAAAGAACCCACCTTCGAGGTCGGTGAAGTCCTCCTCTGAAACAAAACAAACGACGTTGAGTTCGACGAACTCGCAAGATTATATATAGAGCTTTAGCTCGATGAGGCTTTCAAAGTTTTATGGCTGTTTTGCATAAAGCTGATTTTATTTATGAAAACATAACTCAATGGCATCGACTATTCAGAGTATTTTCAAAAGGGTAAGAAGTACTCTTTTCTTGATCACCTTTCTCAACACAACCACATCAACCACTGTACCTGTTCATCAAAGGCACCTCCCCGAATCACCCTCGAGGAAGCTCACCTTGCATCTTGAGTGGTACCTCTAGTACCCAGTTTTTAATCATTCCGTTAAGTTATTCTATGATCTTACCTTCACTTCCCAAGTTCGTCCATAACCGCGGACACGGCTTTTCGAAAAGATTTAACCCTGCAGGGGTGTACAATGTTTGCCACGCGTACCGTCCGGCCCATTACCTGCATTAGCTCTCTTCCTTGGAAAGCCGGCTGGGTGGGAGCGGTGTCGACTTCTCCCTCGTTAAGGACTTTCCAGGATCATCAGTGGCGGAGGACAGCCATGCCTCAACACCGCCCCACGGCCACTCATTTTCCTAACACCACCATCCTCATCCAGTTCATCCACCATCATCACGCACGCGCAAATGGAAGCCCGAACTAGAGGACCCTGGCTAGCCCCGCCGAGTTATTTAGTCTATGAGGGTTCCTGCAATGCATAGGCCTCACGCATGGTTGCACGCTCAGTCTTGGTTCAAGAGGTAAAGAACTCGCACCTAGGCGGCGAGAACGAGACAAAGCACCACAACCACAGTGGCCTCTCATCCCCACCTTTAAGCATTTTATTATCCGTCACCACAATTCTCCACCATCATCTCATCTCATCACCTGTTTCCAACATGAACCATCCATCGTATAGCTATGCATTAACTAAGCATGGCTAAGCATCAACATAGCATAGTAAGTATCTCGGCCAACAATACAACCTATGGATAATAGGAGGGAAACAGGTATTGGCATCGGAATCTTAATGCAACTATAGGATACTCTAATCCAATAAATTGACATTTGGAACCGCATGCAATATTATAGTGGAGAAAATATGCGGAAAATAGGATAAGATATGCTCAGAGGGGGATTACGCTTGCCTTGTTGATACGGCTGGTAGTAGGATCCTCGGGGTATTGCGGTGTAACCCGGTTGCTTGATCTATCGAAACATACAACGAGAAGCAATCAATCACCACACATGCCTCAACAGATGCAATGCGCAAACACATGATGTCATGTCAATTTATATCCTCGGGGAGGGGATGATTCAATCTATTCAATTTAAACGGAGTTCGGACGTGCAAGGGGCACATCCGAATATGCCGTGGATTTAAGTAACGCGGCAAATTTACTTGTTGAACAATGTAGTTGAAACCCTAGGATTAAATTGTAGATGAAATGACATGAGCATGATATTATTTTAGTGAGTAAATCACATTTTTCCGGACATTTTGATATGCCACACGCATTTTTCCGAATCACCGATAACAAGTTATTACATGTACAAATTCTCTTTGAGTTAATCCCCAGGTTATCATTTAATCCACAATAGAATAATCATTTAAACCCAAAAGGAAGAAAGAATAGACTAGACAGGAAGAACTTGGTACTGCTCGAATCGGATTTCGCTCGGAATTCCGAAACATCGGATTAATCCGGATTGATTCCGAGTTAAATCCGAATATGCGACAGCGGTACTGGATCCTGTCGGAATGAGGTTGTTATATACCCGGAATTTTCCGGCCATCCGGAATTCCGGATGTACTCCG
Organism: Poa pratensis; assembly: GCA_947311845.1. Lineage (NCBI taxonomy): Eukaryota > Viridiplantae > Streptophyta > Magnoliopsida > Poales > Poaceae > Poa > Poa pratensis. Next base: position 35,635,114 of record CAMZMU010000089.1, on the reverse strand, counting down.
AGTTGCTTCAAGCGAGGAAGAACATCCGACGCATGGGCAAATCACGAGCGACGGTGAACTAGGCGCGAGAGGGAGAGTGGAGGCAGTGGGAAGAACCGCGAGCTCACCCTGGTGATGTACGCGTGCACGGGGAGGCCGGGACACAGCGACGGCGACGTATTCGTCGCGCGGCGCTCGAAGTGCAGTGGCGAGGTCGTGGGTGGTGACGGCGATTTCGGCCCTCCCACGTCAATTCCTCCGGCGGAGATGACAAGGACGACACGGCGGAGCGTTTCCCCAGGCGGTGGTGTTCGGCATGGCTACGGCAGCGGGGAGCGGCGGTCAACAGCGGCGGTCATGGCGGCTCGGTGGGGGGCAGAGGTGGGGAAACAGGAGCAGGTGAGGGCGTGCAGGGTGGGGAGCAGCGTGGACCTCGGGTGTCCTTCTCCTCGCGTGGAAGGGCAGAGCAGGGGGCCTGGCGCCCAGACGGTTGCGGCGCGAGCATGGCGAGCTGTCCCGGTCGCTACAGGAGAAGAGAGGAAGCAGAGTTTGCAAAGAAGTCCCTGGAAGTTTTAAAATCATCACAGTTCGGTCCTTTTTGCTGTTTCTTTTTAAATCCAGTGGCTTTAGGGATTTATTTAGGGCACCTAAACATTTATTAAAATCTGAGAAAAATTGGTGAGGCTCCCCTTATCACCTAGTTACTCCACAAAAATTGGGGTTTTAAAATAAATTGTTTTGACCAACTTTTTTCATAGGTTTCAATTATGGCAATTTTCCAAATTCTCAAAACTGATAATCCTTTAGTAAAATTAGAGCAAGTCAAAATATTAATTTGAGCTCGTGGAACTTCCTTGACAAATATGAAATGTCAAAGTATTTGTTTTTGCAAGTTTTGAGTATCTTCATGGTGGGGAGATTTGTTGGAACAAGTTGGGCATTTCACTTTTCAATGTTGCCAAACCAACTATTGAGTTGTTTAGCAATTTTAAATGGATGCCATGATGCATGTATGGAATGCAAAAGTGAAAATTTGGTCCATAATTTGCATTACCAAAAGTGGGCTGTTACATTCACATCATTCGAAAATAGATTTTTCTTTTTCATGCAATGATAATCCATAGTACTTTGTAATTACTTTGGTAAAAATAATCAATCAAGGACATGCAAGTTGGAACTTGCCTTGAGACTGACAGGTAGTGCAGTCTAAAGCTTTCGACGAATTGGGACCCTCGTGTTCTGAAAATCAACATCATTGTCTATATGAGACAATGTTTGAGAACCAAATAGATGCTATTATGCATAGGATGCAATGCTTTTCCCAGAAATTTATTGAAAGCTTTGTTAAGGATTTTTAAATGGTCTTTTATTCAGATTTTTATTTAGGATGAGTGACATGACAGTCATGATATAGTTCAAATCATACTGTGAACTTAATACATAATTTCCCATATTATTTTCTTTGAAAAATAATTTAAATTATTTCAAAGTCATTTCCACTTAAGGATATTTTGAATTTTTCCTACAAGAAATAGTTTTCAAAAAATCAAGTAGATATTTTATTTGGATCACTTATTTTCTGCTGATATTTGTAGATATTTTTAAATTATTTATAGGATTTTATTTGAATTTATAGCAAGTTTGAAATTCGGAATTTTTTTATAAATTCAAAAAAAAATTGCAAACAGACCCCTGGTTGAACCAGGTCAAAGAGTGGGCTCGGGTCCGGTCCAACTGACCGAGCCACTCTTCCCTCTCTCTCTCACGCTCGAGCCCCTGGCTCCCGCGTCGCCTGCGCCGTCGCCGCCTTGCTCCGGCCAACTCCGGCCACTTCCGCCGCCGTGGCTTGGGGAAAAACGACCCCCACGCTCTGCTCTTCCCTTCTGCCCAGGCGATTTGTGCCTCTCTTCCTCTCGCGGTCACACGCAACCCAGCCCTAGGTTAGGGTTTCGGTGCTGCCGCCGCTTCTTCCCCTTCTTCTCCGGCGTGCTCACCATGGCTGGGCGCAGAGCTTCGCCCTCTGTGCCGCGTGGTGCGGTGGTGCTGGTCTACGACCTCCGTGTGCCCCCTCCAACAGTAGCGCGAGCACGGCCCCGCCGCCGTGGAGCTACGGCCATGGATACATGGTAGGAACTTCTCCTTCTCTTCTACACCTTCTACTAGATTTAGTAGCTTCTAGCTATTGCTTACACATGTACTCCTCTACTGGCTTAGGTTCTGGATGAACAGATGATGATTTCTTGATGATTTGCTTGATTATATGCACTGTCTACCTTCTGTGCATCAAGAATGAGATGAATGGTGTAGATCTAGCATGTGTAGATCTTTCCACTACCTCTGGAATCATTGTTGGGAGCATTTCTTGCTCACAGATGAAGAAAATTCTCTTTAGAAAAATTATATCTGATCTAGAACTAGTATAACTTGAGCTAGCTGTGAGGATTCAATGATTTAAATGGAATTTAGACAAGTTTTGCTTGCTGTGATGACTCCTTGTAGAGTTACACAGTAGCTTTCTTGTTTAGAAATGTTTTTTTTATGCTTTCCTGTGCTTCTCCATGCGCACAGATGTGCTAAGTACAGCTAATCCAGCTGCTGGTTCACTGCCTTGTGTGGTGTTTTGATAAAATTGAAATAAGAACAGATACTACACTAATGCTATTTTCCCTTGCTTCATATGCTCAAACAATTACTACATCAATCAACTTCACTCCATTCCTCTCTCTTCCCTATTTCTTGCACAAAACAGAAGTACTCTGTTGTGCTATTTGCTTTTCTACAGCACCATACCTTGCCAAGCAAGGCTCTGTTAAGAATAGATGCTGATAATAATCTCTCTAGCATGGTTCTGTCATTTACAGAACCTGCTTAGTCTCTCTCTAGCAATTTGGATCAACCTGCTGTTGCTGGGCAGCTAGAGCTTCTAGAAAAACTCTGATCTTGCTCCAAGGTTCTACCTTCTCCTCCTTGCTGCTTCAATTTTCCTAGAGTGTATTTGCTAGCTGAAATGGCTTGTGGTGGATGGGTTTAGGTAAACTCCATGATATGCTGGTGGTTTGTGGTTGTTCTTGGTGAAGAACAGATGGAAATGGTGCTGCTGGTGCTTGTGGAATGTGTGATATGTGGTTGCTGCGAGTTGTGTGATCTGTGGCTGTGGTCTGGCCGTCTATTTATACAGATTTGATGATTCCTAGGCTTGTGACACCCGGATAAATGGCTGTGGTGATTCACCTGCTTGCAGTGGCTCCTCTCTACCTCGAGCTGCCTATTTGGACTGCTTTTACACTTCTTTTAACAATGGAGATAAGCTCCTGCTGCTCCTGCGCAGTTCATCACCCCTTGGTGATAAACTCTGAGTCATTGTTCTTATCTAGATCCAGATATTTTTGATGGTTTGCTTGGCTGTGAAGGAAATGATTTGTGATGTCGGCTTGGTTTGATTATCTCAAGTGTATTGTGCAAATAAGCTAGTTCTTAGCTTAATAAGTGGGATTAGGATCCATTTGTCTAATACATTGGCAAATGTGATACCAAATTGTTGCTTTTATTACCATTTGCTTCCTGGTTTAATTGTGGAGTTTGTAAGTTTATGTGTTGCTTTGTTTATAGATCATGAGATCAAAATGCTCTAAACAGCACTTACTGCCTTTGCCTTGGTTGCCTAAAATGGTTCTGTGCAGTGCTGCAATTATGCCTTTGCCCCTTCTGTTGCCTTTGGATTAATGAGCATGATCTAAATTGATCAGTCCTACTGTTGCCTTTGGATTATTTGCATTCTCCACTACTTAGCCTAATTAAACCATAGTTTTCGTTAGGCTAAAACCAGGTTCAATACAGTAACATGCCAGCACCAAATGGTGTTGGCCACATTCTAACACTAACCCATACTTTCTTTCTTTGTGTTGTTTGTTTTGCAGGTTTGAAAATCTTCTGGAGTTCCCAGAAGTTTAGTTTTAGGAATTTTATTTCTCTCTTTTGTAATGATTCATATTTGTTGTAAAAATGTTGTTGTAACTCATTTTGTAAAAGACAGATTGTAATAATCAAATTGTATTTATATGTAATGAAATGATCTTGTGTTTGAAAATTGTTTCTAATATTTAAGTTATGAATATATGACTTGTGTTGTGATGTTGATATGATTTGCAATGAGTTATTCACAAACTTGTGAATTTTTATACTTGTATGTTTGAAATATTTATATTGTGTGTGAATAAGATTAGAAGAGTTATAGAAATGATTTGAACTTAAGAGTTTATAAAGATTTCCCTGTCAAAATTTAAATGTCCATTTTGAAAAGATACTACTAAGGTTTTGAAAATATGTCGTAGGGTTTATCGACACCTTTTGACTAACTGTCAATGTCTGACTTCTAGACCATCGACACTCGCTGATATCGACCCTCGATACTTTTAACACCAAATTTTCCAGATTTCACCAAAAGATGCATGAATGCACAAATGCAATTCCTATATCTATACTACCCTCGAGTCCTATAACTGCGGGGGTTTCAGAAAATGAGCCGGAGATTCGGCATCTCCCGCCATCTTCCCGTGCCCCGCCGTGCGCAAGGCGTTGTCCAAATTTGCAGCCGTCAGACCTGGCTCCACGGGCACGCTCGATTCGAGCGTGTCTGCTGGGTCTGGCTTAGCGCTGCTTTGAATACCGTGCGAGACACAACGCGGGCCTGCTGCGACCATCCAAACAACCCACTTTTGCAGCTGGCGGGCCTGTTTGGAGGGTCTGCAGGTTACCTAACGTGCCCTAGGCCTGCCCCTTGCCAAATGCACGTCCAGGATCCCTACATCAACACTGGTAGTTCAGTACTTGTTTCAGCGGCAGCAACTATATATTGTTCTCGCTCCAGGTCATTCGAAGGTCAGGCCTTTGCTAGCGCAAATCCAATCATGCCCTTCCTTCAAACGCAGCAGAATATCACACGTTCATACTCACTCCATTCTAAATTAGATGACTTCCATTTGTTACAAGTATAGATACATCCGCATGTGGACAAATGAAAGTCATCTAATTTAGAATTGAGGGAGTAAAATCTAGAATGTGAAAGACCAAACAAGACTAGCTCTGAAAGTTCAGTCCACTAATTTACATATTCGTTGCTTATCTTCAAGAACAGGACAATGTCTAAAAGTTTCTCTTTGTAAAATGCACTTAATGAATAAAATCTTTGGCTGTTCAGAAAAATAGAATGTTGTTTTGGGTGTTTAGCTCATCTTTCAAATGTGAGAACTGATTACAACTTTACAAGCCCTGTAACCAATTGCATGCATAAAATCTGGCTAGAAATTTACATCAATTACATAGAGAAAAACAAACTCCTAGTGAGTAAACCAACAAAATCAAACAAAATTTACATCATGACATGCACAACACAAAAGGACCCTTTTGGAAAAGGAAAGAATGACAACAAGTAGAGTGGAGTATGATATGTGTTCATGGGCGTCTTGCTTGGGCGTGGAATGCGCTGGAGAAGTTTGGGATCTTGTCAAGGTGACGAAGGGCGCGCTCGGCAGTGTGTCGTGTGCGCGGGTCGTCGTTGCGGTAAGCCTCCACCAGCGCCGACGCCACCGTCTGGTCTGCCGCCACCTCCTTAGCTATCTCCTCCACCCGCAGGATGCGCTCCACCACCCACACCGCCCGCCGCCGCAACGCCTCCGTCCGGTTCTCCACCAGGATCTCCACCACCGGCCGCAGCCCCTCCGCCTCTCCGAGCACCACCACCCCCTCCGCTGCCTCCACCCCGTCCCCCACCAGCGTCGACAGCGCGGCCAGCGCAGCCTCCACCACCTCCGGGTTCAGGTGATCAAGGCACGCAACCAGCCGCTCCACCGCCTTCCCTCCAGCCCCCCGCCCTCCGCCAGGCAGAAGGTCTCCCGAAGCGAGCAGAACCCACCATGCACGCGGCAAACCCCCGCCTGTCGAGTTGCAGCCGCCGCGGTCGACGACGTCCCCCAAAGAAACACGCGCACGACAGAAAGCCAGAGGCTGCCGGCGGCGGTGGCTCTGGGATGGCCGTGAGGTTCCTTGTCTCGAGGGACAGCTTCTCCAGCGCCAGCGCCGAGTAGAGCTGCACCGTGTCCTGCCCATTCGCCTGCACAAGGTCCACGAAGAGCGGCGCCAGCGCAGCCTCCCTGGCAAACTCCACGTAGTCCGGTGCCTCCTGCAGCGCGCACGTCAGCCTGTACATCACCTTCACCTGCCATCCGTCAGCGGCGTCGTGTACCGGTTCCCGCGGATGGCGCCACGCCGAAGCTCCGCCAGCTTCGTGCTCAGCGTCCCGAACGCTCCCAGCTCGAACAGCTGCCGTGTCAGCTTCGAGTCCCTCTCCGGAGGTCGCCCAGCAGGCCCACGGCGGCCGCCTGCTCCTCCGTCACGCCACCGCCTCCGCCTTCAGAGATCACCCGGAGCAAGCTGCTCAGGTGGCCACCGAGGGCGTCCCGAGCTCGGCGCCCATGTACGGTGACACGTTCCGCAGGAGCTTGAGGGACTCCACGCGAATCTCCCGGTGCGCGGCCTCCAGGAACTGGATCAGGCTGATGGTCGCACCGGAGCTCTTGATCGCTGACACCACATCAGGGGTTGTGTCCGGGGAGCTGGTGAGGCCGACAAGGACGTTGAGGAGCTTGCACTCCACGTCGGGGCCGGTGTTGCTGATGAGATGAAGCAGGCTGTGCACAACGTCCTCCGACAGGAGTGTCTGTCTGCGGCATCGTCGAGGGGGATGGAGCGGAAACTGGCGCCGGATGCGACGAGATTGGCAAGGATGGTGGCAGAGATCTCCTTCAGCCTCATAGGGAAATGGCTGCTGGCACCGACGGAGAAGAGGTCCTTGACAAGGGGAGGAAGGATGCCAGCCTGCAACAGTATCTTGGCGCTTGACTCGTTGGATGACATCTCCCTCAGCGCTTTCAGTGTCGCCTCCCTCGCCGGCAGGCCACCGGTCTTGATGATGCTCACAAGCAACACCCCAACCTGCTCCGCCACCACCACCTTCACGTCATTAGCCAACGCAAGCTCGCCGAGGTACTCAGCCATGGTAACCTGCACCTCAGGCCCGCCTGTATTTAAAAATTGTATAAGAACTCATCTACTTAATACCACAGATTAAACTCAACTATTGAACATTCAGCACTGAAATGGTCCATGTTATTTCCAAATTTCCTTCTGGAAAATACAAACTTCTAGTTTAAAACAAAGGACCAGAGTATCAGAAAGTTTGAGAAATAGGAGAACTATGGCAGAGATGAAGCAAAGTGAAGACAATGCAGGTTTGAAAAAATGTACCTTGAAGCAGCTTGGTTAGGAGAGGTTGAAGCCTGCCATTTTCAGCCATTTGCTTGATGTTAGTGTCATACTTCTCCAAATTCTTAAGCGTCTTCTCTGCTTTGTCCACTGCCATCATGTTCTCTGACTTGCTACTCCCCATACCAACCAGCAGGAGTATAGCCCCATAGATGGCACCGATCCTTTCGCACACGGGCTCATACTCCGAGAGCTCAAACAATAGGGAAACTCCCAGTTCCCTCTCCTGGATATGTTCATTTGACAGAAACTTTATGATCGTGCGAACAGTGTCGCCTTTCCCCAGCTCTTCCTGCAAAAACCAAACATAATATAGTTCTTAATAGCATATAAAATTGGATCAGTTGGACAATCTATCAATCCATCTGGAGGGGAAAAAGGAACCTTATTTTGATCATTGTCCGCAACAACGGTGCGAAGGACCTGCAGGGACTTGAGCCGGACCCTCCTGCTGCTGCTGCTCTTGAGCAGGTCGGCGAGCGCCGGTATGATGCCTGGTTGCGCACAAGGTTCTTCTTGGTGTCGCTCCTCTGGCATATCTGAGAGATTGTACGACAGGGCGCGCAGCTGTCTTCCTCCCCGGACTCGGTATACATGCTGAGGACGCTACACGCCTTCTCGAGCTCCTTCTCATCGTTGCGGGCCCTCCACTCGTCGATGACGTTGCGCAGAGCGATGCTGGGGGAAATGTCGGTGCTGTGCGGAGCTCCTTCTGCGTGAGCGGGCAGGTAGGCTTCCTCCCTTGTCCCTGCACTCCCTGAACACTTGAGGATGCTTCGCGCTCGAAGGTCTGGCCCGTCTCGATGGTCACGGGGTCCTGCATGACCTGTTTGGTGAGAGGGCACATGAAGGCCTCGAATGCTGCCTCCTGGTAGAGCTCGGTAGAGTGCTCCCAGGTCGCCATCTGAATTATGGGCCATCTTCTGGTTGAGCAAAACTGCAAATTCCATACAATGTCAGAATCTGGACATCCAGGCATATAAATTACATGAAGGATTTGGGTATTCTATATATGTGTGGTTGCTTAGAGTTAACATCGGCACGGGTACAGCAGCAGCAATAGCATATAAGTTGGTAATGAGCAGAGATAGTATATAAGTTGGAAAAAAAAAGACGAGGATTCTGAAACACAGATTAATAGGGTTAATATTTACAGAGTTAGTTGACTGGCACCAATGAGCTAAAGCATGAGTAAAGCATAGTTGTTTCTTTTAGCAAAGTTATTATGGATAGGTGTCTGCTTCGTTATCTGAATATCAGAATTTAGGTACTGTCCATAGCAGTCAGTCATCGATCCAAGGATGAAATGAAATGATGATGCAACATAGAGTCAGAAGAATTAAGCGGCCATGTAGCATGCTATGGTTAGCTTACAAGGCAATCATGGAGCAAGTTTCGTGGACAGCAATGCAAGGATTCTGTATGAGTTGGTAGTCAAAGCAGGTAACGAGTGTATGAATTGATCCGAGAACTCATAGTCTGCAGGACCTAGCTTCAAATTCAATGGGGTACAAGCAAGAATTGGGCGTGGATAATCAAGGGAGCTAATCAAGCCTAAAATAAGTAGCTTTTGTTCAATGGGGGCAAGCAAACAGAGCGAATTGATCTTGGGCGGGCAGTTGCGGTTGCGTAATCAAGAGACATGATTCGAGGAGGGGATCGAATCGAGTGAGCAAACAAACCTGCAGAGAAGAGAGGAAACCGGAGCTGGATCTGCGCGGCGGCGTGCAGCAAGGAGGCAGGGCGGCGGGGGAGGAGCTATTGATGAAAGAGAAGGAGGAGGAAGAGCCACGGCACGGGGAGAAGAAAATGGACGGCGACGGCGACGGCGACGGCGACGACGACTTATATATTTGTTAGCAAGGGAGAGAGAGTCGCACCACCGGCAGCTGAGCTGAGCGGAACGGCACGAGAGGACAGGGAAAATAATACCGGGTCTATTTTCCTATCAGCATAGACCCAACCTCTAAGTTGCCACGTGGAATTACGAATCTCAAAGCACATGTATCTTCCTCCTATATCTATTGAGAAAATGACAAAAAAACCACCGCAATTGAACACGAGACGACGCGAAACCACCACCTTTGGGCTTTTTGACACATAAATACTACTATTGAGGCTATGTCGTAACGCGGAGTCACGGTGGGCATAAAACCCGAACCCGAAATACCCGAGCCCGAACCCGAATAGACCGAACCCGAAAAACCCGAAGCCTACATCGGGTATCAGTTTTGGAAACCCGAATTTTATTCAGGAAATTCAGGCTTGAACTCACGGCACCCGAATTGCCCGAACTACCCGAATAAGGAAAGCCCAGTAAAGAAACACCTCGCTTTGGCAAGGCCCAAGACAGCAGACCCAACTTCCCACGTCTCGTTCTCTATCTCAGCCAACGAGTCAATGATCCCATCCTCCTTCCCGACCCCATCCCCAATTCCCCATCTCGTTCTCACCCAGGCTCCACGGCTCCAGCCGCCAGCGCTGCTGCTAGTAGAGATCTAGACGGGGACGCCACATGCTTATCCGTAAGGTCGCAGTCTGGCAGCCGCAACGGCGAGAGCAGCAAGCTCGCGTCCAGCCTCCTAGGCCATGCCTCCATCGTGGCATCGTGCACGCTGCAACCTTCGTCTGACGCCGGTGGCTGCATGGTCTGCAGTTTGCACCGTGCCGGGGCAGCACCGCGCCGGCCGTCTCCTTATCCCGTCGGCCGCCGCCAGGTCGGGCTTCTTGCGCATCGATATTCTCATGGCTTTTTTTTTGAAACTCTATTCTCATGGCTTTCACAACTGCATCCTGTTTGGTGAGGGACTAATTCGGGGAATTCGGGATTACCCGAACCCGAACCCGAATTATCGGGTACCCGAATTTTCGGGTTTCTCTTTTTTCGGACATTTGTCGGGTGTTAGTTTTGAAAACCCGAAATTCTAAAAACCCGAATTACCCGACCCGAATTTTTCGGGTAACCCGAACGCCCAGCGTGTCGCGGAGCACTGATCACCCCTGTTTAGCGTTTGACAGGATTTTGGCAGGTGGGACCCACCAATTAGGTCTACGTGTCACAGAAAAGAAAAAAAGTCAACACTGTCATCATCCTCTCGCGCGAGCGAGCTCCAGCCGCGGCACGGCGCGAGCGCGGCGGGCGCCGGAAACGCACGGGCGAGGTCCTCTGCTCCCTCTCCAACTGCGGGCACACCTCCTCTAACGCTCGTCGTCAGGGACAAGGTTCACCTGCAGGTTCTCCAGCAGCTTCGGCGCGACGGGCTCGCCTCTGGCCTCGCAGATGTTGTGCAGCACGCAGCAGGCGCCGAGCACGACGGGGAGGTCCTGGAGCTTCACCTCGGTGTGCTTCTGCAGGCAGGTCCAGCGGCCCTTGAGCTTGCGGAAGGCGTCGACGGCGACGCGCCGGAGCTCGACGACCTTCTCGTTGAATGCGTGCTGCGTCTAGGTGAGGTTCTGGTGGGTGTAGGGCACGAGCAGCCAGTCGATGATGGGCACGTGCGTGGTGTACATGGCGCCGAGCACGCCCGGCAACCCCGAGCCGGCCTCGAAGCTGGCCTTGACGGCGTCCGCGCCTTCGGCGCCGTCGGCTGGCAACTGCAGGAAGCGCGACATGAGGATGGAGCAGATGACGGCGCAGACCTCGAGCACGAGCTTGTGGCAGGTGGAGATGCTGATGCCGAAGCGCTTGGAGACGAGGCGGAGCGGCTCGCCGGTGGCCAGGCGCCACACGCAGACGGCGACGCGCTGCGGCACGGGGATGGCGGTCCAGAGCGTCGTGTCCTCCTTGGCGACGGCGGCGCCCAGGGCGTCGCAGACCATGGCGAAGGTGGCTCGGCCCATCCGGAAGTCCCGCCTGAACTCCGCATCCGGGTACCCCCGGCTGCTCCGCACCTCCCACCACTCGCTCGACCGGTCCTTGACCCACATCCGGCGCTGGTGCTACAAAGGAGGGGCGGCGCGGCCGCGCGGGTACTCGAGAGCCCGTACTCGAGCTTCCCGCCGGCACACACTGCGGAGCTGCTGTACCCGGCGGCGGCCGCGCGGGTGGGGGTCAACGGGGAGCTGGGAGCATTCCTGGGAACCTCGGCGCTGCACATGGCGGCGCTCCCGCCGGAGCCCGAGCCGTCGCCGGAGATAAAGGGGATCGGGCCGTTGCTCCATTGACTTGGTTATTTATTTCTTTTTTTATTATCCAGTTTTTTGCCACGCAGGACTGACAATGGGCCAGCCTGGTCAGAAAATCTGGTATTTCATCAAATACGTGCCACATCGGATCTGACGAGGGACCCCACTTGCCAGAAAACGTGTTAGCAGAGTTAAACAGATAAATTAGTGCTTTGTGTCCCAACATAGCCTCAATAGAGATATTTATGTGTCAAAAAGCCCAAAGGTGGTGGTTTCGCGTCGTCTCGTGTTCAATAAAGGAGTTGAGCACCGGTGCCGCAATCCTACAACAACGCGTTCAATTGGAGCTGAACGATTGGGACCTCATTCTTATCCTCTCCCTCTCTCCTCATCTACTGTAGCTGAGAGCGCCTTCGTGGTCGCCGGGCCGTACCAAAGCCTCTCCCGCCGACGCCGCTGGCCGGAGATGGCTGAGGGAAAGCCGCGGCTCTCCTTCTGTATTTAGTAGTTGTAGAGTCTCCGGCTGCTTGCCGGACTGGGGCGTTTTGCCCGTAGTTTTGAGCGGAACTCTGGATCGAAGCAGCCCGATCTGGAGTTTAGTGTTCCTCTTCCTTGCTTTGCTGCTCTTCTGGTCGGAGCTAGAAGCGGTGGAGAGGGCTGACGTTCTCCTCAATAAGGTAGTGGCGTGCTGGCTCTGCTCGGTGCGGTCCAATCGAGCTGCTCGGGTTTTTCCTCTGGCCGGCCTTGGTGGCGAGGGGAGGAGATGGATGGGCGCCTCGTTTGCCGCAGCGAGTGGTGCCGAGCTCGGTGCGCTCGTTGGTGGAGTGCTTTCTTCTCTGGACGGCCGTGGAGTGATTGCGTGGATCACACGTCGCTGGGAGACCGCAAGAGGAAGGTATGAAGCAGTGTAGCAGCAGTTTCCCTCAGTATGAAACCAAGGTTTAATCGAACCAGTAAGAGCAAGAAATCACTTCTGAAGGTTGTTGGTGGCGGAATATGGCACGGCGCAATACCAGGGAATCCGGCGCCAACGTGGAATCTGCACACAACACAATCAAACTACTTTGCCCCAACGAAACAGTGAGGTTGTCAATCTCACCGGCTTGCTGAAAACAAAGGATTAAACGTATGGTGTGGAAAACAGTAGTAAATTGCAGAGAATGAAAAGGAACAGTGTTTGCAGTTGGTTGTATTATCAGTGTAAAAGAATGGACCGGGGTCCACAGTTCACTAGTGGTGTCTCTCCATAAAAGATAACTAACATGCTGGGTGAACAAATTACAGCTGGGCAATTGACAAAATATTGAGCGCATGACAATGCATATATATGACATGATTACTATGATATTCATGTGGGCATTACGACAAAATACATAGACCGTTATCCAACAGTCTATGACTAATAATCCACCGCCAGGTTGTCATACCGAGTTCCCCGTTGGTATTAAGTTGCAAGCAACGGATAATTGCATTAAGTAATGTGCGTAAAGTAAACAAATGCATTAGACCTAACGGCGTACCCTTAAGCTAAGCATCGGTTATTTTATCCCTAGTGGCAACAGCACATCCACAATCTTAGAAGTTATTGTCACTCTCCCAGATTACCGGAGGCATGAACCCACTATCTAGCATAAATACTCACTCTTGGAGTTACAAGCATCTACTTGGCCAAAGCATCTACTAGTAACGGAAAGCATGCAAGATCATAAATAACATATAAGATAGATTGATAATCAACTTGACATAGTATTCAATATTCATCGGATCCCAGCAAACACAACATGTAGCATTACAATAAGATGATCTTGATCATGATAGGCAGCTCACAAGATCTAAACATGATAGCATAAAGTGGAGAGACAACCATCTAGCTACTGCCATGGACCCGTAGTCCAAGGATGAACTACTCACGCATCACTCCGGAGGCAGGCATGGTGATGTAGAGCCCTCCGGTGATGATTCCCCTCTCCGGCAGGGTGCCGGGAAGAGCTTCTGAACCCTCCCGAGCTAGGGTTGACGGCGGCGGCGTCTCTGGAACTTTTCGTGGATAATGGCTCGGGTATTAGGGTTTTCCGTCGGGAGGAATAAATAGGCGAAAGGGCGGCGGCTGTGGAGCCACGAGGGCCCCACACCACCCCACGGCGCGGCAGGGGGGCCCGCGGCCCCATGGTGTGGCGCCACGTGGCTCCCCTCCGTGTCTCCTTGGACTCCGTCTTCGTGTTGGAAAAATAGGAGGTTCTGTCCAAGTTTCGTCCAATTCCGAGAATATTTCCAGACTAGCTTTTCTGGAATACAAAAACAGCAGAAAACAGGAACTGGCACTGTGGCATCTTGTTAATAGGTTAGTCCCAGAAAATGCATAAAAATGCTATGAAGTGTATATAAAACATGTAACAATTGGTATAATATCAACATGGAACATCAGAAATTATAGATACGTTTGAGACGTATCAAGCATCCCCAAGCTTAGTTCTACTCGTCCTCGAGTAGGTAAAACGATAAAAACAAAATAATTTCTGAGGTGACATGCTACAATCATAATCTTGATCAAATAATATGTAAAGCACATGTTATGAATGAAGTGATCCAGGTCAATGGTCTATAGTTTGCTAGCAAGTAGATAATGAGCAAACAACTGAATCATATAAGCAAAAACTTTTCATGAATAGTACTTTCGAGACAAGCATCAAAGAGTTTTGCATAAGAGTTAACTCATAAAGCAATAGATTCTAAGTAAAAGGTATTTAACCAACACAAAGGAAGATTTAAGCTTCAGCAATTGCTTTCAACTTTCAACATATATATCTCATGGATATTTGTCAACACAAAGCAATATAATAAGTGCAATATACAAGCATATAAAAATTGTTGCACCAAAGTTGACACTAGTGTTTGCTTCTAAGATAGAAAGAAGTAGGAAAACTGACTCAACATAAAAGTAAAAGAAAGGCCCTTCGCAGAGGGAAGCAGGGATTAAATCATGTGCTAGAGCTTTTTAAGTTTTTGAAATCATATAGAGAGTAAAAATAAGTTTTTAGAGGTGTTTGTTAATTGTCAACGAATCAGAAAATGGAAAGTACAATATGACCCCTGCCAACCAGACTTTTAAGAGCGGCTCCCATGAAGGACGTTATTTCTACCAGCAAGGCAGATCATCCCTCTTTCTCTTTTGTTTACACATGCAGATATTTCACTGTTTGTCATTGCTTGACTGATAAATCAGGGCAAAAATGTGAAGAGAATTAAGCGGTTAAAGTTGTAATTAATTGGGACTGGGCACCCCATTTGCCAGCTCTTTTTGCAAAATTAATGGATAAGCGGATGTATATGCCGCTAGTCCGGTGGTAAAGTCTGTTTGACAGTTGACATAAAGACATCCACCCCGTCCTCATGAGCTTGGTAAACATTGACACAAAATAGGAGTAATAAATTTGAATAGTTTAAAGGTAGCACATGAAAAATTTACTTGGAATGGCAAGAAATACCACATATAGGTAGTTATGGTGGACACAGATGGCATGGATTTTGGCTCAAGGTTTTGGATGCACGAGAAGCATTCCCTCTCAGTACAGAGTTTAGGCTAGCAAGGTTATTTGAAGCAAACACAGGATATCAACCGACACAGCAAGGCTTATATGAAAACATATTGCAAGCATTATAAGACTCTACACTGTCTTCCTTGTTAACCAAACCCTTTTACTAGAAAATATCTAGACCTTAGAGATACCAATCATGCAAACCAAATTTCAACGAGCTTTACGGTAGTTCTTCATTAATAGGTTTTAACTACATGATACAAAAGCTTAAACATGAACTACTTGATAACTCAAAACAATTGACAAGTATCAAATTATCCAATACAGGATCTACAAGAATATGTAAGCTTTTTCCATTATACCATCTACCACATGCAACATTTTCTGTTCCAACCAAACACCAATCAATTTATTTCAACATAAACTCTCCAAACAATTATAAGTGAAGCAAGAGAGTACTTTCTTTAAAAGAACTAACAGCTCTGAATAAGAGATGCATGAAAAACAGGAGCTAAAAGCATAGCAATAGCTAGATAAGAATACTCAACAAGTATAAGTGAAGAATAGGAGTATTCATATGAAAAAGCGGAGCGTGTCTCTCTCCCAATCAAGAATGCTGGGGTCCAATCAAGTTGACCATAAGAAAAATAAAATACTGAAAATAAAAGCACACAGACGCTCCAAGTAAAGCACATATGATGTGAAAGAATTAAAATATAGTTTCACTAGAGATGACCTGATAAGTTGCTGATGAAGAAGGGGATGCCTTGGGCATCCCCAAGCTTAGACGCTTGAGTCTTCTTGAAATATGCTGGGGTGATCCATGGGAGCATCCCCAAGCTTAAGCTCTTCACTCTTCTTGATCACATTATATCATCCTTCTCTCTTGACCCTTGAAAACTTCCGCCACACCAAACTCAAAGTAATTCTCATTAGAGGGTTAGTGCACAATCAAAAACTCACATGTTCTATAAGGACACAAACATGACCGTTACTTTTAACATTAGCTACTGCCACTGATGTTATGTGAAGCTCTTCACCCTAAAAAAGAATTCCACTCAACACTAGTAAAAGAGAGAATGCGAAAAATAAAAGACAGAATCTGTCTAAACAGAACAGTCCGCAAAGACGAATTTTTTCGAGGCACTTACGTTGCTCAGATCGAAAAACTTTAAACTAACGAAAGATGCGTACATATCTGAGGATCACGCACAAAAATTTCAGATTTAAATAATTTTTCTGTGATTTTACAGAATTAAAACGGTGAACAGCAGAAATCTGTTCCTGCGCAGAAATCCAAATCTAGCATCATCTTCCTATTAGAGGCAATACTTGGCACAACAATGCGATAAAATAAAGATACAAAGGAATTGTTACAGAAGTAAACAACTCCTTGACTCAAATTGCAGAAATAAAATAATGGGTTGTCTCCCATAAGCGCTTTTTTTAACGCCTTTCAGCTAGGCATAGTGATTTTTATGATGCTCACATAAAGATGAGAGTTGAAACATAAAAGAGAGCATCAGGAAGCATATATAAAACATGTTTAAATCTAACACTCTTCCTATGCAAAAGAATCTTGTAGTAAAACAAATCATTGAAGCATAGAGCAACTAGCGTAGGAAGATGCAGCAAATGCAACTTTAAAACTTTCAACACAAAGAGAGGTGTTTTAGTGTCTTGAAAACTTTTACAACAATATTTTCCTCTCTCATAATAACTTTCAGTAGAATCATGAACAAATTCAACAATATAACTATCACATAAAGCATGATTTTCATGATCTACAAACACATAATTTTTATCAAGCTCCAAGGTAGTGGGATCAAAAATTTCAAATCCACTTTTAAACATATTAAAACAATATGATTGGTCACTCTCAATAGTAGAATGCATAATATTATCAGGCAACATAGGACCATCATCTAAAGCTTTATCATAAACATTTTATAAGCAAACTTTCTCATTACCATGCATTTTGAAATTAGGCAGAAATAGAGGATTATCATAAGACTTATCAAAATAGCATGGATTTTCATAAATAACAGTAGCATAATTATTTTCACAAGTTTCATTTATAGGGAATATTTCAAGAGAATCCACAGGAACATAACATTCTTCCTCCTTTTGTAAGCATGGAGGGCAATCAAATAGTGTAAGAGTTAAAGAGTTACTCTCATTGGAAGGTAGACATGGGTAGTTAATTCACTCTTCCTCCTTTTGTTCATCCAATGAGCTTTCAGATTCAGCAGCTTCTTCTTCCACAGGTTCCTGAAAGGTAACAAGTTGTTCTCGAGAATAAGTTTTTTCAAGAAATTCAGTAATATAAGGATTATTATTGTAATATTCAAGGCAATAACCAAGTATAGCAAAAATTTCAGATTTATAAAGAGAATCATCATCGTGAATATAACCAGCAATTTCATAGGCACCCTTAAAAACAACAAATTCTTCAGTTTGTTCAAGATTACCAAAGTCATAGTTTCCTTTAGCATAAGCAGGCAAGGTTCATTATCATTATAATCACATTGGAAAGGGAGGTGTTTATGCCTTCTACAACAAAAAAATTCATTAAAGCAGTAGGATTCATCATATGTAGAACACAAGTTCTTAGCGAAATAATTCAATCTACTTATTTGTTACCATAAGTGTTTCTCTTTTTGAGACAAGCGGTATTCCTTATAGTAATTCTGTTGTTCCTCCGTGAACCCACTTAGACAATAAGATTTTGTTTCAAAGAGAAACCCCATTGATAGCGAATAAATAACTAGACATAATAACAAACCGAAATAAACTAAATGCAAGAGACTATTTTTTTTGATCGATAAAAGCAAACAAGACAAGATAAAAATAAACTAAGCAAGACAATAACAAAATAAAGAGATTGGAAGCGTGAAACTCCCCTTGCAGAAATCCTTTTGCTCCCCGGCACCAGAAAAAGAGCTGTTGCAGGGAGTTAGAGGAGCTCTCAGAAATATTTCTTCTCCCCGGCAACGGCGCCAGAAAAAGAGCTGTTGCAGGGAGTTAGAGGAGCTCTCAGAAATATTTCTTCTCCCCGGCAACGGCGCCAGAAAAAGAGCTTGATTGCATGGATCACACGTTCGCTGGGAGACCCCAAGAGGAAGGTATGAAGTAGTGTAGCAGCAGTTTCGCTCAGTATGAAACCAAGGTTTAATCGAACCAGTAGGAGAAAGAAATCACTTCTGAAGGTTGTTGGTGGCGGAATATGGCACGGCGCAATACCAGGGAATCCGGCGCCAACGTGGAATCTGCACACAACACAATCAAACTACTTTGTCCCAACGAAACAGTGAGGTTGTCAATCTCACCGGCTTGCTGAAAACAAAGGATTAAACGTAAGGTGTGGAAAATAGTAGTAAATTGCAGAGAATGAAAAGGAACAGTGTTTGCAGTTGGTTGTATTATCAGTGTAAAAGAATGGACCGGGGTCCACAGTTCACTAGTGGTGTCTCTCCATAACAGATAACTAACATACTGGGTGAACAAATTACAGCTGGGCAATTGACAAAATATTGAGCGCATAACAATGCATATATATGACATGATGATTACTATGATATTCATGTGGGCATTACGACAAAATACATAGACCGTTATCCAACAAAGTCTATGACTAATAATCCACCGCCAGGTTGTCATACTGAGTTCCCCGTTGGTATTAAGTTGCAATCAACGGATAATTGCATTAAGTAAAATGTGTAAAGTAAACAAATGCATTAGACCTAACGGCGTACCCTTAAGCTAAGCATCGGTTATTTTATCCCTAGTGGCAACAGCACATCCACAATCTTAGAAGTTATTGTCACTCTCCCAGATTACCGGAGGCATGAACCCACTATCTAGCATAAATACTCACTCTTGGAGTTACAAGCATCCACTTGGCCAAAGCATCTACTAGTAACGGAAAGCATGCAAGATCATAAATAACATATAAGATAGATTGATAATCAACTTTACATAGTATTCAATATTCATCGGATCCCAGCAAACACAACATGTAGCATTACAATAAGATGATCTTGATCATGATAGGCAGCTCACAAGATCTAAACATGATAACATAAAGTGGAGAGACAACCATCTAGCTACTGCCATGGACCCGTAGTCCAAGGATGAACTACTCACGCATCACTCCGGAGGCAGGCATGGTGATGTAGAGCCCTCCGGTGATGATTCCCCTCTCCGGCAGGGTGCCGGGAAGAGCTTCTGAACCCTCCCGAGCTAGGGTTGACGGCGGCGGCGTCTCTGGAACTTTTCGTGGATAATGGCTCGAGTATCTAGGGTTTTCGCATCGGGAGGAATAAATAGGCGAAAGGGCGGCGGCTGCGGAGCCACGAGGGCCCCACACCACCCCACGGCGCGGCAGGGGGTGGGCCCGCGCGGCCCCATGGTGTGGGCGCCACGTGGACAACAGAAAACAGGAAAAATAGGAGGTTCTGTCCAAGTTTCGTACAATTCCGAGAATATTTCCGGACTAGCTTTTCTGGAATACAAAAACAGCAGAAAACAGGAACTGGCACTGTGTCATCTTGTTAATAGGTTAGTTCCAGAAAATGTATAAAAATGCTATGAAGTGTATATAAAACATGTAACAATTGGTATAATATCAACATGGAATATCAGAAATTATAGATACGTTTGAGACGTATCATGGAGGCGGGGGGTGGAGGAAGCTTGGCACCGCCCGTTGTGCTTCAGGTCAGTGTGTGTGTGTGCTTTGCTGTTTCTCCTGGCCGGCCGTGGTGGCGGGGGGGAGAAGAAACGAGGCGTGCGGTTGATGCAAGGCAGTTATCCCAGTGGCGCTGCAGGCGAGCTGCTGGAGTGGAAGGATTTGTTGATGCTTCGAGCTCCATGGTGGAGTTCTTCATCATCGAGTTTACCCGCTGCCTGAACACGTCTGCTCTTCGGACTCTTTACCGAGCCAATCTTCTACGCCTGTCTCCTCCCATCCGTGGCAGGAATAGCGAGTCTGGCGGCGGGCCGCTTGCCTCTGATGGTGTCGGCGACGAGTCCTGGGTTGTGAGGTACTACTGCTCCTTTATTACTCTTCTTCCATTAGGTGCTGTGATGGCGAAAAATGGAGGCGAGGATGGGGTGAGCAGCAGCGTCAAGCAGCTCTGGAGCTGGGAAGCAATCTTCTTGAGCACTACCTCGGCGGCAGGTTGTAGCCATCCGACATCTAAGGTCAGGAAATGGCCTATCCAGAAGCCGGCTAAGGGCTCCGGCAAATGTTTTACCTCCTGTGAGAGGCCTCTTTCGAGGTCTGCTGCTGCGTTCAACGCCTACTCGGTTGCAAGTGGTTTCGTCCCCGCTTCCGGGTACGGCGGCGGTCGTGCTGATCTCCGACTCGGTGGTGGACAAAGAGAAGGACCGATTGTGTTTGTCTATCTGTCTGTAAGGTCTTTTCTGCAATTACCAGGGACCTATGTGTAATACCTTATCTTATGGGGTCCTTTGTAACAAAATGTACTTCCACCGCTTGGATTTAATGTGATGCTTCCGGCCCATTCGGAGGTGCTCCTTGTGCAAAAAAAATTGGAGCTGAACAAATGACCGTGCGATGGGAACTGGGAGTCAGCATGCGAACTCAAAGCTAGGTTGATTTTGGTATAATCCCCATGTGCGCTTGGACAAATAATTAGCACAGCTCCAAAGTGGCGGCAGCCGCAGCTTCAATCGCTTCCGATTTGTCGGACACCAAGGCACTGCCGCCCTGCACCGAGCTAGAGCGGATGAGCTGTTCCGCATCACGGCGTGCTCCGAGTTCTCAGTTTCCCTCAACGTGTCAGTTCCGATTGCTCAGTTTTCGTCCTCGCCGGAGTATTGTGAAGGGCGCTGACGCTTGCAAAACGTGGACATGTACAAGAGGAAGACGAAGACGAACATACAGGTGCTTTGAGATTTGCGTGTGGCGCCTCCTAGGTTGGGTCTATTTTGATAGAAAATAGACCCGGTCTCACACAGCAAGAAATTTCATTTTCTTTTCGTACTTTTTATATATATTCTGGTGATGACTAAGCAATCTATCACAGACTCTGACCCATACTGGGTCTCGCATCCAGCAGTAGGTGGTGAGTGGCGTAACTGTGCCATGATGACTCCCTCAAATCTCTGTTGGAGGAATAGAGAGAGATTGGTGGAATCGTTGGTTGTATTGCTTGAGCCTCGTGGGCGTATATAAAGGAGTACATGATCTGCTTGGAGTACAAGTCAAGGTAGAATCAAATCCTGCGCTATCCTATCTTTCCTAACTAATCACGATACTCAACACCCCCCCACAGTCACAGCGGTAGCGACGCAGACGGTGAGACTGGAGAAGAATCCGAAGGTGGAGCCGACGGACATCCCCACCACAGTCGTAACGGTCGACGCGTCGCGGAAGTTGTGGCTGGAGCAAAAACTGACGAGGTTCTCAAGCAAGGCGGTAGCCCTTTGTGCCGATGTCGATGTAGCCGAGAGCGTAGGGTGGTGTAGCCGTAATCGAAGTAGCCGTGCGTGGGGCGTCGTGGTCGATGTCGAGTCGGGGTTGCCGGTGTAGAGGGAGCCGTCAGGTGCCGCGGGCGCAAGGTAGCGCCAGGTAGTCAGGGCGCAGTGGTGCGCCGAGTGGAAGATGACGTGGACGAGGCGTCGCGCCGGGTTTGCCAATCCCGGGGACACGTCGTGGACGAAGGCACGCATCGGTGTTGCCAGCACCGAGCATGCGTAGACAGAAGGTCAGTCGGTGTTGACGAGGCGCCGCTCCAGGTTTGCCAAGCCCGGGGACATGTCGTGGATGAAGGCACGCGTCGGTGTTGCCAGCACCGGGCATGCGTAGACGGGGACCAGTACAAGCTGTACGCCATGTCGAAGGGGCCAGCAGAGGAGGACTCGACGACGGTTGCGGCGCCAAACGGCGTGGGTAGAAGGTGCCGATGTCGCCCGCGGTTGTCGGAGTAGATGAAGTGGTCGGGGAAGATGACGGTGACGCTGGCGATGAGCTGGTACTGGACGGAGACGAAGTTGTGGTTGGCGACAACGACGGTAGCCCGTAAAGGGCCACGACGGTCGCATGTAGAAGCGCGACAACGGTGGCGATAGCCTGCAAAAGGCCACGGCGGTCGCGTGCAGAGGCGCGGCGACGGTGCTCGAAGTAGGCGAAAAAGAGCCCAACATCATGACGAAGACCAAACACGGACGGTGGCGTTCCCGCGCCTCGAAAGGCGGCGCGGCGCATACCACGGAGACGTCAACGTGCGAGGACGGCGAAGTGGACCGCGTGCCGCAGCGCTACGGCCCGGACGGGCAACGCAGCGGCGACGCGCGTGTCAGGGCGACGGCGGGGACGACTTCGGGGCGGTGGCGTGGACCGCGTGCCGCGGCGCTACGGCCCGAAGGGGCGACGCAGCGGCGACGTGCGGGACGGTGCAACCGCGGGGACGGCCTCAGGGCGGCGGCGTGGACCGCGGGCCGCGGCGCTACGGCCCGAAGGGGTGACGCAGCGGTGACGTGCGGTTCGGTGCAGCCGCGGGAGAACCACAGGGCGGCGGCGCTACAGCCCGAAGGGGCGACGCAGCGGTAGCCTGATGCTCGATCGGTGGTAGGCGCGCTGAACTCGAGGACGATTTTCACGGGAACCTGCGAAGGCGCACGCATACGACTGTACGGGTCGACCGCGCGGCGCGGATGGAGTGGATCACGGGCGAGCGGGTGATCAATCCGATCGCTCGCGAGGTGGAGGAGGTGCCGCTCGGCGGGAGGCGGGGCGGCGAAGAAACCGAGCGGCCAACGTAGCCTCGGCGCCCAGGCGGCCAACGCAGCACCGGCGTGAGGAAGCCAGGCGCACGGCGGAAGCGCCCGAGCGGCAGACGCGCGGAGGACGGCCGTGTCGGGCCGCCACGGTGGACGCGGGGTGCTGATGGAGGTATCCCGTTCAGAGGTAGACGACGGCGGCCGGCGCAAAACGACGGCGGGCAGACGCGCGGAGGGCGGCCGTTTCGGGCCGCCGCGGCGCGTGAGGCCGCCTAGTCGGTGAAGAGCACACGCGGACGGCGGCCGCGAGGGCCGCAGCGTAGCGCGAGAGGCCGCCATGTCGGAGTAGAGGCGCACGAGGATCGACGGCGGCGGCGGGCGACGCAAACCGATCTTAGATCGGAAAAACTAAAAAGAAACACCGATCAAAACGACCGGCGAGAGAGAGAGAAAACCCGGATCAAAGGATCGGGAAAAAAGACTCTAGGGCAGCCGATCAACCGGACCGGCAGACGAACCCTAGGTACGGGCGGCGCGGCCCCCGGCGGAGATCATGGAGATCGACCTCCCCGGGGGCGGCGCGGTGCGGAAGCGGCGGCTAGGGTTTTGGATCGAGTTTAGGCTGATACCATGTTGTAGGAATAGAGAGAGATTGGTGGAATCGTTGGTTGTATTGCTTGAGCCTCGTGGGCGTATATAAAGGAGTACATGATCTGCTTAGAGTACAAGTCAAGGTAGAATCAAATCCTACGCTATCCTATCTTTCCTAACTAATCACGATACTCAACATCCCCCGCAGTCACAGCGGTAGCGACGCAGACGGTGAGACTGGAGAAGAATCCGAAGGTGGAGCCGACGGACATCCCCACCACAGTCGTAACGGTCGACGCGTCGCGGAAGTTGTGGCTGGAGCAAAAACTGACGAGGTTCTCAAGCAAGGCGGTAGCCCTTTGTGCTCTGATACCATATTGGAGGAATAGAGAGAGATTGGTGGAATCGTTGGTTGTATTGCTTGAGCCTCGTGGGCGTATATAAAGGAGTACATGATCTGCTTGGAGTACAAGTCAAGGTAGAATCAAATCCTACGCTATCCTATCTTTCCTAACTAATCACGATACTCATCAATCTCAACCAACATGTAAGCCTTAACAAAAATAAAATCATAGGTATACTTCGATGTGTTTCTTCTAATTCTAGTAACGTATTTATATATCTACGAAGAATGAGTCTAGTTTTGTCTTGGTCAATATCTTCCTTCTTTTTTTTTCATTTCGGCTTCAAAGAAGTCAATTAGTGCTATCAGCTGCATCGTCCTATGTGAATGGGATCCCTTGATCGTTTCAACTTTCAACATACGGTACATTTGATGCATGCATTCAGCATTTCAGTCAGCAACAAAGACACTAATGCTGATGCATCAGAAACTTACTGTAGAAATTGCAGGTAACTGTATGGGAAGAAGGACCTCAGCTGAAAGATTCCCCAAACCTATGGAAGAATCATAACTTTTGGAAGAACGAAGAATTTTTTACATCACATAACTAACTGTATGGGACATTCCAGTTGAAATGAGACTTTCTTAAAAACAGCATTAGTATGGAACTATGTATGGGCTTTGACATGGGAAATGAAATATTTAAAAAAACCAGTGTTACTGCAAAATATTTGCTAGGAATATAAAAGAAAATACTATCGGTAGTGTAAGAGTCAAGAGTCCACAAAAAACCTACCAACTAGCAGAAATTCACTTTGGCTCCCGAGCTCACATGCTCCTGCCTGATTAAAAAATTCGAAAAAAATAGTAAAACATTTTTAAAATTCTAAAAAAATTGGGATGAACATATACAAATTTTCGACAAACATGCCAAATTTCATGGTGAAATGATACTATTGGTGCTCGGTGCAAAAAAAATAAATCACAAAACTGAGACTTACAAATATAGTTTTTCAGCGCACTGAATTTTTTTTTTTGCACCGAGCGCCTCGAGTGTCATTTCACCATGAAATTTGGCACGTTTGTCGAGAACTTGTATATGTTCATCAGTAAAAAAAATCAGTATTTTTGAAATGTTTACTACTATTTTCGATTTTTTTTAATCACGCTGGAGCATCTGAGATCGGGTGCCAAAACGCCTCTCTCAGCAACTAGCCATGATCAACAGTCAAAGGAAGAGAAGAGATAAAAATAGGGACCAACTGGAGCTCAGTCGACTGAGAACTCGAGTTCTCAGTCGACCGGCCCTCACCGTCGTCTTTGTCTTCCTCTCCTCCGGCTGCCGTGTTCCTCTCCTCCGGCTGCGACACCGCGCCTCGCTGCCGCTCGCCGCCGGCGTCCCCGCCTCCGACAAGGGAGCTACCTAATCCGAGCGGCGGTCACCACGATATGGCCCCCCACCCGCACCTGTTAACCCTGCTTCCTCTCCTCCGGCTGCGACGCCGCGCCTCGCTGCCGCTCGCCGCCGGCGTCCCTCGCGGCGTCCCCGCGCCTCGCTGCCGCTCGCCACGGCGCCCCCGTCTGCACCCTCGGGCTTGACGCCGCCGTCGCCGTTGCCATCAACGCGAGGAGGAAGACGAAGTGCACGAATCGCGAGGCATTTTTGTCAGTCGACTGAGAACTAGCAATTCCGATAAAAATAATACTGCGTAAATCAATAGAGGAAGCCTAAGAAAAAAGAGGTCCAGATGGTTGATAATGAAAGGAATTTCCTTTATTTCCCATTACTTCTGATGCGTAGTACACCAAAAAAATTGCAGAACTTTTAGAAAGAATGAAAATGAAACAATAGGGATTCTAAGTTTCTGGCATGAACAGTCTGTAAGAACAGAAAATGCAGGGAGGATAAGGAAACGAGAAAATAATTATCACATACTCAAGTGGGAAAAGGACCAATTAGGCAGTTAGTTTGATTCCCTTCAGATAAAACTAATATTCAACTAATAGGCTAATTGCTAAAGGAATCTGTAATGCATCTATCTAAAGGGACCAAAATGGCAACATAAATTATACAAACAAAAAAAAAGTGGCAACATACAGCTTATATGGCAGCAAGATGGCAGTTTTGCTGTTTCGGGAACGAGCAGTAGAACCAACATACTTCATAGTTCAGATACTTCCGAACTGCTAGCACCCTGTGACTTAAGTGGTACACTATTTCATCCATCTGACCCTGCAATATTTGGCTCCGGGAGCATCCATCATTTTATTATACAGCACATTGCCAAACACCGAAGGATATTCACTCATAATATGTGAAAAGGGGAATAGGCATTGAGCAGTCAGCACAGCCCCGTAGCAGCAAATGTACTGAACGACAAGCGTAATTCGCCTTATTTACATGCAGAGATCGACCGCAGTAAGCTAATCCGCTCATTATTACTAACTATATGAAAGACGTCTCCTTTAGCGAGCTCTCAGGGCTTGCGCACTGTTCCAATGAACAGTGGTGAACAGTGTTGAACAGTACCGTGTCATTTTTGCGAAAAAAGTCAAAAACCCCTGCGTTTTACGAAATTTCTAAATCGGTCCTCCGTACATATAAACTGAACCGTCCCTAATTTCACTCATTTTCCGCATCCAAACTAGGGTTAGCCGCCGCCGGCGGAGGCGAGGCGCGAGGGCCGGGCGGCGTCGCGAGGGCCGCGAGCTCCGCCCCGGCCGCGAGCGCGAACCCCGGCCTCGACCACGAACGCCACGGCCGCGAGGGCGGCGGCGCGACGGGGACGTCTTTGCGAGGGCGGCGGCGCGACGGGGATGTCTTTGCGAGGGCGGCAGCGCGACGGGGACGGCCGGCTCCGCCCCGGCCGCGAGCTTCCCCTCCGCCTCCTCCTATGCGCAGCCGGCCGCCGCCTCCTTCTCCTCTACGCTGCCGGCCGTCGCCTCGCCGAGGTACCGCGTCCTCCCCCGCGCAGCTGACCGCGTCGAAGACGGAGACCGCCGGCCGCCTCCTCCTCTACGCCGCCGGCCGCCGTATCGCCAAGCCACCACGTCCTCCCCCGCGAAGCAGGCCGCGTCTCCACGACGGATACGAAGATCTGGTCTCTCTCTATTTGAGGTCCGAGCCCTATTTCCCCTTTCCCATTTGCTGAGGTCCTTCTCGTCCTGCTTTTTCCCTTTCCCTTTTGAGCTATAAAGTGGTCGTATCCACCGGCCGAATAGATAGAAAGAGTTGACCCAGTTTATAAGGGAAACCGGGTCCAAAAACCATCCTTTCCCTTTTGCTCTCTTCAAATTTCTCTTCACCAGATGCGGAATTGATCTGGAGCCAGGCTACTAGATTGGGATGTTGAGGTGCAACAATTTCATGCTCGTGGTATGGTGCCTCTTCAAAGGTTCGGCTAGATTTTTTTCAACATTAGTTTGGATAGCTAGGTTTAGATCAAGATTAAATTTCCAAATCTTTAGATGCTTAGCTTTCCAGCATACATGAATCCATCTGAAAAATGCATACATGAACAGTGCACCGAGGCCTCTTTTGGGTTTGTTGTGCGATGATAGCTACAAAATTTACCAATCAAAGCATTGCTATCTTTAGTCTGTCAAGTTTCTTATGTCCTGTCAATCATCTGGTTTTATTCCTAATGTAGAGGCTGCGCTGGTGAGAATTTCTTAGGCATTTACTACCACATTTCTTTCTTCTTAGCTAATCGTCTCATCACCTTTTAGTCCCTGTTCAAACAAATGGTATTCGACCTAATTTTTTGTCATGCTAGGAGCCCAAAATCTACTAATATTATAGGCATCTTCGTTTTAGAGAACCGTTAAACTCTTACTAGAAGGAATTGGCGCGCCTTGCCGCGCCCGTTTGTACACTGGCAAAAATAAATGATGTCCATGCCTTAAAGTTCTTTACCACGAAGAGACAATAACTCATAAGGAGCAACTGTTAAAATGAGACTTAAACAAATTAATAACTCAAACAATCGAAGAAAAGAAATCATCTCAAATGCGATAATTTGCTACCGTGTCCCATTTCTAAGATAATCAAGTCAATCAACCACAATGTCACATTTGACAACCTATTGTTTGATGCTTGTATACTCAATCGTACCTTCCCTTCCACGAAACTCCCAGTATGTAGATTTAATATTTCCCAAGTTGCAGAACTCCAAGACATCGAACCATTTATTGATTCTACTCTCTTAGCCATGAGACCACCATGCTCCTCAGGTGGTATTCTTTGCTTATGTGCAGGATGCCTACTCATGTTCTGCTCTCCGTAACCAAAAAAACTCATGGTTCTTCCTCCATTGGTCAGGTTAATGGGTATGTCATGCATCAAATATGTACAACACATAAAGGTGACAAAATTAAATAAAAAGGCAAAAGTATATGTTTATCAATTATCATTCAGTAGGCTTAATATATTTCTACTGTAACAAAGAAGAGTGGCACTTTGTGTACCACAAAATCTTAACATAGCATGCTTGGCAGTAGTTCAAAAATAAATACAGCTAAGAAACTACTCACTCGGCCTTGATTCACAATAGCCCATTATAATATGAAAAAGTATACAAGTTATAAACTAAATTACCATCAAATTTTAAAGCTTGAAACAACTTTATAATATGAAAAAGAGCGACCAGTTGTCAACTAATGCGCAACTAAAATTAGGTTTGTAGTGTCACTACATGGAAGAGAAATAAAAATAAGCACGACAATGATGACAACTAATACTTGGAAGTTGATCCTACGATGAGAGAAGTTCAGATTGGGTTGTCATCCACTTCGGCAGTGCCAAAGTGTGCTTGCCTTAAATTTTTTGTATGATAATCAAATCAAACCTCAACAAAATCAGTAGCAAATATCAGAAAACTAACCGAGTTGATAAACCAGCCTAAGTCAGGGTTCACAATGGAAGGGCATCCAAGTTGTGTCAATGGTAACACTGATCTAAAATCCTAACCTACAATAAACTCATTTCACCTCTCTTGCAAATTAAGACCAGAATGCAATACAATCATGTATTCAGAAGACATCACAAGTTTTTTATGTGACTACAGATTAGCTCTTGGTTCCTAGTGAACATTTTTCACAATCTGAAATGGAAAATTATTTGAAATCATTAAAGAAAAACAAGGAAAATAATTGATTCCTAATACATAAATTTATTTGTTAAATTGCATTACACTCTAGTGTAAAATATCTCGTATATACATTAGTTACAGAGTGGTGAGAGTTGTGATATATGACCAGTCTGTAAAAAAAATGCAGACCTTGCACCGCCTGATCAAACTCTAGAACTACCAGCACGACTATAAGCAGCTAGCAGAGAACTGTTAGTATACACCAAACCCACAGTTCATTTCTAGAGAAGTAGTCGACACTTAAGCACTATAAGGGACGAATGAAACTTGTCATGATCTTGGTCCGTTTCTTCGTGTCAGCAACATGTGCTACACTACGAAAATATTGTTATAAATTGCGGCACATATCACTCTTAAGATAATTGTTTTTAGTGATTTACAATATATAAAAGTTGGTAATGTTTGTTTCTGGAATCAAATATATTCATTTCGATCAGTTCATTTCCAATGTAAGAAAATGGTAGTCAATACCAAGACATTGCAAGGGATAGTGGAACTCATACCTAACTGCCTAAGTAGCTAGCTTGTTCCAAAAAAGCTTGTTTGATTTGTCCCAAAAACATGTAACTGTACAGATAAAAAGTGAAGTGGACCAATAATCAAACATTTTCATCTATGTTAGGCAATGATCAAAAAAGTATTTAATGCGCAAATTCCAAATACTCTTCAGACTATATCACCCAAATTATATAGATAATGAGGTGTGAAAAAAATATTTGTTAACATGAGATTGTTGAATCAAGGACGACATCAAGTAGCCATTCAGTTTTTTCTTGGATGTGAGTAGGATTTTAAATCGAAGGAGCAAATTTGAGTTTTAACAGACTTAAAGTGATGCCAAAATATTAGACCCATACATACTTATTATCAGGTTGTAGTCACTAATTAGCATAATTTTCAATCAAGATTCAATGTACATTAAGGATTCAATATGCACACCACTATATTCTAGAAACAAAGTATAGGCGCACTCACTAAATACATACTACTCTGTAGGCAGCATGTCCTTCTAGGCACTAATTAAATTCACAGTCGACCTGTGGTAGATGCTCTTGAAGTATTCATAATTCTCTGGTGTTAAAAAGCTACTGCATCACATGTCATAGGTGAGTGATCCAAATATAAGGCATCAAATATAATGTAAGTTGATGCATTCTCGATCGGTGGCAATCTCGTCGGTATAAGGGGTATTACCCAGAGTGGAGGGGACGAAGTGCATTGTGCGCAAATGAGGAGAAACAGTGAAGATAGAACACAAAGCTATAGACAGCATACCTCGTCGCTCTGGTAGGCAAGCTCGGTGTTTCCTGAGAAGGAATGGAGATTTGGCAGTGATAAACCATGAATCACACCAACATGTAGTTGTGCCCTCACGCTTGGAATCGTTCGGCGATAGCAACACTAGCGCATAGGTCACCCAATCAAACGGGCGACCCAGCTGTTGTGATGGAGATTCCTCACAACGTTCTTGATGGAGAGGTCCCTGTTGTCAAACAAAAAGTCGATTCCATACATTAGTTGCCCTTTCGGGCCCTCGGCTCGCTCGCTGTCACCGTCGCAGTTCTGCGTCCTCCCTGGCCGTCGGATCGTTGTCGCCGCCGACCATTGTAGTCGAGTCCCCACATAGCCACTGAGGGTATCAATGCAATAGCAGCAGTCTTGGGAAGGAGGAAGGTTCATGGATGAAGAGAGGGAGAAGGAGGTGGTTGTGAGGGACCGTGAGGGACCGAGAGGGTTGTGTGGTGGATGCGGAAGAGCCAAAGAGAGAGGAGAAGGATCTGAGAGAGGGCAGCCTGGTACTGAATCTGCCCAATCCTAGCGGCGCGACGAATCCAATCCCGGAGTAAAAAGCGAAGCAAACGGAGTAAGCGCACCTAGCCGTTGACGATAAGGGGAAGCCATCACAAAGACAAGGTCCAACCCACCGATGCTCACACGCTGCCGCCACCGCCGCTGTCACAAATGTGAGGAAAAGAAGATGAGGAAGAAAGGAGACCAGGACCGGCAACGGACGACCTGCAGGAACAGTGCAGCACACGCGACCACCATAGTTTCAAAAGCCGAACCGGTGACCGAACCGAGGAACGTCTTGGTTCGCGGTTCACCAGTTAGACCGCCCGGTTCGATTGCTGGTTTAAAAAAAATAAAATCATGAAGTAATATTAATAATCTGTTAAAACGAATCCAATCCTGGAATTAAATGCGAAGCAGGCGGAGTAAGCGCACATAGCGGTTGACGATGAGGGGAATCCATCGCAGAGACAAGGTCCAACCCACCGATGCTCACACGCTGCCGCCACCGCCACTTCCGCAAATAGGGCCGGTCCATACATTTTCGAGGCCCTGGGGCGAGACGACAAAATGGGGCCCTTGTAGGCAAAAAAAAGAATAACGTATTGAATTTCATTGGCAATTCAGTAACATGGGCAGCTCGATGTCGAATTGTCGATGTAGCTTCGCAGATCTGCAAGGGCGCAACACTCACACTCCGTCCCCCTTCTCATCTCTTGAATCTTCCCCGTGCTCAGTCCTCGGTGCTCCCTGCACTCCCTCAGATCCAATGAATCTTCGAAGAACAGGCCTACATCAGAGGAATACGAGAAGAATTGGAGATGTGAGATGAGAGATGGATCAGCAGTCAGAACCGGGGAGCCGGGCTATTTAACAGTGATTAGGGATTTAGGGGAAGGATGTAGACGTTGAGGATGGAAAGAGAGATGATTGGGGAAGGGAATAGCACCGTTGGTCTCCATTAATCGCTGCACGGGAGCGGCGGCCTCGTCGCTTCGAATTCGGAAGTGCACGGTGGAGATTGGAGCGGCGGTGGCGGCACTATTACGTGATGTGGATTGCAGAATTTGGGAGAGGAGGCGAGGAGAGGAGACTGAAGCTGGAGGAAAGATGGGTGCGGCCGTGCGGGTGCGTAGCAGCCTAGACTCGATCGATTCTTTCGATCCGTGGTGCTAGACTGGACCCAATTTTTTTTCCTTGTATGTAAAAATACTGGACTCCTACCTGGGCCGGCCCTGTCCGCAAATGTAAGGAAAAGGAGATGAGGAAGAAAGGAGACCAGGACCGGCGACCTGCAAGAATAGTGCAGCACACGCGGCCACCATAGTTTCAAAAGCTGGACCGGTGACCAAACCGGGGAGGGTCTTGGTTCACGGTTTACCAGTTAGACCGCCCGGTTCGATTGCTGGTTTTAAAAAAATAAAATGGTGAAGTAATATTAATAATCTGTTTAAAAAGAATGTATTTTAAATCAGCGTGTACTATAATAACCCGAACTTTCCTCACACCAGATGGCTAGCGCAATTGTGATCCCTCCGTGCTACCTACGTGGTAAAGAAAAGAAATACGATGCAGCTACATAGCTAAGCTACATGCATGGATACATCATGCATGGATTAGGCGGCAAGATTACCGACTAATGATGAATTAATCCTGTAATTAAGCCCACAAATTAATTAAAAAAATAGTGGCAGTCAAACGTATGTGCATGCAATTTATTTTTTCTTGCTATTCGGTCACACCACATACATGCCGACACGTGGCATACTCCATAGCTCTAGAATACTAGGGAGCTTAGATATCTTAGAGATACACCACAAGCCCTTTATGGTTTGCTAATTGTCTGACTGAGTACCACCGAAAAAATTTGAGGACTGCCAGGACGTGTTGTAATGATTGCCCTGAACATATGTGTGTACCATCTACATATTCTAATAAACAGATTTCTGAGGTGTACGGATGTATAAAACATGTAAGCTAAATACTATAAGCAGTTTTGGATTACTGCATCAACTAGCGCGTGCTGCTTAAGCCGATCTGTATATCCAGGGAAAAGATGCGATTTATGTCTAATATGGTGGCATTGTATATAACTTAGGATAGGTGCGCTGATATGCTACTGCACCGGCTCTAACATAAGTTCAATGGAGAAACAGTGAACATGGTTAATACAATGGCAATGTATTTCGTAGTACATTGTGAGTTGCAGGTTATATGTCTCACTAATTCCTTTGCACCTTGGTCGTCACTAATTTTGATAATGTTGACAGGGGATGTTGGCCTTCGTTGTTGTAGTCATCACTATTGTTATCTAAAATCTTAAAAAAATGGTGGTGTTATTTTCAGAACATCTAGAAAATCATGTGAGAAATCAGGAAATAGAAAACTGAATGTGTTTTACCTTCTATGGGTGTGTGAGCTCCATAATATATTCGTAAATTATATAATTCTTAGGGGGGATGTGAAATGTAAATCTAGGCCAAAGTAGTCCAGGAGAAGTGGCAAAAGCCAAAAGGAGCTACTATTATAATTTTCTCTATGTGTACACTTAGATTGTGGTTCTACTGAAACTTCTTTTTGTTAACTTCACCTGACATAACTTCTGTTGCTGAACAAATATAGAGCTTCTGTTTGTGATGTTTGTATGCTGCTTTCATCAAACAGTTAACATTCATGGCCAAATTCATTTGCTACCAAACAAAGTGGTCAAGTCTTCTATGGATCAGTTTAGTTAATTTGTTAGTGATTGGTGGGAGTGGAGATGGGTTCTCATGTTTATGGGTGGACAATTAATTAGGAACCTGGCTTGGAATGTTGATTTCCAGATTATTCCAATATTGTTTCTGACGTTAAGTTTTATAATTGCAACTTGATGTGACGTGAACAATGAGTTAACAATTAAAATAAATGCAGCTCCTGATTCCTGAATTCAGATAATATATGACAAAAAAAGATGACCCCTGGTTGTCAATATTGTCTTTTCTTGACTTCTAAGCTTTCTGTTCTTAAGTGGCTGAATGCTACCTTTCTGAATTTTCACCATTTTCGTGTGTCAAATATAAGTTATAATCTTGAGGGGCGACTTCTTTTGCGTTGTTAAAACGACTACGTGGTCGTTGTGAGTGGGCTTATGTTTCTGATTGCCATGTTATGAATGTAGGTCTAAAATAGGTCCACGCGAGTAGTGTGATGTTAGGCAAGATTTATCCATTTGCAAATTATTGGTTTGGACCTAGAGGATCCCCAGGTTATTTCTTAAAGGATGGTTGATTTCAATAAGGTTTGTTTGACCTTCCTTTTTTTTCTTCTGGTTGCAGCTGGTAGTTCAAGTATGTCTAATCTTATATATTTGTTAACAAGTCCCGCATATGCTTTGGATGATTTTTATAGAGATGGGCTCATGTAGGGCTGTAGGTGTAGATATACTGATAGAGTGTATATGTTGGTCTCTTGCTCTTCACTTGGTTGTGTAATTAATGTTTAATCTTATATATATTCTAACATGTCATTAAAAGGGTGCTGTATGGATAGACAAGTTAGATGCTTTGTACATTGTCATTGAGATGGTATTTTCTCTTTTATTTTTTTCAAACAATGGAAAATGTAGTGAGATGGCGACTAATCATGGACTGGTGAGAGTAGTACATGTGTCCATCTCTGGATTGGTGAGAGATCAAAATTGTGGTACACAATCCACGACCGTCAATTTCAAGTTCAGGAGCCTACCTTCTGGTTATGTACTGCAAGACACTTGCAATATCTACTACAAGTTAATGACCAAGAATTACTTAGTTCTTACGGTTTCCCATGGGTTTAGTATATTGTTTTTAAAATCACACAACAAGCAATATTATATATATACCTTAGGAGGTTGAATTAATTTTCACTTATGTTTTGTTTAAAGAAGTTGTTTCCTCTATGAGTTACTTGATGTCGCTGCTTTGCGCCTATCTTAGAAGCCCAACTTCGTCATTCATGTATTTTTGCACATCATATGATTCTGCATGAAAAATTCTTGCATGGTTCCAAGTTTCACTATGATTGTCAGTCTGCAAATTAGTATTGCCGAATGTAAAGGACTCAAGTTTTTAATTGAGGATGACTGTCATGTTGCGACAAATGAAACAAGTAATATTGTATTTAAAGAGGTTAGCAATCGTCCATAATTAATGCAACATGTATGATTTTGTATACCATTTCTGCAGTTTACTTGCTCCGTTGGCTATTCCATCTAATTTGCCATACTCTTCTGTTTATGCAGCTATAGCAGCTTTGAATTTTTCCATCATTAGCAGCGGTTCGTTTACCATATGAAACTACCAGAGCAAATGCGATGTATTGACTTGCGCTTAGATTTACCCTCTTTGTTTCTGGTTTTCGCTTTAGTCCTTAGTGCAACCAGCTCTATTTCTTCAACCTTGCCAGTGTAGCAGATAATGTAATATTACCAATCCATGAGTTGTACTATATTTGCAACCACGTTGTTGCAAACAGAGTCCTTTTGTGCTTGCTTTTGCTTCGTTTTACTGTTTCGTATCTGTTGTCAGTTGCGAATAAAACTGTAATCATGTTTCAAAACAGTTCTATGAATATCTACATTGCATTGGAAAGCCATTCAAATTTTAGATATATCTGCTTAATATGGTAAGTACCGAGCACATTTTAATCTAATAGGAATAGGTGGTATATTTGATATTTTGATGGCCTATGCTACAACTTAGAGTTATACATGAATACAACTGATGTCCACAGTTTCACATGAACTAAATGATGTTTGCACACCAAGCCTCAAGAATATTTCTTGGAGATAAGTTGATGTATTCTGTCCTGATGGGTGCACTTTGGTATATTTGATGTCCTTATGGCTTTAATTTATCGTATTTTCATTTATGCCAATTTAATTTGCTTAAATATTAGACTTTCTAAATGATACCTGATTGTGGATGATTTGTTGGTGCTTACCGACTAGCTATTTTACCACTATGCATACTCGTTTATCCTACTGGTTCTTTGATGTTTCTTAACTAGGCATTCATGGTTCATATATTAACAGATTTGCATCCATGGACTTGAGGAATTGTGGGGAGTTGTGCAATGCCGGCCCTTGCAAGATTGTATGGGTTGTTGCTATCATCATTAATTAGGAATTGCAGTTTATATGTGCACTTCCAAAGGCGGTGGCAATCTTCAGTATACATATTACGTAATGACTATTCTCGGTGCTAGAATGCTATGAAAGTGAGAGTTTAGCTCTATCTTTTATTTAGCTAGAATGCTATAAAGATGAGAATTTAGTTTTAGCTTTTATTTAACTGTCTATGGTGCTTACCCTATAAATCATTCCCAAATGTCCTGTAGACATACATTATCATTGACACACACTCTGAGTGGTAAGGTTGATTTCTATTCTTCTGATGACAACACATGAAAAGGATGAAAGTATATGAATACTGATATCTGGATTTTTTACACGTACTGTTATATTAGATCCGGATTAAGAATAAGAAGATTATCTATATTTGATGGTCCTTTGGTAACAAGCAAAGTTCGCCATTCTGCTATAAAGAAGACCAAACCAAATAGTTCTACTTACAAGATATATTATGCTACTAAAAAAAAACATACATAATATTTCTCACGAAGAACGCGGCGTGTCGCCGCGCCGATTCAACTAGTTGCAAATCAGAGATAAGGACCAAAGCAGTTGACAAAGTGCAAGTAGATGAACCAAATCAAAACCGGTAGTGAATTAACAGAAATGATTGGAAAATGTGATTCACTCTAAGTGATTGCACATCATCCGGAACATACTTGCTAGAGCATATCCGTTAAATCAACAGATAACTTGAGCGAGGAATGCATCTAAAGAACAAATTTTTAACAGGTACACGTGCATGGGCAACATAAAGATAAGAATTTCTAGCAAAAAGCTACAGACTTTTGGGGGCAGGTGGCTCAGATGATTTCTCAAAGTACATTACATTTCAGTGGAGCTGCATTCACATACTGGTCATTCAGAACGTACCATTGTAGCTTCTACTTGTTCTCTAATGAAAGCTTTTGCGAGCACGGCTCCTCTTCTCCCAAGCATCTGCTAATGGAGAGGGAGAACCTCTTTTCAGAAGCTGGTACCCTTGGCTTGCCACCACAGCATCGACTCTGTTCGAAGAAACCATAAAATCGACGCAAGCTTCTTTAAGCTTCTGGCAGTTGTACTTATCAGCCAGCCACAGTACACCAGCCACATTCTCCGCATCAAGGTTCGTGCACAAAATGTGTGCACACACAAGCTTCAACCTCTCTAAATCATACTGATCAGCAGCTGCAAGTAGACTCTGGATCACAGCATTATTTTCATTTCTATTGAGATCATCCATCGTAGGCAAGGAATCGGTGTAGATGAAATGGAGCAGAGCCTTGAAAACTATCGGTTCCATGCGATCTATGGTTATGTGGTTCATCTTCTTCTTCATGGGTTCACTGAACTGCTTCCGGAAGACCGACGACCGTGCAGCAAGCACTGCCCTGTGGGCAGCAAATGTTTCTCGCTCAACTTTAAAGGTCACATCTGCAGCAGACGTATCCTCCAACATCTTTCCAAAATGTTTTAGTGCGTTAGGCGGAGGCACATCAACTTCAAACAATGGTTTGGTTTCAGACACCCTTAATTCACCTAAAACAGTGATGACACATTCTATCACAAGGCAGTTATCTCGGACATACACAGAATCCTCCAATACCTCCCTTCTCATGCACCTCTCTTTTCCCCAGGTAGCCTCGTCGAAGCTGTCAGGCTTGAACCGGAATGGATCCTCATCCTCTCGAAAGAATGAACACATGGAATAGGGCTCTCCAGTGACTTGATTGATCAGTCTCAGGTCGACCAGCGCCGTCGCCTCCCTATACTTGCTCATGAACTCAACAAAAACCGATATAAATCCCTCGCTGTCAGCGCTATAACCATGCGGGTAGTATAGGATAGCCCAATCGAATCCCCCAACCCTGAAGGTGCTGGAACGGATGAAACCATCGGCATTAACGTCCGTACCAACATTCCCGTAACTAAACTGACAGATCTTGAATCGGTGCGTGCCTCGCACAGTTTGAATTGTGCAGGACGATATGGTGGTCGACGCCATTACTCTCTGCTTTGCGTGCTCTGGTGCTGGTGCCCCTGCAACATTTGCACAAGCGTGTTCGTTAATATATATCTACAAGAATCGATCCCACATTCGTCTAATGGAATCGAACCGGTTCCGCACAAAAAAAAAGGAAGAAGCAATGCCAGATTCCAGTTCTAGCTGGAATCAAGAAAGGACCCACATTTCATACAATCGCCCAAGAAACCCCAGTTCCTTTTCTGGATGGAAATCAAGAAAAGGCACGCATCTGATCCAATAATCCAAATGGATCCACAAGATGGTGGATTGCAGATTGAAGCAACCAAGGCAAACCACTCGTAGCCTCTGTCTTGCTTCTTCTTGTTAGTATTCCAAGCAAATGCTACTTGGATTAGGCAGCGGATATTAAGTAGGGGGGAGGGGGAAGGGGTTGGAAGCGCCGTCGTGCCGTCCAGATCCTCCTTACCTTCAGTATTGCCGGCGGCGGAGGAAGCGATGCAACAGCCTGTTTCCGTAGGAGAAATCTATGGGGTTTAGGGTTTTGAGGGATCTGGAGGAGACGAGAGTGGAAGGGGGAGGTGCGGCGGCCGTTCTGGTGCCTTCTGCTCTTCGGTATGGAGACGATGAAATGGGCAAATGGCACCACCGTGCGAATTTGACCAATTCAGTTGGATTTTGCAGCATCCGATTTGGTACAGACGGAGAGTAGGCCTGGGCATGGGCAGCCGGCCCAACGACCCAGGCCCGAACTTGTCCTAAAAAACCAGGCCGGGCTTTTGTTTGGGAGCTCCTTTAGGTCGCCCCGCGGCGACGACGCTGGGTACCACTACAAAAAGAATTTCCTTTCTTTCTTTTTTTTTTTTTTTTTTTAGAGAGTACGCAAAATGCGTACCTTATTTATATAGAAGAGAGAATGTGGCATACAAGAAATGACAGTGAAAGCTGAAACCAACGTCTGTCACTTACAAACACCAAACCAACACCAAAAAAAACTTAGTGAACTACTCTAGCAAAGGTGCTATTCCCTCCTAGGCCAGCCACATGCCATTGCTCCCATTCCGCCATCACTTGCAAAATAAGTCCTGGCACATCAAATTGCTTGGCTACATTCCCAAAAGCTCTTGCATTCCGCTGCTTCCAAAGCCTCCAGCAAAACAGAAGGTCACTTTAGAAGCAACGCGAGTATGCCACGTGGTGCCCTGTTTAGGTGGCAAAATCAAATTGTTGCACGTCCACGTGCGTATACGAGAAAGAAAATTTGGACACGGCACGGCCACGATCAGGCACGCGCGCCCGCGACGCAAACCTGTGAGCGTACGAAGCCAGCGGCGTGGGCAGCCACGGGCAGGAAGCCCCACACGCGAGGCCCCCGTCCGTCCGTTCTGGACGTACAGAACCACGGGCATGCAATGTACATGCATGAGACGCTACTGCATGCATACCGAGTGAATTTTAAAAAAAAAGTACAACAACACAAACAAATCACACTATACACAGACTCGGGTTTGTACAACTACACTACATAGATTCTGCAATTACACCTAACATGTTGTACAACTATATAGATACAGATTGTACAACTATATAGAAATATACTACTGGACGTACACTCATGTTACAACTAGATGTAGACGATTGTACAGATTATACAACAACAGGTTGTACAACAACAGAGACACGGGTTGTACAACTACATAACACATGTTGTACAACTAGCAGACACAGTTTATACAGACACAAATTGTACAACTATACAGACACAGGTTGTACAACAACAGAGACACAGATTGTACAACAATAGAGACACGGGTTGTACAACTACATAACACATGTTTTACAACTAGCAAACACAGTTTGTACAGACACAGGTTGTACATCTACACAGAACAGGTTGTACAACTATACATAATCGGAAGTACAGAAAAAAGTTCGTCGAAACCTATCAACATGGGATCTAGTTTTGAATATCTCGACGCGAGGAGCTCAAAAGTGAAAACGGTTCGTAATTTGGATAAACGGTTCTCAAGATATTTCATTTTTTTAAACGAATCTCAAAATAAATGCACGTACAACCCTCCGCACGGAGAAGCCGAAATCCCACCAAAACTCTCTCGTGCTGCCACTTGTCACATATTTAAGCACTCGCGGGGTACCGCGTGAAGGGAGAAGCTGACACTTGTCATCACGCCACGGTTCGCTGGGTTCCCTTCGCAAAGGGAACCCTTTTTCTAGTGATTTCCGGCGATGCTACTTGGCTCGGTCGTCTGAACCGACTGATTCATGGGCCGGCCCAACGAAGCGCTGCTCCTTTTTTTCTTTAGCGCTGATAATTATTTTTTCGAATTTGAACAAATTTTAAATACGAACAAATTTTAAATTTTGAAAAAAAATCAAATCCGAACAAATTTCAAAGCCGAACAATTTTTAAAATCTGAATCATTTTTAAATCTAAACGAAATTTCAAATCTGAACAAATTTCAAAATCGAACAATTTTAAAATCTGAACGAAATTTCGAATCTAAACGAATTTTGAATCTGAACGAAATTTCAAATCTGAACAAAAATTCGAATATGGACAAATTTCAAAAACCAAACAATTTTTAAAATCTGAACGAAATTCAAATCTGAACGAAATTTCAAATCTGAACAAAAATTCGAATCTGAACGAAATTTCGAATCTGAACAAAATTTCAAATCTGAACAAATTTCTATTTTGAGCAATTTCCGAAAAATATGAAAAAACGAAAATAAAAAAACAAACGAAACAAAAACAGAAAAGAAAAGAAATACAACAGAAAAAAGAAAAAGAAAAAGATACTAAGAAAAAAGGAAAACGGGAAAAAAAACGCCGAACTGAGCCGGCCCATCAGCGTCGCATCCCCAGATCCCTAACGGCGACGCACGCGTCGAGCGTTGCAGTAGGGCGACCTATAGGATTTGCGCTTTTGTTTGGGCTGAGCATTGACCAAACATTTTGATCCGTTGTGTATTTCGAGCTGCCTCAGGCATCAAACAGTTTACACGGAGGCCCGGCCTAGCTCGAATTGCTCTTTTTGTCCCTTTGGGCCGGGCTCGAGCCTACATTTTTGTTGTTTTCATTCGGCCAGGCTCACGCATGTGTTTTGCACGTGGGTTTTTAGGCTCGGCCCAAAACCCGGCTCGGTCCATGGAGTGCCCGCCTCTAACGGAAGGGTGAAATGGCATATCATAGATTTGTTTTCCTATATGACGTGACATTTGGAGGCTAGGACTATGAGGAAAAGTGCAAAAAAAGAAGAGGCGGGAGCAAGTCCCCAAATCCCACTCACCAAATTTTGTATACACTCAACCCACTCAGCAAATATTACTCAAATTTCACTCATATTTATTGTTTTTCTATAACTACCAAATTACATTTCTCTCTCTTCGAGGCACAACTCCAAGTTCATATTCCCCTCTCTTTCTGTTACAGGACAACGTGAAAAGAGGGGAGTTGGGTCTCAACTCTCAAGTGATGGCGTGGCCTATCCCGGTACGCAGTTTTTGGGTCACGAAAATGGTCGGGGCTGACCAGTATGTCCAACCTGCTTCATGGCCGAGTCGCCTCCATGTCATATATACTCGGTCATATACTTGTCAGTTAGCAACATGGCTACCAACGACGGCATTGTGAACGCTTCTTCCAACACACACTATGTGTTCTTCTATCATCCCAAAGATGATGCTTCAATCACTACGTGGTAGCATCCATTAGTTTGGACATCTCCTTTCCATATTCCCTACTAGTTTGTGCTCCCATGGCCATTTCATGAATTAAATCATATCGAAAACTACTATTTTTTCAGAAAGGAGGCTCAGACCCCGGCCTCTCCATCGAAGTGATGCATTTAGCCTCTTTTATCACTTTTTCAATAATAACTGGCAAAACTTTACAACAAACATACTGATAAGGATCAAGGGGATGATCCTATGATTGTTGTCCCGATCTTTCACAGCGAGTAACCCGGATAGAATTCCTTCCAACAACGTCGATGAACGTCACCTGAAGGTGAGGACGAATCCAGCGAGCAACGTGATGAAGATCACCACGCCTCTAACCTGAGCACGATAACACTTGATGAACACAAGCACCCTCGCAGCAATCTTTATTAGACTCTGATAAACGACATCGCCGTCCCCGGAGGGATGCTTAACCACGAACGCACACACGCGATAATCTTTAGCTAAACTTATGAACTCCCTAAACCTAGGCCGGCCAGCTCCTTATATGGAGGGGTGGTGCGGCCAAGTACTTTGGACTCGAACCTGGTTTGTTTGGACAGGCCCAAACCAACACACACAAATAAAACATGACCAAAAATATAAAACACAAATAAAACTACTATTGAAACGACTAGCTTGGTGGAGTCCTGAAATTGGGCTTCACCTCCTCCGTCATGCCCGTATCACATACAGACCGGAGGCGCCAGATAAGGTGACAACACTACCAACTAGCACAGTGATAGAGAACAAATAGGGCCTATTTCCCTGGCCACAACCATCGTCTGCTTACCAGCCAAAACTAGCTAGAGAGTGCCTCATGCGCATGCTCCGGAAGTCGGCCCCACCATTATCCGCCAACCCATTTCCAGTGTGTAGAACGAAGTGAAGGTCCTTGACATGCCAACCACCGACACCACCAAGGTGCCAATCAGCACCACCGTCCTCCACGTGATCGCGTACGCATGTGTGGTCACTGCAGAGACCCCTCAACATCATTCCGCCGAGTCACGCCAACCGACACAGCTTGAAGCCTTCAGAAAATCTGTCGTGTGTAGCACCTGACGGGAACAGACATGACTGAGCATAACACCTGCCAGCCAGGCATGACTTGGCACCTCCACCGAGAACTCCATTCAAGACGAAGCCAAAATTACTCATGTATAATCAACATAATTGTCGCATCATGACTTATTAGATATAACACTAAAATAAGATCCACTAATTGTGTAATATGTTTTCTAGTGTAATTTAGATGGTGTGGAATGCATAAGAAAAGACAGTCTTATTGTCGTCGTATAGGCATTGGGGATAGAAGACGGGGGTCCTCTAGCCGATGATAGAACCGAGGGGTTGAAGGGAGCGTCGTCGAGGTCGGGATTGAACAAGGCAGTATACCCAGCTTCGGATCTCACGTCGGAGGCGAGATCCTACGTGCCGCTAGCCTTGATCAGGTTACAATGAGCGTATTTTGTTGTGCCCTAAAGGCTTCCCTGGTCCGGCTTATATAGGCGGCCGGACCTAGGGTTACAAGGAAACTATGTGTCCGGCAAGAATACATAGTCCTAAACCTAGCCGGCAAGTTACCGCCTTCTATCTTGGACTTGGTGGCTTCGTGGGCTTCAGTCTTGGGCCTCCTTCTTGCCGTCCTATGCCGCCTTGTTTGTCGTCTATCTGGGCCGCCCGACAGGCAAAGCCTACACCACCACTTTGGGCCACCCTGGACTAGCCGGATTGATCCATGTTGGTGATACCCCTAGTTGGTATTCCCCCAACATTAGCCCCCGGAAAGGTTTAAGTTCTCTAGTTGCCGTCTTTGTTCTTGAGCATCGTCCGTCTTGTTTCTTGATTTTAGGTGACTGAAGAGCTTGAATCATTCCGAAGTTGAAGTAGGCGGCATTCCGTCTAAATGAAGTCGGATAGGTGCCGCCTTTGTCTGAACATGGGAAAGACGGCCTGACCTCCTGTCAGGAATCTTCCACGCAAGGTCTTGTCAATTTGACTAGTCAAATCACAAGTTGACGGATGACGTCACTGGGTCCACGACAGTTTGAATCCAGGCGTGCATCATGATCACTTTCCCACTACGCACGAGAATTGAGGCGACGGAGCCGGCAAACCATTTCCACGTGGCGGAAATCATGCGCTTCGTCAGTTCCGCACATGAATCTCGGAGCAGGAGTGATAAATAGCGGTGCAATTCCTCGAGGAGATCACTTCTCCATTTTTTCCCACCGAGCCCTCCTTGCGCACTTCTCTTCCTCTCTCGAGCTCTTCTCCCACGCAATCCTACAGACGGCGAGCAAAGCACTCCACGGCATCCTCATCCAGGGTGTGTGCGCAGGCGAGCAGGAGACTACTGCAGCGACGACGGCGACTACGGCAGCGCCAGATCTCGGATCTGGTTCGGCGGCGGCGGTGGCATCGAGCACCGCCGCTTCTTCTTCAACTTCCCCGCCCCGGCAATGGGCGGGGTCCCTTCTTCCTCAGCTCCGGCAGCAGCTACGGCTGCCGCGACCTCTACCCCTCCATCTGCTCCGATGGCGACGGAGGCCACCACACTAGAGGCGGCGGCGAACCCCGACGGCGGGGAGAGTGCCGTTATGGAGGAAGAAGCAGATGTTGGTTCCCGCTACTGGCTCCCCTCATGCATCACGGAGGGTGGACCTGGAGAAAGGCGGCTACTTGCCGCCAAGGAAAGACTGCCACTGGAGGCCAGCGGACAAGGATCCCATCCCCAACCCTAAGGACGGAGAACGGGTAATCTTGGCGTCCCATATTCTTCGCGGCATGGCCTTGTCGCCTTCCGCCTTTTTACTGCCATGCTAGACTACTATGGGCTACAACCGCACAATATAGCGCCCAATAGCATTTTAGTTCTAGCCGGC
Source organism: Poa pratensis (assembly GCA_947311845.1). Classification (NCBI taxonomy): domain Eukaryota; kingdom Viridiplantae; phylum Streptophyta; class Magnoliopsida; order Poales; family Poaceae; genus Poa; species Poa pratensis. The sequence goes on along the minus strand of CAMZMU010000089.1, from coordinate 35,590,783 downwards.
TTTCAGGCTTTATTTGAAGGCTACCTAGGCATTAGTCCTAGTTTAGAATTCTTCAAGTACTGCTTCCTTTGCCGCCGCCAAACTGTAGGCGGCCAGTTGGCAACTTGCGGCAGTGCAACTTTCAAATGCCGGCAAGGTAGGAGCTGGTATCCAAAGATACCTTACATAGAGTTTGTGAAAGGCTGGACCAGCTCCTTCTTGTACTGCAAGGACATCCCAGCACCCAAGAAGGATGTGGGGATCCCGCCTTTTGTCAATGGTCCACCTACTTACAAGGCTTGCTGGACCGAGAAGGCGGTGACAGTGCTGCCAGAGGATCTCCGCCTAGTTGCTAGGCGGATAGAGTTCCTGACGAAGACGATGGAGCCTCCGCTGTTTGACGGAGTTGACACCGTCATCTGCTGGTTATCGAGGCAGATGATGCCTCTTCGCTACTGTCCTCTGAAGATGTGCGAGTTCTCCACCGACAAGGCGGAGACGTTCAACGCACGTAGCACCACCGTCGAGGAGGCGGTGTTACTAACTCGTTTGAGGGGGCTCATCCAGCCCCTACATTTTAAGGCAACCGAGGGCGTTACCATGTTCACACATGACAACCCAGCCCCCGAGGTAAGCCGGAACTTTAACCCTTTTTCCCTTTGTCGAATTCCGCCTTTATTTATGCTGGACTGATGATTCTTTTGTTTTCAGCTGAAGAGCTTGACGGATGCGGACTTGGCTTCGGACTACTACGAGCCTAGTGCCGGCAAAAGCAGAAAACACAAAGTTGCCGGCACCATTTCTTCCACCAAAGAGGCTGAAAAGAAGAAGAAGAAGGCCGTCATCGAGGCCGATGAGGAGGACAAGACCCTAGGGTCTGGCGTCCCCCCCAGAAGAAGTAAGTTTTGCAATACTTCAGTTGTTGCTTGAACTTCCATTTAAGGTTGATGTATGCTAACATGCTTGTCCCCTTTTTATCTTATGAAGGGCGAAGACGGGCGGGCTTAAGCTACGCTCCAACGTGAAGGCGGCTGCCGACAGAATTAAGCCGTCGCGGCCTTCGCCCGTCACCGCGCCAGCCACGCCTGCCGCCAATGTGCCCGTGGTACTATGCCCGGGGACATTGTTGGCGGACAATCTCCACGTCCAGGCGCCTGAGCACCAAGCCAGCGTGGCGGAAATGGCGACGGAGAAAACGGCAGGCAAAAAGGCTGCTGCCAGCGATTCCTCCCCCAAGACGGCTGAAGCTACGGCTGATGATGCCGCCCGGTTTATGGCCATGAAACACGAAGTGGCGGATGAGATGGGGGAGAGTTTAGGCGGCTCCTCCTCCAGCATGGGCCCATCTCCACTTGGCGTGGGAGTGAAGTACGTCAGGAAGACGTTGAAGAACATGCGCGAGGGTACCGTCAACTGGTACTCGCACATGGACAAGCTTCATGACCTGATGGATAACCATCCTGAGGTAAACTTCTTTCTTTGTCCATAGTCGCAACCCCCGAGCACTTTGGCGGCTGAAATTTGCTAATTTTAGCCAGCTGAGTGGTCTTTTTGACTATGAGGTTTACTAAGTTGTTTCTTTGATTTTTGCAGTGCCTCCTTGCTCAGAACGTGGAGCTGTGTCACGCTCAATCTGAGAAAAACAAGGAGTGCCGCCTTCTGAAGAAGACGCTGGAAGAAAGGGATGCCAAGATTGCGGCCTTGGAGGAGGCTCGCAAAAAGGATGAAGGTGATAATTTCTTTGCCTTCTTTTCATTCGCCTTTTCCAAGTTGCGCCGACTATATTTTTAGTCGGCTTTCCATACCTTGTAGAATTGTTAGACAATGCCCAAGATATTCTCAAGGGCTTGTCTGATCTGCAAGCTTTGATCAATGAGGCTGCAGACTTGGCAAACGAGGTGATGGAGCTGAAGGCCAAACACAAGGAGGCGCTATAGGAGCGGGATGTGGCCCATGCTACCGAGATGAGCAAGTTGACGGGCCAGCTGGAGGCTCTAGGCAATACCCTTGCCGAGACCATGAAAACGGCCAAGGCACAGCAGGATTCCCAAGCTTCCGCCATTAAACTCGCTCAAGATGCTCTGGCTGGGCATGAAGATGAGCTCAACGCTCTCTATCACCATGTCCTTGGTCAGTTTCGCTTTGCTATGTTTTTACTTTGTACTTTGCTTCTATTTGCTGACTTGCTGTTTTGCCGCTTGCCTCAGTGCCGGCTGGTTTTGGCGACAGCGAGGTCGGCCCTTCCCGGCTTGCACGCATTTTGAACGTCGGTGAACTGATCACCAAGGCGATCAAGACTAGCCGGGATTTCGCCGCCAAGTTTTTCTCAAACGAGAAGGAGAGCGACCCCGTCAACTTTCAAGACATTCCAGATTTGTTGGCGCAGGCAGCCGACAAACATGAAGGATTTCTGCGCTCTGCTGCGTGTGGTGGCTCCAAGATGGCCTTGGGGTTGATGATGGCTTGGTATCCTGAGGCTGATGTTTGCCAGGTGACCGAGTACATGCCATCAAAAGATGAAGACGACAATGTCATTGACCCAGCTACCGTTCTGGCCTCCATCTTCGGCTATGCTTCTCGAGTTGCTAACATGGTCAACCTCCGGCTTTTCTACAAGGAGCATCATGTGCCCCAGATGCCAGAAGGCGGAGTTGCTACTGCTGAGGAGACTGAGGAAGAGGCGGAGGATGATGCCCAGGCTGACGAGATCAGCCCCCGGGAATGATGGTGGCAGCCCCCAGGCTTCCATGGCGGCAACGCCTTTATCTCCTCACCTGTAAATAGAGGAACAAGTAGATGCGTTAAACTGTAACGTGAAAAAACTTGTCTTATTTTGTGATGTAATTATTTTGGGCCAAACTTTTATGCTACGCTTGTGGGTAGGCTTATTTTAAGTGGCCCGCTTTAATATTTACCTCGTCTATATGGTTGGCTTTTTGTATGTTGGCGGAACCGCATCACAGTTCTTTAGCTGAGCCAACCAGGTGCGATACCAGATAGTTTAGACTCAAACACAAAAGTCGGCATGTTGGTGCCAACGACATACTACTAGGCGACCCGCATATAGGCAGTCAGATAACGGTATTTAGGCGGTGCAAAAAGTTGGTTTTTGCTTAATGTTGCCCGGAGGCGCCAAGTATCAGGGAGTTCAAACCACTTAGCACAGGGCAAAATTTTGGGTAACTATGATACTAAAGTATATGATTCAAGAAAGGACAAAAGATGGCATGTTCTCAAAACGGAATGAGCGAACCACTGACTTTTATTTCATAATCATATCGTACTTATTACAATTGAAAATTGCTAAGTGTAAAAAGGACATAGCTGCTCAATGTTCCAGGGACGCTTTGTTTCATCGAACTGGTCGTCAACGTTCCTTTTGCGCTTGCGGCCCCGTTTCTTCTTGTAGGCGTCTCTCATGTCCATGAGGTAGTACGATCCATTGAGCAGTGCCTTGCTGACCACAAAGGGTCCTTCCCATGGCGAGGATAACTTATGCAAGCCTTTCCTGTCTTGGATTAGGCGGAGGACCAGGTCACCTACTCTAAAACTGTGCTTCCTTACCCTCCGGCTATGATAGCGACACAGATTCTGTTGGTAAATGGCGGATCGCGCGATGGCAACATCTTGTTCTTCATCAAGTAGGTCTAGGCCGTCTTGTCTTGCATCTTCCGCGTCTTCTTCGACGTAGGCTTGAACTCGTGGGGAATCGTGAATCATGTCGGTAGGCAGCACTAGAAAGAATGGAGTATATTTGGTAGATCTGTTTGGAGTTGTGCGTAGCCTCCAAAGGACAGATTGCAACTCATCTACCCAAGCCTCAGCTGCACTGTGCAAAGGAACTTCGAGACGGGGCTTCAGTCCTTGGAGAACCAGACCATTTGTACGCTCTACTTGACCATTTGCTTGCTGGTGTGCTACTGAAGCCAAATCAAGCCGGATGCCCAGGTTTTGGCAATATTCTTCTACATCGCCTTGAGACAGATTTGTGCCGTTATCTGTGATGATACTGTGAGGAACACCAAACCGAGAGATTATTCCCCAGAGGAAGTTGGCGGCTGTTTTGCCGTCGAGCTTTTTGATAGGCTTAGCTTCAACCCATTTGCTGAACTTGTCTATAGCCACAAGTAGATGTGTGTAGCCACCAGGTGTCGTCTTAAATGGACCAATCATGTCCAAGCCCCAGACTGCGAAAGGCCAAATGATGGGTATCGTTCTGAGCTCTGGAGCCGGCATCTTTGGTTGTCTTGCATACAATTGGCAGCCTTTGCATGTTTTGACTATATCCTCGGCGTCTTCTTTTACCGTCAACCAGTAGAACCCTTGGCGAAAGGCTTTTGCAACTAGGGAGCGAGATGATGCATGGTGTCCGCAGACACCGTTATGTATCTCCTCCAGTAGCCTTTTGCCCTCGTCTGGCTGGATGCATCTTTGATAGACGCCTGTAGTGCTGCGCTTGTACAGTTCACCATTGATGATTGTAAATACCTTGGCTCTCCTGATTATTTGTCTTTTTAATACCTCATCATCTGGTAACTCCTTGTTGAGCAGAAAATCCAAGTATGGGGTTGTCCAGTCTGGCTTCACCAAGTAGACGGCATAGCTAGCTTCTTCTACTGGTTCTGCCGCCTTTGGATCAAGTAGGTCAGCTCCTTTTATTGACGGCTTGTGGAGGTGTTCTAGGAAGACATCCTTTGGTACTTTCCTTCTTTTTGACCCTTATCTGGCAAGTGTGTTTGCCGCCTCATTTTGGGTCGTGGTATGTGCCTTACTTCGTAGCCCATGAAACACTTGGCGAATTCATCAACGGTGGCACGGTACGCCGCCATTGTTGCACTCTTTGTGTCCCACGTGTCGCGTGTTTGCTGGGCCACCAAGTCTGAGTCTCCGTAGCAGAGGATTCTTTGGACGCCTAAATCTTTGACAATGTGCAAACCATGAAGGAGCGCTTCGTACTCGGCAACATTGTTTGTCGCCTTGAAGTGTATTTGCAACACATAGCTTAGCTTGTCTCTTTTTGGCATTTTTAACACCACGCCAGCCCCCAAGCCTTTTAGCATTTTTGAGCCATCAAAGTGCATGACCCAGTATTCTGAATTGGGGAGTGGTGTTTCATCCATAGCTTCTGTCCAATCTGCCACGAAATCAGCCAAAGCTTGAGTTGTAATGGCGTTTCTGGGTTTGTACGTGATGTCAAAGGCGGCGAGCTCTATGCCCCATTTGGCAACTCGGCCTGTGGCATCTGCGTTGTTGATTATATCTCTCAGAGGTGACTTGCTCACCACAGTTATGGAATTTTCCTGAAAGTAATGCCTCAGTTTTCTGGTGGCGAAAAATACGCCATAAGCCAGCTTCGGGTAGTTTGGATATCGTTGTTTGGAGACGGAGAATACTTCACTGGTGAAATAAACCGGACGTTGCTCTGAAGCATCGTCTTTTCCGCCTTGCGTTCCACAGCTAGGACAACGCTGACAACCAAGTTGGTTGCCGCGATGTAAAGCAGCATTGGTTCCTGTACGCGAGGTGCTGCGAGAATTGGGGCAGTCGTTAATGCTTCCTTGAGTTGTTGCAAGGCGGCATCTGCTTCGTCTGTCCACTCAAAGTTGTCGGATTTCTTCAAAAGCCGGTAGAGGGGCATTGCCTTTTCTCCAAGGCAGCTAATGAAACGGCTGACGGCAGCTGCAGAGCCGGCAAGGCGCTGCACGTCCTTCAGACAAGTTGGTCTGGATATGTTGAGAATTGCCTTGATTTTTTCTGGGTTGACCTCTATTCCTTGTTCGAAATCGATAAAGCCAAGCAATTTGCCGACAGGAACTCCAAACACGCACTTGTTTGGATTGAGTTTCATCCGAAATACCGTGAGGTTATCAAAGGTTTCTCTCACATCATCAAGCAAATCTGCCTTTTTCTTGGATATGAATGCAATGCCGTCTACATAGACGTGAACATTGCGGCCAATTTGCTCAGCAAAATCAGAACACAGCGGTTGCGGGTGGTATGCCACCACCAACAGATCGGTTCCACACGCCCAGTGGTCACTACTCAAATCCGGCTGATAACGTGTACGCAGCAACATTAGCATTATGCCGCATGCCGATTGATCAATCGCCAGAGGGAGAAGAAGCACGCAGGGCAATTGAGATGTTGAAAACCGCGATCACGCAGCAGGGAAACATGTCGGACAAGAGTGGAGCGTTACATTCAACACCATACAATAGCCGAGCTAACCGGAGTCATCATAGAGAAACACCGAGGCCAGCCGGATCAGGCGTCAGGAATGGACAGCAGAATCAAGGTCACCCGGCGCCGCAGCCTCAACGTTCGGGACATCATCAGCAGAGGCCAGCTCAGAATCAGCCGGCGCCGAGGCCGCATCAACCGGCCCCGGCCCAGTCTGTGGCCCAAGCGATTGTCACCAGTTCAAGAGCACGGCGTGCGGCGAGCGCAAACCCGGCTTTAGGTGTCGCCGGAGGAGCCGGAGGACAACCTGAAGCAGGAGTGATGGGCAACGCACCAAATACCGGGTCAGGTTTGCCGTTAGTTTCTTCATTACTTAACCCGGTTGGAACTAAATGTCTTTCAGATGCTATCAAAAGTGAACCTTTTCCTGAGAAGTTTAAAGAGCCAAGCAAGGTGACGAATTATGACCCCAGCATGGATCCAGAAACATGGCTCAGCAGTTACGAGATGACGATGAGCATTCGCAATGCCACGGCCAACTTGTGCGCGAGATACATGTACATGATGATAAGTGAAGGAGCAGCAAAGTTATGGTTCAATGGATTACCCGAGAAATCTATCAATTCTTGGGATGAGTTGAAGGCATTATTCGTCAAGAATTTCAAGGGCACGTGTGAGAAGTTGTTCACTATAGAGGATTTGGAGCGATGTTTCCAGAAGAAAGGCGAATCAGCGCGTCACTGGATGCGCCGAGTTACAGCCATCATTCACTCATCAAAGGGAATTACACCAGCTGCGGCCGTGTCGTCAATGGAGAAAACCTGCAGATATGACCCGGTAATTCAGAAGATGGGTCGACTGAGGGCCACTGGCGAAGCAGAAACAATCACCATGGGGCAGCTGATGGAAGCAGCTCATAAGCACGCGTCCACAGACAAGACCCGGATGATGATGAAGATAAGGGAAAAGGAAACGTCAACAACGGAGGAAAGAACCACAACAACAACGGTAACAACAACAACGGGAACAATAATCACAATGGTAACAATGGGAATAACTCCAAAAGGCAGCACGAGGGTGGTTTAGATTTGGTGGCAAACACAAATACCGGGTATAACAAGTTTCAGCGGCGAGATGATAATTATCGAGGCAATAACAACAATGGCAATTACAGGGGAAATTTCCGAGGACCGGCTAACCCCCAGGAAGCATTCAACATGCCGTGTCCACGTCATAGTAGGAACGGTAAACCGGCAAATCACTCTTTGTCCCAGTGTGTTGATCTTCAGAGATGGAAGAACGAAGAGTTTGCCAGGATGAGTATGGGAGGAAACGGCCCGAGGCCGGGTAATGGAAATAACCCGGCCCACGGACCACAAGCTGGAGGAAACAATGGAGGACCACCCGGCCCGGATAACGGACCAGCCGGGTTAGGTTTCCAGCAAAACCCCAAGGAGTTAAATCGTGGACAGTATCACGTTACAGTTTCCAGCACTAGTCGGAGAGATCAGAAATTGAAGAAGAGAGCTGTCAATGCTATTCTTCCCGCAGTTCCGAGATATTTGAAGTGGTCCGAGTATCCGATTACTTGGTCTAGAGAGGATCATCTGGCCCGAGTAGATGCACCTGGAGCGTTGGCTTTAGTGGTTGCACCTCAGGTTTCGGGCTATATTTTACACAAGGTTCTTATGGATGGAGGTAGTAGCATCAACATTCTGTATTGGGATACATTCATCCGGATGGGTTTCACAGCCAAACAGCTTCACCCTTCCAGTACTATCTTTCATGGTATTGTCCCTGGAAAGTCGGCGAGACCAGAGGGAACAATAACATTGGAGGTCGCGTTTGGAGAATCAAAGGATAATTTCAGGTCTGAGATGATTTGTTTTGAGGTGGTCAAATTGAAGAGCCCCTATCATGCTCTCTTTGGCCGTAATGTTTTTGCTAGATTCATGGCGAGGCCGTGTTATGTGTACCTAAAGATGAAGATGCCAGGCCCAAATGGTATTATCACAGTCAATGGCAGTCGTGAGTTGGCGTTGCAATGTGAGGAAGGTGATGCTGTTATGGCAGAACAAGCCTGTGCGGAAGAGGAGTTGAATTACTACAAAGCTACCACAAACCCGGATGATGGGACAATTTTGAAGAAACCAATGACCGAAGAGAGGGCGAAATTCAAAGCGGCTCAGGATACCAAGATGATTGACTTCGTGCCGGGTGATTCGTCCAAGCAGTTCTCTATCGGGACAAATCTGACTGACAAATAGGAAAGCGAGCTCATCGAATTCATCCGTGAGAATCGGGATGTCTTCGCATGGAAACCTAGTGACATGCCAGGCATACCGACTGAATTCGCTGAGCACCGCTTACATGTTGATCCTAAAGCAAGACTGATTAAACAGGGATTGCGTAGATTGAATGAGGAAAGAAGAAAGGTTGTAGGAGAAGAGATAGCTCGTTTACTCGCCGCAGGATTCATTATGGAAGTGTTACATCCAAAGTGGTTGGCTAACCCGGTTTTAGTGTTGAAAAAGAACAATGAGTGGAGGATGTGTATTGATTTCACAAGTTTGAACAAGCATTGTCCGAAGGATCCGTTTGTCGGAGACTCGTCCCAGGAACTAGGGGTGTCTCTCAAGTGCCAGGAAACGAGTAAGGGGCTGAACACAACGTCAAACAAATCCTCAACAACCTCGGCGACGGTGCTCGTCGAGCTCGGTGAGGAACATCACGACAGAGAGGTAACACGAGCCGCTACCCAGGTTCAGGCCCACCGTGAGGTGTAAAAGCCCTACGTCCTGCTAAGATGTATTGCACTGCTTGGAGAGGTTCACAGTACAAGTGTGCTTGCCGAGGGCACTGCTTGGCTATGGTGGACTATGGTGGAATGAGCTCCGTCTTCTTCTCAGACGTAGCTCCTTGGTTGTGGAATGAGTTGAATGCGGGATCCCCCTCCTAGGTCGTACACTGGCTCCTTATATACTGGGCTTGGTCCTCTTCCCCGAAAACTCCGGCGGGAAGGGATACCACAATGCCGCCGAATTGGAGCACAGCGCACAGCGTCGGGGGCGTCCATGGACACGGTCCATGGCAGGGAGCACGTCGTCTTGGCAGAAAAAGCCACCGTCCAACCAGGACGGTGGGCTGGCGCTGCAGAGCTTTGGGGCGCGCCCCACGGTGACGTCGCAGTTGGAGCGTAGCGGCGGCCGGCCGCTTTATCACCAATTTGGCAAGTCTTGGAGTCCGCTTTGCTTGCCGCAGCTCCTTTGACCACTTTATACACGAGAATGGCAACTGCGGCGTCTTCGTCATCACGCGCAGGCGCGCGCGTCACTCTGCGGCGGGCGCAGAGCCCATGTGCGCTCTGCAGCGGCGCAGGAGCTTGCTTCCACTTGAAGGAACCCCGCGAGGCCTGAACCCTCGCCGAGGTTCTGTAGCCGTTGACTTCTCGCGAGGGAAAACCTCCCGAGGGCGCGGAGACGCGCCAGGGCCTGAAGATCTTCTAGGAGAGGCCTTCCGAGGCAGAGGTCCCTCTCGAGGCCTCCAGGCCGATCGTCTTGGTCCTTAGCAGAAATGCTCGGTCGAGCAAATAAGCCCTCGCGAGGGAAAATGCCTCGCGAGGCTCGCCAGGCTGAAAGCCTGGTCCTTAGCAGAAATTCCTGCGGAGCGTTCGAGGGCTGTGGCAGGCCGGCCCATGATACCCTGGTTTTCACTGGGCCGACAGTAGCCCCCGGGCCCGCGATGGGCACGTTGGAGCTCCTCAGGCGGAGGCGAATCGTCGTGGGCCCAAAGAAGCCTGCGAAGCCCGAGACACGTGGAGCGCACGGCCGGGCACGATCCCACGATCTCCTCTGAAGTAACGGGCGTGGTGGTGGGTCCCGCCACGTCCCTGTAACGGCTCGATGAGCCGATATAAGGCGAAGAGCTCGGCGCAGGCGGCCATCACTTCATTCGTTCCCCTTTCATCTCCTTCCTCCCAGCGCTCAATCCCCAATCTCCTCCTTCGCGACCTTGCTGCAATGGCGCCCAAGAAAGCCACCGCTGCTTCGAAGGGCAAGGCAGTGGCGCAGGGCGGCGAGTCCGCTGAGGCGCAGCGGGACGGCGACTTCGAGCCGGCTCTGAGCGGCTCCCGCTTCGAGACGGAGGCGCAGCTGGACAAGGTGCGCCACATGGCGGCTTCGAAGACCAACGAGCACGGCGCCACCGTGCTCAAGCGCGCGGGCAACTCCCACGGCAGCTTCTACCCCATCTTCATGCACTCTCTCTTCGCCGGCTCGTTCCTCCCTTCTCCGATTTCTTCCTGGCGGTCCTGGAGCGCTACCAGATCCAGGTTCTCCATCTCCACCCCAACTCCATCCTCGTCCTCGCCATCTTCGCCTACCTCTGCGAGGCGTACATCGGCATTCCGCCTTCGGTGGACCTCTTCCGCAGCTTCTACGCGCTCCGGTTCACGGCGAACAAGGAGCGGTCAGGGTGCGTGTCCTTCCGCATCACCGATGGCATGAAGGGCGTCTACATCCCCATCGCGCGGAACGGCGAGACATCGTGACCAGCGTGACGAAGAAGGTGGAGGACTTCCGCAAGCGCTGGTTCCTCATGCAGTTCGGGAGCCAGAGCGCCTTCTTCGAGCTGCCTGAAGCGCCTCCGACGAAGAGGGCGAGCTGGGCCTCCAAAGGGCTCAAGGGCGCGACGCTTGGCCCTGTGGTGAGGCGCTTGAGGGACCTCCGCGAGGCCGGCCTCACCGGGCAGATGGTGGCCAAGGACTTCGTGAGGCGCCGCATCGCTCCGCTCCAGAGGCACGCGGACGCGATGTGGCTGTACTCCAACCAGAGGGACAAGATGCGCCTGAGCGCTACCCTCTACACGAAGGAGGAATTGCACGCCCTCATGGAGACTCTCTTCACGTCTCCGACATCCCCGTGCCCACTGACCAGACTGTGCCGCTTCATCGGATCGATCTCGGGCGCCGCGTCTCGCATGTGCAGGCGATGCCGAAGTTCGACAGTGGGGCCTGGTGCCTAAGGGGCACGTTGGGCCTCGCGAGGACCCGGAGTCTGCGGCGCAGGGGGCGCCAGTTGAGGGCGATGAGGAGACGACGGAGACGCCCGCAGAGTCCGATGCGGGCGCGACCGGCGCCTCGGGAGACGCCGCTTCCTCGGCGGGGAATTCGAGCGCCTCGAAGAGTGCGGCGCCTGAAGCTGAGGTCCACGAGTCTCCTCAGGCAGCGGCGACGAGTTCGTGGTTGCCCCCTCGCGGCGTGTTGAGGGGGAGGAGGAGCGACGATGACGATGCTTCGTCGGGCCACTGCGAGCCTCGCTCCAAGGCGATCCACGACAGGAACGCCGGGGCCCAGGAGGAGACAGAGGCACGGACGAGCGCGGGGCCCAGTGCTCCGCCCGCGAAGCGGAAGAAGAGGAAGTGGGTCGACACCGCGGCGTAAGTTTTTGTACTCCCTTTCCTGTTTGATGTTGTTCTTGGTGTATGCCTCTCGAGGGGTTTCTGAGTCTTTTCCTCTCCAGACGCACCGAGGAGCCAAAGAGGCGGAGGCTCCGGAGACTTGGAGAGATCTCTGGCTCTGCCGCGGCGTCCGCGACGCCCACAACTGAAGAGGTGCACCACGAGGCCACCGCTTCCTCTCCCGAGGCTGCGACGCCACCTCCTGGGGCGGAGGAGCGCCACGAGGAGAGGGAGGAGGAGGCTGAGGTGACGACGCCGCCGCCTTCGCGGCCTGACGCTTCTCCCGCGCAGCAAGAGAAGACGCCGGAGGTGGACGCGGCAAGGACCACGCCGCCGGCGAAGGAGGGCACGGCGGGAACAGCTGCGTCTGCAGAGACGCATGCTGACGTCGACATGGAGGACACCACGGTGCCGTCGCCTCCACCGAGCTCGGGCCTTGGAGGGCCTACGTGGGCGCTGAGGCTGCCGCGGGGACGGCCTCAGCAGAGAAGGCCAACCCTGCTCCTGAGGAGGAGGAGAGTGCTCCCCAGGGGCAGGGAAATGGCGGAGCTGACGGTGGGGGCGCCTCGAGCCCCCAGAAGGCTCCCAGCGCAGAAGGCGAGGGGGGCTCTCGCCAGAGCCCCCAGAAGGCCCCTTGCACGGAAGAAGAGGGAGGCTCCCAGCAGAGCCCCCAGGCGCGCCTCGAGGTCACCCAGAGCCCAAGGCGCGATGCCCCGGAGTCCTCAGCAGGCGCTGGCGCTTCCAGGCCCTCTGGAGAATCGTGGGCCCTAGCCTTGCTGGGTCGGCGCCCTGTCGCAGCTCGCCGAGAGGCCGTCCTTCGCTCGGCGAGGGAGGTGCTCGATGGGCTCGAGGCCCAGCTCGCTGAGGAAGACCGCACCAGGGCGGAGGAGGTCGCCGAGCTTGCGCGGGGCTGGGCTTGCCTCCAGGAGACCGTGGAGCGCTGCCGCCGGAAGGACGAGGCAGCCCAGGCGCAACGCGAGGCGGCGCTGCGCTCTGCTGAAGAGATCCGCCTCAGCGTGGTCCGCGAGGTCGAGGAGACCCTTGCGGTCCTGAGCGCTAAGCGCGAGGCTCTCGAGGCGGAGACGGAGGCCAAGCATCAGGAGCTGGCGGCGCGCGAGGCGGCGGTCTCCACCAAGCACAAGGAGCTCCTAGACCGCGAGGCGGGAATCATTGCCGAGTCGGAGACCGTGCGGCAAGGCCTGGAGAAGCTCCGCGAGGACCTGCGTGTCCGTGAGAACCAGATGGTGCAGCGCGGGGCAGAACTTGATGCCCGCGAGACCGAGCTGCGCAAGCGCGAGGAACAGGTCGAACAGATCGAGAAGGATCAGTCCGCGCAGCGGGAGCACCTGGAGTCTCGCGAGAGCAAAGTCACTCAAGACGAGGCGTTCTACCAGAAGCGCCTCGCGCTGACCAACGAGAACCTCCGCAAGAAGGAGGAGCAGCTGGCGGCGGAGTCCGCGACCAAGGAGCAGCTCTTCCGCGACAATTGCAGGAAGGACTTCGCGGACAAGGCCAAGAAGCAGGAGGCGCGCTTCACGAAGAGACGCAACGAGCTCGAGGCCCGCATCAGGGAGCTTGAGGCTCAGAAGCAGCGATTCGACTCCCGCCTTCATGACGCTGTGGAGGCTCGGAAGCACGCGGAGCAGGACCTTGCCTCCTTGACGCAGGACATGAACGAGATGCAGCAGCAGGTGGGGCCTGTTGTGGAACTCGTCGAGGAAGCTCGGCGGAGCGCTCTGACTGCGCAGGTCTTGTCGCGCCAGCGGGAGCGCATGTTTGCTTCCTTGGTGAGGCGCGCGCGCGCCGTCGCGGGCCGCCTGGGGACCGAAGCCCCCAGGCTCTCTGTCGAGGGGAACCAGGACGTCGCCGTCTACCTTGGCTTCTTCGAGCAGCTCCTCACCAAGTTTGAAGAGGTCGTGACGAACCTCGACGACTTGGTCGACACCGAGAGCCGCGAGCTCCTTGGCGTCGCGATCGGCCAAGTCTTCGCCAACCTTGCACACCTCCACCCCGGCTTCGATTTCGCGTCTGTGATGGAGCCTCTGGAGAAGGAGCTCGCCGAGAAGCTGGACGCCTCGGTGTGGGACGACGTGGAGAAGTACACTCAACGCTTCAAGAGGGTCGAGGTTGAGGAGAGCGACGACGAGGCTGGTGCTGAGGAGGTGGACGACGAGGACGTCGACGGCGACGACGACAACCCCGCTGCTTAGGTTGCCCCTGTAGAGAGATGTGCCAAGGGCACCAGTTATCTTAAGATTTGTCACTTTTATTTCGTGCTGGTTTGTAAAGACACTTTAACTTTGTGCAAGTGTGAGTGCCCCTCGGGAGGCCTTTTATCTGTTCCCTCATGTCTTTTTCGCTCTACGTCGTTAGGACCCTGCTCTTAGCGCAAATAGCACCGCCGCTTCGGTATGCCGGAGTCAGGGCTCGACAAGGCCGGGGGGTGCGTAAGGCTTAGAGAGGTAAGAGCCCTCGAGGCGCGATGCTCAGGGGCTCCCCTTTGACGTGCAAGCAGCCCATGAGGCGTAAGAGAGAAAAGAGAGGCTCGAGGGGCGACAAAACCAGCGAGAGGGAAAAAGAGCTCATGAGGCGTAAGTTCTGGACTTAGCTCTGGCGAGACGCCTGCTTTGTAGAGGGTGTTGTGTTCCTGGTGAGGTGTTCTCCCTCTCGAGGCTGCCTGAGACTGGCTTGGAGCTTTTGGAGCCCTGCAAGGCGTCTTGTTCCCTGTGTTGGAGAGAGAGAGAGAGCGAACCCACAAGCAAAGCATAGTTGTACAACTCATGCGCGCTCATAGATTTCCTCATGGGTATCTCACGAGGAGAATAAGCACCAAGGTCCTTGGTGAGGTGACGTGCATGGGAGCTAACCCACGAGTCAGAGCTCTTTGGTGAGATAACGGTCGTGGGCGGAGAGCCACGAGTTAGAGCTCGGATCCTTTGGATTTTACGACGCTGCTGGGATGCTCCCGAGACACAGGCACCGTGCTCAGCCCCCGCTCGCGAGGTGCGCATGGGGAAAAATGTGAGCGTGAATGAAATGTAAGAAAGCAAACTCACCAAGCAATATTACATAACGGCGCCGAAGCGCAATAGGTTCATGATGACCTGAAATTGTTCATTACACTTGGCGAGGCCAAGACAAAGTCCGCCATGTCTGGGCATGGGGTTCCACATGGAGTGGCTGAGGCTTCCCGCGGCCCGTGGCACGCGTTGTAGGAAACTCTCAGTGGAGATGGCCCTCGTGAAGGGAAAGCTTGGTGAAGCTGGGAGGTGAAGACGCGTGCTTCCCTCTTGAGACAAAAAATGCCTGCCGCGACGTGATCACGGGTAGAACTTGCGTAGGTGCTCGATGTTCCATGGATTTTTGATCGGATCGCCGTCTTCCGTCTCGAGCCGCACCGCGCCAGGCCTGGCGATGTGCGCGACCCTGTAGGGGCCTTCCCACATGGGTGAGAGCTTGTGGAGGCCTTCTCTGGAGAGGATCCTCCTGAGGACGAGATCGCCTGTCTCGAGGGTGCGCGGCCGTATGTGGCGGCTGTGGTAGCGGCGCAGGTCTTGCTGGTACTTTGCCGCTCGGAGGGCGGCACGGCGACGTAGTCCATCGAGCAGCAGCAAGTCGTCGTTGTGGAGCTCCTCTTGGTTGTCCTCGTTGAAAGCAAGGATCCGTGGGGACCCATGCTTGATCTCGGTGGGGAGGACTGCTTCAGCGCCATAGACGAGAGCGAACGGCGTTTCTCCAGTGGGCTTCGTGGCGGTGGTGCGGATGGACCAGAGCACGGAGGGGAGCTCTTCAATCCAGTTCTTGCCGTGGGCCTTGAGGCGATTGAAGCTTCTTGTCTTGAGGCCTTTGAGCACTTCTGCGTTCGCCCGCTCAGCTGCCCGTTGCTTCGTGGATGAGCCACCGAGGCGAAGCAGAGCCGTGTGCCGAGACTCTCGCAGTAGGCCCTGAAGATGCCGCTGGTGAACTGCGAGCCGTTGTCGGTGATGATGCGATTTGGCACGCCGAAGCGACAGGCCAGGCCTCTGATGAATTTCACCGCTGATCTCGCCGGGATGGTGCGCACCGCTTCAACCTCCGCCCATTTGGTGAACTTGTCGATGGCGACGTAGAGGTAGCGGTAGCCCCCGCTGGAGCGTGGGAAAGGTCCCAGGATGTCCAGCCCCCAGACCGCAAGGGCCAGGAGAGGGGATGGTCTGGAGCCCCAGCGGGCTGGTGGACTTGCTTGGCGTGGAACTGGCATGCCTCGCAGGACTGGACGATGATGGTTGCATCTTGAAGCACTGAGGGCCAATAGAAGCCACTCCTGAAGACTTTCCCTGCGAGGGTGCGTGATGATGAGTGGTGGCCACATTCTCCACTGTGTATGTCCTTGATCAGCTGGCGGCCTTCTTCAGGGGGACGCATTTTAGTGCAACTCCATTTGGACGCTTGCGGTACAGGTCTCCCTCGTGAAGGCAGTATGACTTGGCCTGGCGAGCAACTCTCTCTGCTTCTGCGTCCTCTTCAGGGAGGACTCCGTCCCTGAGGTACTCCTTGAGCTCATCGATCCAGCCCGTCTCTTGGTGTGTCATGGCCAGCAGCAGGCGTTCCCCTGTGGGTGGACCGCAGCCTGGTGCTCCAGATGTTGGTGGTGGTGGGAGCTCTTCGTCCATGTTCATTTCAACGGCTTCTTTTGGCTGTTTCACCGATGCCCTGGTGAGCCTCTCCTCGAACACGCCCGCCTGCTGGGCTTCTCTGCGTGATGCTCGCCTGGCGATGTCGTCGGCCTCCTGGTTCTCCCTTCGTGGGATGTGCCTGAGCTCCATCCCCTTGAAGTGTTTCTCGAGCTTGCGGACCTCCTCGAGGTAAGCGGCCATATGGCCGTCCTTAGGCGTGTAGCTCTTGTTGGAGAAGTTGACGAGGAGCTGGGAGTCGCCCTTGATGAGTAAGCGCTTGATGCCGAGGGCGATTGCGGCTCTGAGCCCGGCGAGGAGGCCCTCGTACTCGGCGATGTTGTTGGAGACCTTGTCTGTCGTGAAGCACAGCTGGACGGCGTAGTAGAGCTTGTCGCCCTTGGGTGAGGTCAGGACGACGCCAGCCCCAGCGTTCTGGCATGCGAATGCTCCGTCGAAGTGCATGGTCCAGTGGCTTGGCACCGTGTCTCCTGCTGGCGTGGATTCTGCCTCATGAGGCTCTTCTTGCTGCGTGTCTGTCCACTCGGCGACGAAGTCAGCCAATGCTCTCCCCTTGATGACCCTGGTGGTGTCGAAGCGCAGGCCAAAAGGTTGCAGCTCAATGTTCCACCCTGCGACGCGGTCAGTGGCGTTTGGATTGCGCAGGATCTGCTCCAGAGGGAATGATGTGACCACCGTGATGGGGTGGCCCTGGAAGTAGTGGCGCAGCTTCCTGGAAGCGATGAGGAGCGCGAGGAGGAGCTTCTGCTGCATAGTGTACCGCTCGCGAGCATCTCGCAGCACAGTGCTGACGAAGTAGACGGGATGCTCGACGAGGGCTGTCGATGGTGACGCAGCGCTGGGTTCCTCGGGAGCCTTGTCGAGCCTCTCGAGAGGTGGACCCTCGACGAGGGTGCCTTCTGGTTGCGCGGGCTCGGCATGGGGCTCAGGGCCTGAAGAGGATGTTTCCTTGTCGGGGGGATCTGGGCTTGGCGTGGCGGTGTCCTTCTTGGCGAGGACTGGCTCTTCCCTTTCTGCCACCAAGGCTGCGCTCACTGTTTGTGGAGTGGCTGATAGGTACAGCTTCAGATGCTCGCCGGCCTTGGGGCAACCATGACAGGTGGGCTAGCCAAGTACTTCTTCAGGTCTTCAAATGCCTTGTCCGCCTCAGGCGTCCACTTGAACGTGCCAGACCGCTTCATGAGCTTGAAAAATGGCAGCGCCCTCTCGCCGAACTTGGAGATGAAACGGCCGAGGCTGGCCATGCATCCCGCGAGGCGCTGCATGTCCTTAAGGCGACGAGGTGGCTGCATCTCTTCTATGGCTTTGATCTTGTCAGGATTCGCTTCTATGCCGCGGTGAGACACTAGGAACCCGAGGAGTTTGCCTGACGGTACCCCGAAGACGCACTTGGCGGGGTTCAGCTTGATGCTTACTTTGCGCAGGCTGGCAAAGGTCTCCTCGAGGTCCTCCATGAGGGTGTGCTCTCGCGAGTCTTGACCACGATGTCGTCGACGTAGGCTTCTGCATTTCTTCCCATCTGAGCCCCCAAGGCCTTCCTCATGAGCCTCTGGAAGGTGGCGCCGGCGTTCTTCAGGCCAAAGGGCATGCAGACGTAGCAATACACACCACAAGGGGTGAGGAATGCTGTCTTCTCCTCATCCTCCTTCGCCATCTTGATCTGGTGGTAGCCTGAGAAGGCATCCAGAAAACAGAGGAGGTCGCAGCCGGCGGTGGAGTCCACGATCTGGTCTATCCGAGGCATGGGGTACGGGTCCTTGGGGCAGGCCTTGTTGAGGTCGGTGTAGTCGATGCAGAGCCTGCCGCCCCCGGTGTGCTTGGGAACGACCACCGTGTTGGAGAGCCATGTGGGGTGTGGAACTTCTCTGATGATGTGCGCTTCTTTTAACTTCTCTACTTCCTTGATGATGAACTCTTGCTTCTCTGGCGCCTGGCGCCGTGCTTTCTGCTTCACGGGGCGTGCGTTTGGACACACGGCTAAGTGGTGCTCGATCACCTCCCTCGGTACTCCGGACATCTCTGACGGTGTCCATGCGAACATGTCAGAGTTTGCCCTGAGGAAGGCGACGAGCGCGCTTTCCTATTTGGGAGGCAAGCCAGCGCCTATGGTGACGCTAGCCCCCGAGCCGCTGGCGTCCAGTGACACCTTCTTCGTGGCTGCCTGCTCCTGTGAGAACAGCTGCTTCTTCTTCGCGGGCCTCTCGAGGGGCTCCATGTCCTCATCAGCGGGAATGCCACGGCAGCGGCCTTGTAGGCGGTCTCGACAGAGCGCATTGCGTCCTGGACTTGACCGTGGATGGCGATGGTGCCGCCGCTGCCTGGAAGCTTGACGATGTTGTAGCATGGTGAGTGACAGCCATGAACTTCGCGAGGGCGGGGTAGCCGAGGATGGCGTTGTAGGGCAGGCCAATGTGCGCGACGTCGAAGTCGATCTGCTCGGTGCGGTAGTTCTGCGGCGTGCCGAAGGTGACCGCGAGCCTCACCTGCCCCAGAGGTGTGGTAGAGCCACTTGTCACCCCGTGAAGGGCCTAGAGGGCATGAGCCACTCGTAGGGCACTTGAAGCTGCTCGAAGGTCTCGACAGAGATGACGTTCAAGCCCGCACCCCCATCTATGCGTCTTGGCGACGGCGATGTTGTTGATGATGGGGGTGCACACCAGTGGGATGGTGCCTGCCTTGGTCGACTTGGGGTGGTCCTTGGAGTCGAAGGCGATGGTGTACTGTGACCACTTGAGGGGCTGGGAAGCCTCAAGCCCTGGAAGCGCTGCGCTGACCTCGCGAGAGAATTGCTTGAAGTGGTTGTTGGACTTGGGCGCTGGGACCCGCCGAGGATGCAGGCTATTGCCCCCTGAGGGGCCTGGTAGCCCCCAGGGTTCTCGTCGGGGAGGTTGCCGTTTTGCCCAGCGTTTTCCCCCGAGCCTGTGCTGGAAGTTGTGGCGTCCACCTCCGCGGCCACCACGGCCTCCGCCGCGGCCGCCGCGGCCCTGGTTCTTCTCCGCTCCTTGCTGAGCTGCTTGAGCTCCCAGCAGTCTTCAGTGGCGTGGTTGTGCCTGTTGTGGTAGATGCAGTATGGGCGATTGTCCGCCTTTTTCTCTTCAGCCGCCGGAGAGGCCTCGCGAGGCTGTTTGCGTCAGGCTCTGCCGCGAGGATGGCGGTGGTCTTGCGCTTCTCGGCAGGCTTCTTCTTGCTCCTGGACCCCTCTGGAGGGTCCTCCTCCACTTCCTTCTTGACGAAGAGGAGGCCCTCTTCAGCCTTGGCGCACTTGTCAGCCAGATCAAAGAGCTTCACCACAGAGGAGAGGTGTCGTGGATGCCGAGCTTCTCGAGCATCCTGTGGTTCGTGACGCCCTCCCTGAAGGCGGAGATGACGTGCGAGTCCGGGATGTTCGGAATCTTGTTGCGGACCTGGCTGAAGCGCTGGATGTATCTGCGGAGGGTCTCGTCAGGCTTCTGGCGCACCGCGCGAAGGTCGTTGTAGGTGAGCGCGCGTTCGTAGGTGCCCTTGAAGTTGGCGACGAAGACCTTGCAGAGGTCCTCCCACGTGTCGATGGTGTTCTCGGGGAGGTTCATGAGCCACGAGAGCGCGGAGTCCTTGAGCGCCATGGAGAGCCAGTTGGCCATCACCTTGTCGTCGCCTCCTGCAGCTGGATGGAGACGGTGTAGAGCTGCAGGAACTCCAGAGGGTTGGTCCTGCCGTCGTAGCGTGGAGGGAGGTCTGGCTTGAACTTCACAGGCCAGACGACGCGGCGCAGGTTGCGGGTGAAGGCGGTGCAGCCCGTGGCGTACGTCACGGCGCCACCAGCGAGTACGCCGCGGTTCTGGCGACCTGCAGCGGCGATCTCCTGCACGACGCGGTTGTGGCGGTCCCTCTGGCGCTCGATCTCCACGCGGGCATCCGCCGGAGTCCGCTGCACATCTGGCAGTCGTGCGGCGAGGATGCGTGCGACGCGGCGCGGTGGTTTGCTGCCGGAGCTGCAGCTGGAGGAGGTGGCGGAGGCGGAGGGGGAGGAGGAGCGCCGTGCGCTATGTTCCCCTCGCGTCCGGAGTGGCGCACCAGCGAGCGGAGGGTGCTGGTGCTGCAGTGGTGGCGGCAGGAACGGCGGCGGCGTTGATGAGCTCCTCGAGACGCCCCAGCCAGTTGTCGTGGCCCGCCTGCGTGGGACGGTAGCGCAGCAGCTCTTGCGCCATCAGCAGCGCGGTGGCTGGACTGGGCGCTGCTCGGCCCATCGTGGAGGCGCTCTCGCGCCTGGATGGGTGCAAGGAGGAAGCTCCCTCGTCCTCGCCGTCGATGCCGCCGTCGTTGCCGCTGCCGTTGCCGCCGTCGTCCTCAGGGTGCTCGACGCGCGGCTCGGCGTTGCGCTCTGAAGCGCGGTTGGCGCGTGGGCGACCACGCGGGTTGTGGTTGGCGGCGGGCTCGGTGTTGGCCCTGCCGGACGTCCGTCGCGCGAGACGCGCAGCTCGCGTGTCAGTCATGGCGCGGAGAGGTTGAAGAAGTTGAAGACGCGCCTCAGCCCCCTACCTGGCGCGCCAAATGTCGGAGACTAGTCCCAGGAACTAGGGGTGTCTCTCAAGTGCCAGGAAACGAGTAAGGGGCTGAACACAACGTCAAACAAATCCTCAACAACCTCGGCGACGGTGCTCGTCGAGCTCGGTGAGGAACATCACGACAGAGAGGTAACACGAGCCGCTACCCAGGTTCAGGCCCACCGTGAGGTGTAAAAGCCCTACGTCCTGCTAAGATGTATTGCACTGCTTGGAGAGGTTCACAGTACAAGTGTGCTTGCCGAGGGCACTGCTTGTGGCTATGGTGGACTATGGTGGAATGAGCTCCGTCTTCTTCTCAGACGTAGCTCCTTGGTTGTGGAATGAGTTGTTGAATGCGGGATCCCCCTCCTAGGTCGTACACTGGCTCCTTATATACTGGGCTTGGTCCTCTTCCCCGAAAACTCCGGCGGGAAGGGATACCACAATGCCGCCGAATTGGAGCACAGCGCACAGCGTCGGGGGCGTCCATGGACACGGTCCATGGCAGGGAGCACGTCGTCTTGGCAGAAAAAGCCACCGTCCAACCAGGACGGTGGGCTGGCGCTGCAGAGCTTTGGGGCGTGCCCCACGGTGACGTCGCAGTTGGAGCGTAGCGGCGGCCGGCCGCTTTATCACCAATTTGGCAAGTCTTGGAGTCCGCTTTGCTTGCCGCAGCTCCTTTGACCACTTTATACACGAGAATGGCAACTGCGGCGTCTTCGTCATCACGCGCAGGCGCGCGCGTCACTCTGCGGCGGGCGCAGAGCCCAT
Organism: Poa pratensis; assembly: GCA_947311845.1. NCBI lineage: Eukaryota > Viridiplantae > Streptophyta > Magnoliopsida > Poales > Poaceae > Poa > Poa pratensis. Next base: position 35,569,200 of record CAMZMU010000089.1, on the reverse strand, counting down.
GTGCGCTCTGCAGCGGCAGGAGCTTGCTTCCACTTGAAGGAACCCGCGAGGCCTGAACCCTCGCCGAGGTTCTGTAGCCGTTGACTTCTCGCGAGGGAAAACCTCCCGAGGGCGGCGAGACGCGCCAGGGCCTGAAGATCTCTAGGAGAGGCCTTCTCGAGGCAGAGGTCCCTCTTGAGGCCTCCAGGCCGATCGTCTTGTCCTTAGCAGAAATGCTCGGTCGAGCAAGTAAGCCCTCGCAGGGAAAGTACCTCGCGAGGCTCGCCAGGCTGAACGTCTGGTCCTTAGCAGAAATTCCTGCGGAGCGTTCGAGGGTTGTGGCAGGCCGGCCCATGATACCCTGGTTTTCACTGGGCGACACCGTTTGCGTTACCAAGGATTGATCAAATCATAGATGCTGTGGCAAGTAGTGATCTTTTGTGTTTCCTGGATGCATCTTCAGGATACCATCAAATCAAGCTTGCAGAGGAAGATTGGGAGAAAACATCATTTATCACCCCATTTGGAGCTTTTTGTTACAAGAACATGATATTTGGACTGAAGAATGCTGGAGCAACTTATCAGAGGTGCATCCAGAGTTGTTTTGAGAAGCAGATAGATCGGAACGTGCATGCGTACGTTGATGATGTGGTGATCAAGACAAAGAAGGCGGAAACATTTATTGATGATTTGAGAGAAACTTTTTCTAACTTAAGGAGGTATCAGATGAAGCTTAATCCAAAAAAGTGTGTGTTTGGAGTTCCATCAGGAAAGTTACTCGGCTTTATTGTGTCCGAGCGTGGATTTGAAGCAAACCCGGAAAACATAGCAGCAATCAATAGGTTGGGAAAGCCGACTGAATTGAAGGAAGTCCAGAAGATCACGAGCTGTGTGGCTGCGTTGAGTAGGTTCATATCCCGACTGGGAGAGAAAGCAATTCCTTTATACCGACTCTTGAGGAAGTCAGATAAATTTGTTTGGGACGAGGAAGCTGATAAAGCCCTGGAGGCATTGAAGGAAACATTATCGAAAGCACCAATCTTAGCTGTTCCAGCTCCAAAGGAGCCCATGCTGTTGTACATAGCTGCAAATTCCCGAACAGTTAGTGTAGTTATTGTGGTGGAGCGAAAAGAAGAAGGAAAGGAGCATCTGGTTCAAAGGCCGGTTTATTATGTCAGTGAGGTTTTGACTCCCGCTAAACAGAGGTATCCGCAGTGGCAGAAGTTAGTTTTTGGCGTTTTTATGGCCAGTCGGAAATTGAAGCATTACTTTCAAGAACACCCATTACAGTGGTGAGTGGAGCACCATTGGCAGACATTGTGTGCAATACTGAAGCTACTGGAAGAATTGCCAAGTGGGCGATTGAGATGGGTGATTATCACATCAAGTATGAGCCTCGTACAGCGATTAAGTCACAAGCCTTGATTGATTTTGTCAATGATTGGACTGAGTTAAGCACGGTACCACCCAAGGCGCCGAGTTATAAGTCATGGGTTATGCATTTTGATGGATCCAAGCAGTATGAGGGATCAGGAGCAGGAGTGGTTCTCAATTCACCCAAAGGAGATAAGATGAGTTATGTTCTTCAGATTCACTTTGATTGCATCAATAATATTGCCGAGTATGAAGCTTTGTTACATGGTTTGCGCATTGCCAAGGAGATGAACATCAAAAGGATCATGTGTTTTGGTGACTCGGATCTTGTAGCGCAGCAAGTTTCTGGGACTTGGGACAGGAAAGATGAGAAGATGGCGGCTTACAGAAGGGCTGTTGATGAAGCAGCTGGATTCTTTTCAGGATTCCAGGTGGATCATGTTGATAGAAGGAAAAACGAGGCAGCGGATGCTTTATCAAGATTGGGATCACGTAGAGAGCCAGTTCCACCTAATGTGTTCCTGGACGAGTTATGGAAGCCATCAGTCCAACTTCCGGTGAAGAGGAAGATGAAAGTCCAGATCAAGATTCCGAGTTAGTAGCAGCGTTGCATGAGATTCCTGAGTGGACTGAACCATATCTGGATTATATGATAAGGAAGATTCTGCCGAGTAATGAAGTTATGGCGTGACAAATTGTCAGAAGATCACTCGGTTATGCAGTAATTGATGGTGAGTTGTACAAGCGCAGTGTTTCTGGAGTTTATCAGCGATGTGTTTCATCAGTCGAAGGAAGGCAAATTTTGCAAGAGATACATGCTGGGGACTGTGGTCATCATGCTTCATCTAGGTCTCTGGTGGCCAAGGCATTTAGGCATGGATTCTTTTGGCTCACAGCTTTCAAGGATGCATAACAGATTGTTAGGGCATGTGATGGATGTCAAAGATATGCAAGACAGGAGCATGTGCCGGCTCAGGAATTGAGGACAATTCCAATCACCTGGCCGTTTGCAGTTTGGGGTCTTGATATGATGGGGCCCTTTCAGATGACATCGTGCAAGAAAACTCATCTCTTGGTGGCTGTTGATAAGTTTACTAAGTGGGTTGAAGTAGAGCCAGTTACAAGTTGTGATGCTTCCAAAGTTGTCACGTTTCTAAAGAAAATTATCAGTCGGTTTGGCTATCCTCACAGTATCATCACAGATAATGGGACCAACATGTCACTCGGTGAATCAGAGATATTCTGCAAAGAGAAGGGAATCAGATTAGCTTCGGTGGCACATCCACAGGCCAATGGGCAGGTAGAAAGGAGTAATCAAGAAATATTGAAGGGAATCAAACCAAGACTTCGAGTTCCGATTGAAATGGCGTATGGAGCTTGGGTGAAAGAGTTACCCGCAGTGGTTTGGGGGATCAATACAACCCGAATAGATCAACCAAGCGTACACCGTTCTTTCTAGTGTATGGAGCAGAAGCAGTGTTACCGAGTGATATAGTCCATGACTCGCAAGAGTGGCGGCATATGTGGAGTCAAGCAATGCAATTGCAAGGGAGGATTCGATTGATGCCCTCGAAGAGGAGTGTGAGTTAGCATTGGAACGGTCTGCAGTTTATCAGCAGGATTTGCGGCGCTATCATAGCCGCCGAGTCAGGACAAGAACTTTCCAGGAAGGAGATTTAGTTTTACGGCTCAGACAGAAGTAGGCAGGATGCATAAACTAACTCCTCCATGGGAAGGGCCGTTCCTCATCAGTCGAAAATTGCACAATGGTTCATATTATCTGATAGATGTGAGAGAGAAAGGTGAAGAGAACAACACGGACCATGCTATCCTTCCTATGGAAGAGACGAAGCGGTCGTGGAACATTGCTCATCTTCGCCATATTATACCTAGTGAACATGAACCTAGGCCGAGTTATGTAACACACGATGTAACCCCCAGCAGGTTTCAGACGCGCTCTTTTCCTTACCAGGGTACCTAAGGGGACTGGAAGGTTTTTAATGAGGCGGCTTGCTGGTGTATTTTTAATAAAGAAGAGTATTGAGAAGAAATCTTTTCTGTTGTTTTACTTTTTATGCATAGTTTATGTTTATAAAGCTTGGCCCAAAGGAGTGCTTAGCAAAAAGTCCTATAGCTGTTGCCCAAGAGAGCACGCATAGAGAGGTTTGAGATCAGTGGGGTAATGATGCATAGTTTAAGCCTTACTTGTAAACATTGATCCAGGGCTTGGGGACTTATGAATTATAAATTCATAAGTTTTAATCCTAAAACCCGGCTTTTAAGCCTTAATTTTGTTCTTGGTTAAACTTGCCTATCAGTTTGATGTTACTCACAATTTATGACCAGATTGCTTACTTGTTAATTCAATCAACTATGATGCCCATGCGGGGACTTAGTTTGACCCTGTTTTAGCAAAGGAAAAAGTAGCAACTGAGAAAGTCATGTGAAAGCCGACTGATAAGAAGCTAAAGATAAAACAAAAGGGTCATCTAAACCATAAAAAGTATAAGTTATTACAAAATATTGAGTATTTCATATAAGTGCACAGACGCACCATCAAATAAAAGGCAAAGTATTTCAGAGCATATTACAATGCCCATTGGCCGAATAATTGTTTTGCAGGAAAAGGTACAGCATGAAATCTGGCTCAGATAGCCGGGTTATCGGTTGAGGTTCCCTTGGCAGCTTTAGCTTCGGCAGAAGCCGGGTTATCTTCAGGAGCTTTGGCCTGGGACTTAGCTTGTGCAGGGCCTTGATCTTCCGGCATCCTTAGCAACATCAGCCGGCTTTTCCATGATTGGCGTAGTAGGGGCACGGCTGGGTGCAGGGACAACTGGAGTAGAAGTACTTGGTGCTGCAGCCTTCTTCTTCTTTGCAATGGAGTCTCTCAGCTTGGCCAACAGATCAATATGCTCGGGTTCAGGAGTGGGGATTGGAGTGTTCTCATCCACTGCATCTTGGAAAACCGATAGGTCGAGGCTCTCAACAATCTTGCAAGCAACGGGCCTGGTTTGGGCGGCAATTTCTTTGAATTCTTTTCCCCAAACTTGGTGCCATCAGCATTGTATTGAGGGAATCCTTTGACAAACGGAGCTGGGTTAAGGCGCGGGTTGTAGGCTTTGGCTAGAGCCAAACTACGCATTGCGCCAACCCGGCATGCGGAGCGCGTCCAGAGGTCTAACCACTTGGGGATCGTGGAAAGCTGATGCAGGGACTCGTATATTACTTGGGGAGGAGCACAGTTGCTCTTAACTCGCTTCATAATCTCAGAAGTGCCAAACTGGAACTGCCGAATGATGGTGTTCAGGCAGTTCAATTTCTCTGGATAGGATCTCCTGATGGCAGCATTCTGCTCACCTGAAAAGTATGATGTGGGTTAGTATATGAAAGCCGAATAAAGCAAAAAAAATGAAAAGAGAGGGTGTTTACCAATGAGTGGATTGAGGATATCCTTGATATGGTCTTTCAGGGTGTCCAAGTATTTCTGGACGCTGACCATCTTGTCAAAGCAGATCTTATACTTATCTCCAGCCTCTTCCAACTCCTTTTTCAGTTTGGTGTTCTCTGCAGTTAGAGATTCAATCGTTTTTTTCCAAGTCTGAAGCATGAATTTCAGTTTCCTTGCGCAGCTTGGTTTCAACTTCCAGGAGTTGGTTGGTCTTGGCAAGTACCTGGTCATTATGGGACACATACCTCTGAAAAAAGAATAGCAAGTTAGAAATATGGGGGCTGAAGTAAATTTCAGTCGGCAATGGCAAGAAAGAATAAGTTGATAGTAAATTATATGCAGACAGAGTATTTATACAAGTTCCGAGTGACTGAAGAGCAGATCACCCGGCACTTGGGGACTGGTACGTCTTTTAAGTTTTTACAAGTTATTCCGTAACACATCTTCAAAGTTCCAGATAAAATGTGAACATATTACCGGAACTTGGGGGTTATGAGGATTTGAAAGTATTGTTATGATGAAAATCAGAATTAATGGGGATTTGAAATCAGAAAGTAAAACAAGTTCCATCTTATCGTAGACTGATAACTTGGAACTTGGGGACTGGGATATTCTGAAGTTTTCAAAATGAAGACAGAAAGAGATATATATTTTCAAGTACCGAGTGACTGAGGACAGTTTACTCGATACTTGGGGACTAGGTTTGGTATATAAGATATGAAGAGGAAAGATGTGTACCTGATGTTCTCGGACAAGAGATCCACGAGTTTGCCCTCAGTAAGCTTCAGTGTGTTGTACTCAGTTAACAGACCTTCAAAGTTTATATGGCCATACTATGGTACAGTGGAGGCTTCGCCTTTTTCAGTCGGCTTGGACTTCTCTTTAGAGGCAACAAACTTGGTTGCAGTTTTGGGGGGAGAGATCTTCTCAGTAAAGCAAGCTCCTGTGATCACGACTTCTGGATCAGTCGGTTTTTCAGCAGGAGAAGGAGAAACGTTCAACTGGTCAGTTGTCTGTTCTTCATGAGTCGGCTCAGCGTGTTTTTCAGGAGTGTTCTCCAAGTTATCCTCCTCAGCAATGGGAGGGCTTGGAGCGTCACTAAGAGTAGCTTTTGCCTGAAGTTGCAAGTACGAAATAAAAAAGAGCAAAAAAAACAAAATTGATGAAAGTAAATACAAGTAACAGAAGGATATATGTATTACCCGGTATTGACTTGAAAGTCACGGGGGAGGTCGTTGCTGGAGCCTGAAGAAGCTGTAAGAGAGTATGATTTAGAAACTCGGATTTGACCAGCTAAAGGATAACTATCAGAGGGATGTTTTTGTGGTTCAAAGTTGGAATAGGAAGTACCAGGACGGCGTGGAGATGAAAGGTTTGGAATTCCCGGGTTAAGAGGATCTTCTCCGGGGGAGGACCGGGTAGCTCTCCTCTTGGTAGAGGGTTCAGCAGAACTCTGCGAAGATTTTTGAAGAAGAGTTTGGTTGAGTTTTTGCATAGCAAGATAAGAATATGGTTCTGTGGATATGCGAGAGTATGGCACCTTGGCACAGATAGTGCGAGCCTTCCTTTTCCCTAGCAGCAGATTCAGTGGCTTCAGAGCTACGGCCGGGTGAAGGAGTGGCTACCTTTTCAGCCGGTTCTGGTATTATAAAATGGGCATCAGTGGATAAATTGGGTTGAGTTTCGTTCTCAATTAAGCTTATGAAGAAGTGGCCAAGGGAGTCAAGTTCACCTTCTTCTTCTTCCTTTTCTTTTTCTTTTTCTTCTTCTTCTTCTTCACTCGAGGACAGAGCCTCGTCATCATCATCATCTTCATCATCATCTGCCTCAGGAGTGGCAGGGGAGTCTCAACTTGCCACCAGTCATGAGATTCCTAGTGAAAAAATAGAAGTAAAATAATCAGTATACAATTGAGAAAGAATATGTTATTGAGATATTTATCAGTCGGGACTTACTGGTGGTGCCGGGTTATTCTTACTTGAATGGCAAAGGCCATTATCTTTGATCGTCTCAACCTTTTCAGCAAGGAAGGCCTTGATAGCCTTGTTCAGAGCAGTGTTTGGGTAGGACTTCTCCGAGTAACGGAGGGAATCAGTCAGATGGCCGAGTAATCGCAAAGAAGTTTCTTGCGAATACTGTTGGCTGAATTCGCCAACCCATCCACGTCTTGATCAGATCGGTTCCGCGGAGACCGTGCTTAACAAGAACGGAGATTTTCTTGAGGAGAGGCTGGATAGCTTCTCTCTCAGTGTCAGAAGCGAAGGAGTTCATGTTATTGTTGATAACGAGGGGCTCGACCTAATAACCCGGTAAAGGGCGTTCACCAGAGGTATTTTGGCTTTGCAGTAAAAGTATGATTTTTGCCAATGCTTTACATGAGTATGAAGTTCGAGTGAAGGCATAGCAGAGCCTTTGCGGCGTTGAATAGAAACACCGCCACAGACCAAGAGGGGGCCATTCTTGTGCTCACGTTGAGGTTTGCACAAGAATAGCTCCAGGAAAAGAGCTAAGTTGGGAGGAATGCATAAGTACGATTCACAAAGAACTATATAGTTACTAATGTTCAAGATGGAGTTGGGTCCGAGATCGAAGACTCGGAGTCCGTAGTGATGAAGAAGATCCTAAAGAAGGATGACCCGGGGGACGAAAACCCCGGGTGACATGCTCAAGAAAGCAGATAACTTCACCTTCCTGGAGGGAAGGCCGAGTCTCCTCTTCAGTCCCTCTCCACTCGATCTCCGACTGAAGAGGAAGAACACCAAATTCAGCAAGTTCTTCAAGCTTGGATTGTGTGGCCATGGATTTGGCCCAGTTGGCCGTAATACCAGATCTGGGCTTGGTGGTTTTCTATCTTCTTCGATGCCAATGCGATGGCGCCATCACCAGGCTTGGCTTTGGCTTTGAGCTTCCTCGAGTCCTTGGGTGCCATAAGATCTGAAGATCTAGAAAATAGCAAGAAAAAAAATGGAGAACAATGAGCTCAAGAACAGCCCAAGGAAGAGCAAGTACAGATCTAGATGGAAACTAAGTGCAGAAGTGAAAAATTTACGGAGTTCGTGGAGATCGGGCGCGGTACAGATTCCCCGGCGGTGAGTTGCGGCAATGTGGAGCTCGATGGCCGCGGCGGCGCGACGAGCTTGGAGGAACCCTAACCCTAGCTCGAGGAGAGAGAAGGACCGAGGTTGAAGATGAAGGGTGCGGTGAATGGGGAAAGTGAAACCTTTTTTTACCGTAGACCACTATTTATAGCCCTGGGGTGAAACCCTAGGAGCGTGAAAAACGAGGAGATAAGATTCTGTTTGACCATGGGTCAAGGACACGAGGGAATCTGTCAGAGAATGTCCCCGGTCGTTGATTGGAGAGAATTGAGTGCGAGAGAAAAGCCGGGTTATAAGAGAACCGCCAAAAGGAGCTGGTCTGAAACATAACCCGGCCATTCAGTGTTAATGATCTTTATTTTGTTTTCAGGAGTTTAACTCGGATAATCTCATCAGCAGCTATCCTCGAGTAATCAAATCAATCAAGATTATCCAGTGAAGCAACGAATGAGCTTATTCAAGTCAAACTTGGGGACCACTGTTGGGGGGATAATAACCCGGTATACTCATGACCAAGGAAGAATCAGTCGGACGGCCCAAGGCCTGGTCCGGGTGATGTATACAAGATGTGGGCCGGGTTATAGTTGGGCCAATAGGCCTAACATGACTCGTCCCTGGAAGGAAGGACCTAGAAGAACTGGAGTCCGAGTGAAGGAAGAACCGGGTGACTTGGAGGCTACGGAAGGTCTAGAAGAACCTAGAGTAGGACTCCGGGCTCGTATGTAACTCGGTATTCATTGTAAGTTCGGGAGACCCGGCGTCTATATAAACGGGATCCTAGAACATAGATAGACAAGTTTTAAGCCCTAGTTCGATATCACCGCTATCAAGCGAACCCTTGTAACCTGTCTCGTAACCCGGCTCTGTTGTAGTAGCCGAGTTATCGAGACTCGAGATCAATAACATAGAAGCAGGAAGTAGGTCTTTATCTCCAATGGAGAGGCTGAACCTGGGTGAACCTTTTTCCCCAACGAGCGTAACAATCTCCTGAAGGACCAAGGCGCCTTGCCCCAATCATCAAGTTACCCTATGGTAACATCTGCCGTGATAACCCCACGACAAAGGCATTTTTGCATGCATCTCTGGTATGTTGCGCCGGCATTTTTTTGGACCGAAGGGCATAGTGATGTAGCAGAACGTCCCGTAGGGTGTTGTGAAGGACGTTTTGACTTGGTCGGATTCCCGCATTTTTATCTGGTGATACCAGGAGTATGCATCCAAGAAACACAGTAGCTCAGAGCCAGCTGTGGAGTCTATGACCTGATCTATACGTGGTAAAGCGAAGGGTTCCTTAGGACAGGACCTGTTCAAACCGGTATAATCGATACACATCCTCAGCTCTTTACTATTATGTTTTGGAACCAGTACAGGATTTGCAACCCAATCAGTGTGCACAACTTTCCTAATGAACTTAGCTTTCTGCAACCTAATGATCTCCTTTCCTATTGCCTTTCGTCTTATTCCTTGCTTCATAGGCTTGGCTCCTTTGTAGACATTGAGGGAGTGCTCGACAAGTTCCTAGGTACACCAGGCATGTCGGCGGACGACCATGCCAAGATGTCCTATTCTCACGGAGGGACTCGACGAGCTCGCCTTCCTATTTATCATCTAAGCCAGACCCGATGGTGACTTGCTTGGAGCTGTCCCCTGGAACGAGGTTCGCCTTCTTGGTTTCTTCGGATGCCTTGAAAGCCTTCTTGACTTCTGCCGTGTTTGGTTTTCCCGGCGTCCCTGAGGTATCCGTCTCATGCTTCAGCCTTTCCAACTCCTTTGCATTGAGGACTGCTTCAGCAAAGGCGGCGTTGCCACGTTCACATTCTTTTGCCTTCTTGAAGTTGCCAATGACGGTAATTGTACCGTTGGGGTCCAGTCATTTTTAGCTTGCTGTAAATGTAGCATGGTCTTGCAATGAATTTGGCGAAAGCCGACCGTCCAAAGATGGCGTGGTAAGCACTTTTGAAGGGGACTACTTCGAACCTGAGGTACTCAGAGCGGTAATTTTCCTCAGGGCCAAAAGTAACCTTCAGCTTAATGCTTCCCATGGATTTGGCTTGCCTGCCAGGTTACTATGCCAGAAAAACGTGCTTGGCAAAGCTGCAGACTTTGGGGAAGAAGGGGGCCTTTTATAGGTCCCACGAAATTTAGCCGTTGCAGGAAAACAGGGGCCAAAATATCGGCTTTAATTGGGGCCGGAATATCCGGCCCCCGGAATATCCGGCCCAAAAGTCATCGTATCGGCATTCTTGATAGGAGACGGGGGTCCTCTAGCCGAGGGTTAACGAGGGGGTGAAGGGGGCGTCGTCGAGGTCGGGATCGAACAAGCAGTTTACCCAGCTTCGGATCTCGCAGCGGGGGCGAGGTCCTACGTGCTGCTATAATTCACTATATGGGCGTTAGCCTTGTACAGGTTACAATGAAGATTGGTTGTTCCCTAAACGTGTCCCTGGTCCGGCTTATATAGGCGGCCAGACCTAGGGTTACAAGGTGATTACGTATCCGGCAAGTATACAGAGTCCTAAACCTAGCCGGCAAGTCTGCCGCCTTCCGTCTTGATCTTGGTGGCTTCATGGGCTCCAGTCTTGGGCCTCCTCCTTGCCGGCATCCGCCTACCTTAGTCGTCAGCTAACTGGGCCGCCCGGTAGGCAAAAACCTTTACCACCACTACGGGCCACCCTGGACTAGCCGGATTGATCCATGCTGGTGATACCCAGTTGGTATATCCCCAACATTAGCCCCTGGAAGGGTTGAAGTTGTGAGATCCTGGCTTAGGGCTTAACAGGATTGATAGAATACTCATATCATCAAGTTGCAACTTCTTTTCCGGAAGCTCATTGGAAGGAACTCGAGGTAAGCGTGCTTGGCCCGGAGCACTCCAAGGATGGGTGACCGACCGGAACTGGTTCCCGGGTGCGCACGAGTGAGGACAAAGTGCGCAGAAAAGACTAGTGTTGATCTGTGGGGCCAGTCTGGAGATGCTAGCGAGCTGCCAGGGGTGACAGGCCCGGCCTGGGGGTGGCCGGGGTGTTACAGAAGTTCTCCAGACGCCGTCTCCTTTTACTTGCGACATCCGCCTTGTTTCTTGAATGTAGGCGGCTGAAAAGCTTGAAGCATTCCAAAGTTGAAATAAGCGGCGTTCCGTCTAAAACAGCCGGATCAACGCTGCCAACATGGGAAAGACGGCCTGACGCTTGTCAGGAATCTTCCATGTGTGGTCTTGTCAACCATACGCCGTCTCCTTTTACTTGCGAATCCGCCTTTTCCTGAATGTAGGCGGCTGAAAAGCTTGAAGCATTCCAAAGTTGAAATAAGCGGCATTCCGTCTAAAACAGCCGGATCAACAGCTGCCAACATGGGAAAGACGGCCTGACTGCTTGTCAGGAATCTTCCATGTGTGGTCTTGTCAAACTGACCAGTCTCGTCAAATGTTGACGGATGACGTCACGGAGTCCACGACAGTTTGAACCTCGCGTGCATCATAATTATCTCCCCACTTCGCGCGGAAATCGAGGCGACGGCCTCGCACACCGCTGCCACGACGTGCCAAACGTGGGCACGTGGCAGAGATTGGGTGTTCCATCCTTCTTGCACACGAATCACAACGCAGGGGAGATAAATACTACTCCACGCAGTCAAGCGGTGAAGGTTACTTCCATTCCCACTTCACCGCGGCTACTTCCACTCCCTCGCGCTCTCCTCCCCATCCAACTCCGGCGAGCAGACCGAGAGCGGTGCAACACCTAGCCAAATGGCGAGCGCGAACGAGCAAACCTCAGCGGTGACGGCGGCGGCCTCAGTAGTGGCATCGATGGCTGCGGCTGAATTGGATCTGCACGGCGGCGGCGACCTGGAGAGTACCGCGCCGGCGACTTT
>CAMZMU010000089.1:35276618-35546606 GCA_947311845.1 Poa pratensis | reverse complement strand
TCCATCCTATTATATCACTCTTCCCTCTTGACCTTGAAACTTCCGCCACATGGTGGCTCTAGGTTAATAGTGCCAGAAACAATTGCTTGTACGTCACACGTCAGTTGGGAACCCCAAGAGGAAGGTATGATGAGTGCAGCAGTAAGTTTTCCTCAGTATGAAACCAAGGTTTAATCGGACCAGTAGGAAAACGAGGTTTGCTTCGAAGGTGTTGGTGAGGAGTGTAGTGCGGCGCAACACCAGGGATTCCGGTGCCAACGTGGAACCTGCACAACACAATCAAATTACTTTGCCCCAACTTAACAGTGAGGTTGTCAATCTCACCGGCTTGCTGAAAACAAAGGGTTAAACGTATCGAATGGAAATGATGTTTGTTTGCATAAAACAGTAGAGAACAATGATTGCAGTAGATTGTATTTCAGATGTAAAAGAATGGACCGGGGTCCACAGTTCACTAGTGGTGTCTCTCCAATAAGATAACTAACATGCTGGGTAAACAAATTACAGCTGGGCAATTGACAATTGATAAGTGCATATAACATGCATGTGTGAGCTGTGGTGTCTACTATGAGATTCATTTGGGCATTACGACAAAGTACATAGACCGCTATCCAGCATGCATCTATGCCTAAATAGTCCACTTTCCGGTTAACATCCGTACCCCTTCCAGTATTAAGTTGCAAGCAACAGACAATTGCATTAAGTAATGTGCGTAATGTAAACAATACATTCATCCTTGAATAAAGCATTGCTGTTTTACCCCTAGTGGCAACAACACATCTACAACCTTAGAACTTGCTGTCACTATCCCAGGTTAAATAGAGGTTGAACCCAACTATCATGCATAAATACCCCCTCTTGGAGTTACAAGTATTCACGTGGCCAAGGCTTCAACAAGTAACGGAGAGCATGCAAGATCACAAATGACATAGACATGATAATATAATATTCAGCTCCACATAGGTATCAATATAAGTCAGATCCCAGCAAACACAACATGTAGCATTACAATAAGATGATCTTGATCATGATAGGCAGCTCACAAGATCTAAACATGATGGCACAAGTGGAGAAGACAACCATCTAGCTACTGCTATGGACCCATAGTCCAAGGATGAACTACTCACGCATCACTCCGGAGGCGGGCATGGCGATGTAGAGCCCTCCGGTGATGATTCCCCTCTCCGGCAGGGTGCCGGGAAGAGCTTCAGAACCCCCCGAGTTAGGGTTGACGACGGCGGCGGCAGCGAATATGTTCTGGATGAAAGGCTCGGTGTTTTAGGGTTTTCGCGTCTCGGGGAATAAATAGGCGAAGGGGCGATGTCGGCGGACCCCCGAGGGGCCCAAACCACCAGGCGCGGCTGGGCCCACTGCCGCGCCTGGTGGTTTGGCCACCTCGTGGCTTCTTCGTCTCTCCTTCGGACTCCGTGTACGTGCTGGAAAAATAGGGACTGGCCTTTTGTTTCGTGCAATTCCGAGAATATTTCCAGAAGTAACTTTCTGAAACCAAAAACAGCAGAAAACAGGGAACTGGCACTGTGGCATCTTGTTAATAGGTTAGTCCCAGAAAATGCATAAAAGTGATACGAAGTGTATATAAAACATGTAGCAAATGGTATAATATAAGCATGGAACAGCAGAAATTATGGATACGTTGGAGACGTATCAAGCATCCCCAAGCTTAGTTCTACTCGTCCTCGAGTAGGTAAAACGATAACAACAAATAATTTCTGAGGAGACATGCTTTCACACAATCTTGATCAATATATTGCAAGGCTCATGTCATGAATGAAGTGACTCAAAGCAATGATCTATAGTTTGCTAACAAATAGATAAAGAGTAAACAATGAATCATATAAGCAAAAACTTTTCATGAATAGTACTTTCAAGACAAGCATCAAAAAGTTTTGCATAAGAGGTAACTCATAAAGCAATAGATTCAAAGTAAAAGGCATTGAAGCAACACAAAGGATGATTAAGTTTCAGCATTGCTTTCAACTTGTAACATGTATATCTCATGGATAGTTGTCAACATAAAGCAATATAACAAGTGCAATAAGTAAATATGTAAGAATCAATGCACACAAAGTTGACACAAGTGTTTGCTTCTAAGATAGAAAGGAGTAGGTAAACTGACTCAACATAAAGTAAAAGATAGGCCCTTCGCAGAGGGAAGCAGGGATTAAATCATGTGCTAGAGCTTTTTAAGTTTTCGAAAGCATATAGAGAGCACAAAATAAGTATTTGAGAGGTGTTTGTTGTTGTCAACGAATGGTAGTGGGCACTCTAACCCCCTTGTCAACCAGACTTTCAAAGAGCGGCTCCCATGAAGGACGTTATTCTACCAGCAAGGTAGATCATCCCTCTTCTCTTTTGTTTACACATGTATTTTAGTTTCTTTATAGATGACACTCCTCCCAACCTTTTGCTTACACAAGCCATGGCTAACCGAATCCTCGGGTGCCTTCCAACATTCACATACCATGGAGGAGTGTCTATTGCAAAATTAAGTTGCTTACTGATAAATCAGGGCAAAACATGTGAAGAGAATTATTAATGAAAGTTGTAATTAATTGGGGCTGGGCACCCCGTTGCCAGCTCTTTTTGCAAATTATTGGATAAGCGGATGTATATGCCACTAGTCCATTGGTGAAAGTCTGTCAGAAGTAAATGACAAGATTGAAAGATAAAACACCACATACTTCCTCATGAGCTATAAAACATTGACACAAATAAGGAGTAATAAAGTTTTGAATAGTTTAAAGGTAGCACATGAAATATTTACTTGGAATGGCAGGAAATACCACATAGTAGGTAGGTATGGTGGACACAAATGGCATGGGTTTTGGCTCAAGTTTTGGATGCACGAGAAGCATTCCCTCTCAGTACAGAGTTTAGGCTAGCAAGGTTGTTTGAAGCAAACACAAGTATAAACCGGTACAGCAAGAATCACATAAAAACATATTGCAAGTATTATAAGACTCTACACTGTCTTCCTTGTTGCTCAAACATTTTACCAGAAAATATCTAGACCTTAGAGAGAACAAATATGCATCCCAAGTCTCAACAAGCTCTACGGTAGTTCTCCACTACTAGGCTTTAACTACATGATGCAAGAGCTTAAACATGATCTACTTGAGAGCTCAAAACAATTGCAAAGCATCAAATCAAAACAAGACAATGATCTACAAGAATGCATATGTCTTTTCCAATACCAACTACTACATGTAGCATTTTCTTTCTTCCAAACAAACACCAATAATTTATTTAAACATAAACTCTCCAAATGATAATATAATGCAGCAAGAGAGTATTTATAAACAAGTGCTAACAGCTCGAAGAGATGCATGAAAAACAGGAGCTAAAAGCACTGCAGTAGCTAGTTAAGAATACTCAACAAATATAAGTGAAGAACATGAGTATTCACATGAAAAAGCGGAGCGTGTCTCTCTCCCACACAAGGATTGCTAGGATCCGAATTTATTCAAACAAAAAAAACAAAAATAAAACACACAGACGCTCCAAGTAAAGCGCATAAGATGTGAAAGAATTAAAATATAGTTTCACTAGAGATGACCTGATAAGTTTGTTGATGAAGAAGGGGATGCCTTGGGCATCCCCAAGCTTAGACGCTTGAGTCTCTCTGAATATGGTTGGGATGAACCACGGGGGCATCCCCAAGCTTAGGCTTTTCACTCTTCTTGATCACATAATATCACCCTTCTCGCTTGATCCTTGAAAACTTCCTTCACACCAAACTCAAGACAGTTCTCATTAGAGGGTTAGTGCATAATCAAAAATTCTCATATTCTGTAATGATACAATCAATCCCAAAGCTTCTGGACATTAGCTACAGCCACCAATGCTTTGTGGAGCAAAGAAATCCACACAAACACAGTAAAAGAGCGAATGCAAAACAAAAGGCAGAATCTGTCAAAAACAGAACAGTCTGGAATGACGAATTTTTTCGAGGCACTTAAGTTGCTCAGATGGATCTGGCCTAAAATAATGAAAGTTGCGTACATATCTCAGGAATATGCGTGATTTTTCTCAGAATTTTTTGAATTTTCTACAGGGAGATAAGCTCAAATCCGTGACAGCTAAAAATCTGTCACTGCGCAGAAATCCAAATCTTGCATCAACTTTCAATATAGAACTTTACTTGGCACAACATTGCGATAAAATAAAGATACAAAGGAGTTGCTACAGAAGTAACAAAACTCCTTGACTCAAAGAAAACAAAAATAACAGCAAATAAAAACGATGGGTTGTCTCCCATAAGCGCTTTTCTTTAACGCCTTTCAGCTAGGCGCAGAAAGTGAAAATCAAGTGTTGTCAAGAGAAGAAGCATCAACATCATAACTTGCTCTAACAATAGAGTCAAAAGGTAACTTCATTCTCTTCCTAGGGAAGTGTTCCATACCTTTCTTGAGAGGAAATTGGTACCTTATATTACCTTCTTTCATATCAATGATGGCACCAACAGTTCGAAGAAAAGGTCTTCCCAAAACAATAGGACAAGATGCATTGCATTCAATATCCATAACAATAAAATCAACGGGGACAAGGTTATTTTTACTGTAATAAAAACATCATTAACTCGCCCCAAAGGTTTCTTCATAGCATTATCAGCGAGAAAAACATCCAAATAACAATGTTCCAAAGGTGGCAAATCAAGAATATCATAAAGCTTCTTGGGCAAAACTGAAACACTTGCACCAAGATCACACAAGGCATTGCAATAAAATCATTCACCTTTACCTTAATGATGGGTTCCCAACCATCTTCTAATTTCCTAGGAATAGAAGCTTTAAGTTTCAACTTCTCCTCCCTAGCTTGCAAAAGAGCATTTGTAATATGCTTTGTAAAAGCCAAATTAATAGTGCTAGCATTGGGACTTCTAGCTAATTTTTGCAAGAACATAATAACTTCAGAGATGTTACAATCATCAAAATCAAAATCATTATTGTCAATGGTGGTGGAACCATTGTCTCCAATAGTTTGAAAAATTTCAGCACTTTTATCAGAAAAAGTTTCAGCAGTTTTAGGCAATTTCAAACGCTTTGCAGAAGTAGTAGAGACATTACAACACCAATAACATTACCATCAATAGTAGGAGGTTTACTAGCATGTGAAACATTAGCATTACTAGTGGTGGTGATAGTACAAACTCTAACTATACTATTCTCTTTTTCAAGTTCTTCCTCTTTTTCCCACCTAGCATGCAATTCAGCCAACATCCTAATATTATTATCAATTCGAACTTGGATGGCATTTGCTGTAGCAAATGACTTAATATCTTTAACTTCATTAGGCATAACTTTCAGTTTTAGAATTTCAACATCATGAGCAAGACTATCAACTTTAGAGACAAGATCATCAATTTTTTCAAACTTTTCCTCAACAGTTTTATTGAAAGCTTTTTGTGTGCTAATAAATTCTTTAAGCATAGCTTCAAGATCAGAGGACACACTTCTATTGTTGCTGTAGGAATTACCATAAGAATTGCCATAACCATTTGAAGGATAAGGCTTATAATTGTTGCTACCAAAATTATTCCTATAAGCATTGTTGTTGAAGTTGTTGTTTTTAATGAAGTTTACATCAACATGCTCTTCTTGAGCAACCAATGAAGCTAAAGGAACATTATTAGGATCAACATGAGATCTACCATTCACAAGCATAGACATAATAGCATCAATCTTATCACTCAAAGAGGAGGTTTCTTCAACAGAATTTACCTTCTTACCTTGAGGAGCTCTTTCGGTGTGCCATTCGGAATAGTTGATCATCATATCATCAAGTAGCTTTGTTGCTGCACCTAAAGTGATGGACATAAAGGTTCCTCCAGAGGCTGAATCCAATAAGTTCCTTGAGGAAAAATTTAATCCTGCATAAAAGGTTTGGATGATCATCCAAGTAGTCAGTCCATGAGTGGGACAATTCTTCACCAAAGATTTCATTCTTTCCCAAGCTTGAGCAACATGTTCATTATCAAGTTGTTTAAAATTCATAATGCTACTTCTCAAGGATATAATCTTAGCAGGAGGATAATATTTCCCTATGAAAGCATCTTTGCATTTTGTCCAAGAATAATACTATTTCTAGGCAAAGAAAGCAACCATTCTTTAGCTCTTCCTCTCAAGGAGAAAGGAAAAAGTTTCAGTTTTATAATATCCCCATCCATATCCTTATACTTTTGCATTTCACAAAGTTCAACAAAGTTATTAAGATGGGCAGCAGCATCATCAGTACTAACACCAGAAAATTGCTCTTTCATAACAAGATTTAATAGAGCAGGTTTAATTTCATAAAATTCTGCTGTAGAAGCAGGTGGAGCAATAGGAGTGCATATGAAATCATTGTTGTTTGTGCTAGTGAAGTCACACAACTTAGTGTTCTCAGGAGTACTCATTTTGAAAAACAAAATCAAACTGAATTAAACAAGTAACTAATTTTTTTGTGTTTTTGATAAAGAGAGCAAACAAGACTAAATAAAAATAAACTAAGCAAGACAAATAACAAAGTAAAGAGATTGGGTGTGAGAGACTCCCCTTGCAGAAGCAATTCGTTTTCCCCGGCAACGGCGCCAGAAAACGTGTTGGTGGCTCTAGGTTAATAGTGCCAGAAACAATGCTTGTACGTCACACGTCAGTTGGGAACCCCAAGAGGAAGGTATGATGAGTGCAGCAGTAAGTTTTCCCTCAGTATGAAACCAAGGTTTAATCGACCAGTAGGAAAACGAGGTTTGCTTCGAAGGTGTTGGTGAAGGAGTGTAGTGCGGCGCAACACCAGGGATTCCGGTGCCAACGTGGAACCTGCACAACACAATCAAATTACTTTGCCCCAACTTAACAGTGAGGTTGTCAATCTCACCGGCTTGCTGAAAACAAAGGGTTAAACGTATCGAATGGAAATGATGTTTGTTTGCATAAAACAGTAGAGAACAATGATTGCAGTAGATTGTATTTCAGATGTAAAAGAATGGACCGGGGTCCACAGTTCACTAGTGGTGTCTCTCCAATAAGATAACTAACATGCTGGGTAAACAAATTACAGCTGGGCAATTGACAATTGATAAGTGCATATAACATGCATGTGTGAGCTGTGGTGTCTACTATGAGATTCATTTGGGCATTACGACAAAGTACATAGACCGCTATCCAGCATGCATCTATGCCTAAATAGTCCACTTTCCGGTTAACATCCGTACCCCTTCCAGTATTAAGTTGCAAGCAACAGACAATTGCATTAAGTAATGTGCGTAATGTAAACAATACATTCATCCTTGAATAAAGCATTGCTGTTTTACCCCTAGTGGCAACAACACATCTACAACCTTAGAACTTGCTGTCACTATCCCAGGTTAAATAGAGGTTGAACCCAACTATCATGCATAAATACCCCCTCTTGGAGTTACAAGTATTCACTGGCCAAGGCTTCAACAAGTAACGGAGAGCATGCAAGATCACAAATGACATAGACATGATAATATAATATTCAGCTCCACATAGGTATCAATATAAGTCAGATCCCAGCAAACACAACATGTAGCATTACAATAAGATGATCTTGATCATGATAGGCAGCTCACAAGATCTAAACATGATGGCACAAGTGGAGAAGACAACCATCTAGCTACTGCTATGGACCCATAGTCCAAGGATGAACTACTCACGCATCACTCCGGAGGCGGGCATGGCGATGTAGAGCCCTCCGGTGATGATTCCCCTCTCCGGCAGGGTGCCGGGAAGAGCTTCAGAACCCCCCGAGTTAGGGTTGACGACGGCGGCGGCAGCGAATATGTTCTGGATGAAAGGCTCGGTGTTTTAGGGTTTTCGCGTCTCGGGGAATAAATAGGCGAAGGGGCGATGTCGGCGGACCCCCGAGGGGCCCAAACCACCAGGCGCGGCTGGGCCCACTGCCGCGCCACCTGTGGTTTGGCCACCTCGTGGCTCTTCGTCTCTCCTTCGGACTCCGTGTACGTGCTGGAAAAATAGGGACCTGGCCTTTTGTTTCGTGCAATTCCGAGAATATTTCCAGAAGTAACTTTCTGAAACCAAAAACAGCAGAAAACAGGGAACTGGCACTGTGGCATCTTGTTAATAGGTTAGTCCCAGAAAATGCATAAAAGTGATACGAAGTGTATATAAAACATGTAGCAAATGGTATAATATAAGCATGGAACAGCAGAAATTATGGATACGTTGGAGACGTATCACCACACCAAACTCAAAGTAATTCTCATTAGAGGTTAGTGCACAATCAAAAACTCACATGTTCTGTAAGGACGCAATATGACCGTTACTTTAAACATTAGCTACAGCCACTGATGTTACGTGAAGCTCTTCCACCCAAAAAAGAATTCCACTCAACACTAGTAAAAGAGAGAATGCAAAATAAATGACATAATCTGTCTAAAACAGAACAGTCCGCAAAGACGAATTTTTTCGAGGCACTTACGTTACTCAGATCGAAAAACTTTGAACTAATGAAAGATGCATACATATATCAGGATTACACACAAAAATTTTCAGATTTAATTCACAATCTGGTGATTTTATGAATTTCGTACAGTGAACAGTAGAAATCTGTTCCTGCGCAGCAATCAAAATTTTAGCAACATCTTATCATTAGAGACTACTCTTGGCACAACAATGCATGAAAGTAAAGATACAAAGGAGTTGCTACAGAAGTAAACAAACTCCTTGACTCAAGAAAAGAAAAATTGCAGAAATAAAAATAATGGGTTGCCTCCCATAAGCGCTTTTCTTTAACGCCTTTTAGCTAGGCACTTATTGCAATACATAATATTTCCAAAGTGCTGCTATTAAACCAAATCAAATTTTGTTTTTAAGTTAGAAAGGTTGCTTAAACGGCCAATTTCTAAATGAAAGGTAAGAACCATTAATAATCAAATGAAAACGCAAAGAGGCCACTCTTGCAACAAAAGTCAGAATCTGTCCAGAAAAACAGCAGCTGGCAACGTAATTTTTAGGTGCTCTAAAACATGTCCGAAATTTTAGCAAATTTTTGTGCATGCAGAGGATTCGGTGATACAACATCAGTAATGTTTTAGTGATTTTTAGAGCTTCCAGTAAAATATGAAAAATCGCGCAATGAGCAGTAGATACCGAAAAAGAAAATCACTTTTTACATATGCATCAACTAAGCTAAAAGGGTAAAACTTGGTACATTATTTTTGATAAACTAAAAGACCAGAGGCTAAGCAAGACCTAAACATGCTAGCTACATCAATGAAAAATCCAAATAAAAATCGAAAGTAAAACCTTTTTAGAATACAAAGAAAGAACCAAATAAAGAAACAAAAGAAAAGAAAAATATTATTGTTGTTTTGAATTTATAAGTGAAAGTAAAGAAGCAATAAAAACCAATAAAGAGCCTAATAAAACTAAAGAAGGTAAAACCAAAACATATGAAAGCAATTAATACAAGTTAAGACAATACATATCATGTGGACGGGTAATATAGAGTATGAACGAGACAACCTCATGTTAGTTGATGAATAGGGGAAGGACTCAGGCATCCCCAAGCTTAGATGATTGTATCTTATTGAATATGTTCTTGGGATGCACCTACACATCCCCAAGCTTGAGCTCTTGTGTTTTCTTGTTCATCTCATATCACCATATCGATTAGATCTTATAGGCTACATCCACATAAAACTTCACAAAACTCATTAGTAGGTTAGTACTCATTAAATAAAATC
The DNA here is from genome assembly GCA_947311845.1 of Poa pratensis. Taxonomy (NCBI): domain Eukaryota; kingdom Viridiplantae; phylum Streptophyta; class Magnoliopsida; order Poales; family Poaceae; genus Poa; species Poa pratensis. The sequence goes on along the minus strand of CAMZMU010000089.1, from coordinate 35,536,876 downwards.
CACTCATGTTCAAGCATTGACAAGTTTAATTTAAGATAACTACTGTATACTAACCAATTTATAACATTTATTGAACAAATAAAGATTATAAACATTGAGTATAAGCACAATACTAAATAAGCATAACAATCTGCCAAAACTGAACAGTTGTAGAGATGACACTTAAAGAGATAGTTACGTAGATCAAATAAAAAACTTAAAACTAATGAAAGACAGATAATAATCTCAGGTTTATGCACAAAAATTTTCAAGTCAAAATACTATTCTGAGATTTATCACGATTTTTTACAGTGAAGCACAAAAATCTGTCTAAATTGAACAGTCGGTGAAGATCGAATTTTTCGAGACAGCTACGTAACTCAAATCGCAAAAAGTTAGTCTATTGAAAGAAAGATAATAAGCATCACTTTGCACTCAAGAAATTTCAGATCAAGACCACGTTCTGGTGATTTTAAACATTTTATACGGTGGAGCACAGAAAATCTGTTTCTGGACAGCAAAACAAAACTATCAACTTTCAATTAACTAGAGACTATAATTAGCATTTTATTTTTATGTACAGAGGTATACACACAATATTTACATGTTTTTGGATGAGAAGCTTCCATGGAAAGATTTGCTTTGGTTTCATAGGCATGAACACAAGTGTTCAAGGTCGACCCCCACTTAACCATTGCTCATCTTTCCAATCACTCTCTTTTTGAAAACGTTTTTAGATAACAAGTACAACTAAAAAATTTTATAATTCGTATTTCCTACCCATACTAAGATAGAAAACAACTTAAAACTGAAAATAAAAAACTACTTAGAGATAAAGCAAACAGGTGCACACAAAAATATTCACCTACGCTATGGCTCCCCGCAACGGCGCCAGAAAGGTCTTGATAACCCACAAGTATAGGGGATCGCGTGTAGCCTTTTCGATAAGTAAGAGTGTCGAACCCAACGAGGCTCTAGTAGGGAAGTGCCTTTCTGTGGCGCACCAAAATAGCTTTCTGTGGCGCATGGTGGGTGCGCCACAGAATTCTCGCCACAAAAATTTATTTCTGTGGCGCACCCTTCTGTGCGCCACAGAAAATAGAAAATTCTGTGGCGCACTTCCAGAATGCACCACAGAAATATTGCTCATGCGCCACAGAAATATTAGTCCATGCGCTGATGAATTTGACAATAATTTATCTGTGGCGCACTTGCTTTGTGCGCCACAGAATATGGTGCGCCACAAAATTATTTACCATGCGCCACTAAATTATTTGCTGAATTATGGATTATTTGCTGTATTATCGATTATTTGCTGTATAATTTGACAATAATACATGTATATTAGAGTATTTATACAGAAAATAATAGAAACAGTAATATATTTTGACACGGTATTAAAACAGACAGATAAATATGTCATTACATTAGTTAGAGCCCGAGATACATACATATATAGTGACAATTAACTGGTACAAAAGTTCACACAAGTCTTAGTATAAATGAAGTTTTCACGACCGCCTAAACTAGGATCAAACTGAGTACACGTCCACGTCCTGCTGATCAAGGAGTCTTCTTGTTGAGCGGCGCCGGGAACGGTTTGTAGCCGTCTTTCGTCGTCCACGTCTGGCTGTCATTTTGAAGAGCTAGGTGTTCTTCGATTTGCCTTTGATGCAACCCTGGAAATGGATACAACCATGTATTAGTGTTCATATTTGTAACCATGTCAATATAGGTATATATATTGGTTAATAATATAAATAGATTGAGTATGATAAGTCTATAGTAAAGAAAATAAAGAAACACTTATTGCGAGTATGCATGATTTATCCTACCACTGGCTTTGTTGAAGGTCCCCTTTGCTGTCACAACATCGTCGTAGATAATTCGCGACAACTCCATCTGGATGAGATGAAAGTCTTCTCTAAGCTTATCCTCGGCGATTTTCCCTGCATTTTTGGTCCATTCTCGGATATTAGATGGCAACTTTGTTTTCAGTGCATCCCGGACAAACCCTTTCATGAGATGGAAGACGTAGAAGGCATCCTTCACGCTGCCATGCTTCTGCTTCATGCAATCGAACTGGGTCCCATGCCTGAACCGGTGTTTGTTGTTCAGCGAGAAACATTCCCCGTTCGTCTGTCCTTGTTCGAAGTGGCCTCCCATTTGGGCGTAGCCCTCGAGAGCCTCATCGAGAACACTCTTTATTCTGGTGTAGTCTTTCTTATTGCTCGAACTCCCCATGTCCAAATAAGTGGCAATGGACCACCTCGGGTTTAGGATGATGAGTACGCAGTACTTGTCCCTAGTCGGAAAAAATGCAGTGGAAAGGATCAACAACGGAAGAAATCTATAAGAAAGCATAAGATACGACAGCGGCGAGCGGATGTGTACTTACTCGGGAAAGAAAGGTAGAAGAAGGTTGTTCTTCCTCTTGTTGTTCAGCATGAACCTCTTCAGGTACTCCGTGGCCTTATCCCGTGTCGTTGATCCTTCCACCAGCTGACTGTCACGCATGTAGTAGGGATCCACTACCGTGACGTACGGGGCAACATCTCTCTGGATCTTCATCGCCATATTGATCGCGTATAGGCGGACCAAGTTATAGTCCAGCCGTCTAGAGTGAAACAGGTTGAAGACGTCCTCGAACGCTATGAAGAACAGATCGGCGGGGGCTTCAGTAACAAAGTCCACGTTCTTTGGTACCTGGACCGTCAACACCGGGTAATTTGGATTCTTGTCTTTAAGAAGCAGGCCCTCCATCATCAAGATAGCTTCATGCAAAGAGAGCATGGGTCCTTTTGCGAGGCAGAGCAACTCCGGAGGCAGCAACGGTTTACCAGCTACATGAACTCGGGTCAAGCTATCCGCACGGGGTGATGTCATGTCTTCATGACCCCGGATAACCTTAGGAGCTGGCTGGCTCGTAGAGGTGCCTTGCCTACTTCTCTTCTTAGACTTCTTGATCTTCTCTGGGGATGGTGGGGGTGCAGTGAACCCCGCGCAAACCGTCCGTGTCAGTGTGCCAGGGCTGAAAATGTTACCCGTTTTGTCTGGAGCTTGATCGCCGGCTTCCGGAGGCGTGTTTTGAGAAAAACTCAGGCGCTGGCATGTAGTGCGACGACCAGGTTGATCACCGTGAGCGCGGAAGGGTGGTTCCTCATCCATAGCAGGCATGAACAAATCTTTGCTCGCGCCCGTGTTGATGAAGCCATCGACGTCGATATTTTCATCATCATCGTCGTTGCCATCAAGTTGAGGTGCAACGTCTTTGGCTTCGGACGGCTGTTGCGGTACAGACATTCCCAACAGTCTTTGGTGGCGGCTGGTGGTGGCAACGACCGGCGGTTCCTTCCGGGTGGTGGCGACTGCTGCTTGTGGCGCCGGTTCCTTCTCAACAGGTTTTCGTGGCGGCTTCGAGGGCCGAACGATCGGCTTCCGGGGTTTAGAGGTGGCGCCGGTGGAGCGGCGCCTTAACCCCCCAAGACGAATTTGGGTCTTCGGCCATTCCAGGACCCACTTGGGGCAATTTCCAAGGAGCATGTGTTTCTCGGCTCCCGGAGGTTGCATGGGGGGGTCGATGCCACTAAACTCAGGCAGTACCTCAGTCACCTTGACCCTCATCACGGCCTCGCTCATTCTATTGTTGTGCATATCACGGCACAATGGTTGTATGAGCATGCCCTCAGCAACTTCCTTCAACTCGCCGTCGGGTACCACCCTATGCAGGAGTATGCAAGGCGTGTCCTTTTGTGAACAAATGTTGGGCATCATCAGGTGGCAGTCATAAAAGGCAGAGTTATAGAAAATGACGCGGACTAAGTAATTAATTAGTTACCTTGTCGATGGCGTTGATCTCGGCTAATGTCGAGACAAGGGCGCCGGTGCCGGCGGCCGGCCTAACATTCTCCTCCGGCCGTTCGGGTGGTGGCGCCTCGGTATCTTTCGCGGGAGGGGGTGTCGGTGCGACAAAAGGGACCGACTGCTGCAGGATGGCGTTGGGTGGGGTCACCAGGTCCGGCGACACGGCCCGGTTCATGGTTGAGTTGCTGCCGCTGAAGCTGGGCACGTGTATGGGCCCTTGTTGACCTCCCGCATTCCAAGCAGCTAACCCCTCAAACAACCCAGGGGGTATGAGCGTCCGGATCCTCTCGTCCACTAACTTGTCCACTGTACTGGAGTCCACTATTTGCTTCTCTAGTGACTCCACCTTCTTCCTTAGCTCCACAACCTCGGCGGTATTATCCCTCTTCATCTTCCTCCTCTCCTTTCTCTTCTCCGGGTCAGATGAGTAGTACTCTACGAACTTCATGCTCGTACCAAAGCCGGACACACGACCAGCTGACGTCGGCGGCTTCGACTTGTCCCTATCCTTGTAAGCGTTCGTCGCCCTGTTGAAAGTCGTGTCCCACGGCTCCGTCGACTCCTGGGACGACGGGCCATCCTTCAACTCATCCTCCTGCAGACAAAGGAAATTAAGGTGAACCCATGTAGAAATATATGACTTCGTTATCTAATTAGATCAACGCAATGGACTTTGAGATATCCGCGGAAATTAAATTCCTTACCAGTAATTTCTCGAATGTCCTCACATCGTCATCGTCGGTAACGAATTCCCCCGTTGCCTCGTTCAGATAGTAGCGGGACCGGACAAAGTTCCTCACTTGCTCGTCCGTGAATTTGTTCCACATGTTCTCTTTTCCCATTTTTGCAACAATGGCATCCTCCTTTTCCCAAACGGGCTGTTTTCCTCGGTAACCGCCGCTTCCCAAACGGTGGTTACCTATGTTCAGCTCCCGCATAGACTTACCCCACTCGGTCCATTTTGTAGCCTCCTCAGACTTTAAGGACTCCTTGAATATCTCGAACTCTTCTTTGTCGAGCGTCGGTTCTTTGGCACTTATCTCCTCCCAGCTTTGACCCTTATTGATCTTCTTCTTCACCCGAAATTTCCAGCTGCTCAAGGCGGTGCTCATCTTCGTGATGGCTAAACTGTCCACCTTTTTGTTCAACGGAAGCGGGAACGTGTATCGTTGGTGAAGCTTCGTGAGGAGGTGTTCGACCAAAGCCTCATTGCCCTTGCTTCTGAGGTCCTTCGTGTTGATCGACATGCTTTCCCGGACGATGCACCCTAGTTGCATGCTGTACCCTTTGGCATGCTTTTCCGGCTCCACTGGTAGGCCACTGGCGTGACCTTGGTGAACACGTGTGTGACGTTGTCGAGCGCTTGCGGTTTCGATCCTTCCTTGCCTTCTTCCGCTTAGCGGTCGGGTTGCTATCGGTAGCAGCATCTGTGTGGTCGCCACCATCAGTGGTGCTGGTGTCATCCTCCTGACCGGCACTAGCAGCTCCATCTGTGGTTTCGGCGTCCTCCACCCGGTCCTCTTGCTCATTCTCGGCGGCCTCCACCTCCTCCTCCATCTGCTGGGACACCTCCCAGAACGACTTGTTGAAATCTCTAGCTTGATCTTCGACGCTCATGTGCTTAGAAGGGCCGCCTTCCGACATGTTTGCACTGCATTAAAAAGAGGCAAAAGGTTAGTACAACAAATATAAGAAAAAAATCGCTTAATTAAGTACTAAGATACCCCGGCCCATGCATTAGTCGCAATACCCCATATGTCCTATTTTTAGCAAAGTCATGCCAAAATTCACGAAAAATTTCGGCATGACCTTTGCTAAAAAAGGGACATATGGAGTACCGAATTTGCCGGAACGGAAGTTAATCGACGTTCCGGCAAACTCAAGGGCCTCTCGGGGTACCTGCAGACATTTCACAAATCATATGTCCTATTTTTTAGCAAAGTCATGCCAAAATTCATGAAAAATTTCGGCATGACCTTTGCTAAAAAATGGACATATGGAGTACCCAAATTTGCCGGAACGGAAGTTAATCGACGTTCCGGCAAACTCAAGGGCCTCTCGGGTACCTGCAGACATTTCATCCACAAACATTTGTGGCCGGCATCTCGGCCGGCAACAACATCACATAACACAACCACATCTCCGGCCGGCATCTCCGGCCGGCAACAAACATACACATCTCACAAACATACACATACACATCCACATCCACATCCACATCATGGCCGCCACTTCTCACCTGAAATCACGCGGAGGTTCTTCTAAATTTCCTACATACGGCAAAATAATGCATTAGTTAATTAAAAATGCATCTTCAAGACAATTAAAAAGTACCAACTTTGGAGGCTTACAAAATTATCAAATCTTGATCCTATTTACAATGTACCTTCATGGATCTCTTGCACTATGTTATTACTTCATGATAAAGCTCAAAAATAATTTTTTGAAAACTTCAAACACCTTAATTCAAGTCAGTTTTAAAGGTATGTTTAAACAGTGACCATATGTTTAAACACCTTAAAACTCAAAATTTTCATCTCTAATCTAACCTAACACTACCCTAGCAACTAACACTAACCTAGCAACTAATACTAACCTAACAACTAACACTAACTTGGGTTTGGAATTTTAGCAAACACCTAGCTAGCTAGAGGTAGGGGAAGGAGGAGATGAGGGAGAGAGGGGCAGCGCACCTCGGGGAGGGAAGGGAGGCGCGGATGGGCGGTGGAGATGCTCCTCGTGGCGCGGATGGGCGGACGGCGGTGGAGGTCACCGGCGTCGAGGTGCTGCGCGGGCGGACGGGGAGCAGAGTTCGCGGCGCGGCCGGGTCCGAGCGCGGCGCGGGTGGCGGTCCTAGCGCGTGGAGGGGCCGGTGTCGAGTGGTGCGGCGAGTGGGGCAGGTTGGGCGGCCGGCGGCGACGAGTGGGGGGGTGGGGGCGGCGGTGGCGGTTGTTGTCGTGGCTCTGGCGAAGAGATAGAAAAAGAAGAGAGAAGAGAAAGAAAGAGAAGGACGGGTGCGGCGGCGGGCTGAAACTGTTAAGTCAGGAATTCTGTGGCGCACCCAGCTGCCGATGCGCCACAGAATTCTGTGATTTTAAATACTGTTATATATTTTATATTTTTTTCTTTTAAAAAAATATTTTTGGTTAAATTTAAAGAAAAGAATGTACACACATTTGTTAGTAGACCATTATTTTAAATACACACAACATTTTTTAAAAAAAGAATGTGTTTCTTTTGAAAAAATATTTTTGGTTAAATTTAAAAAAAAGAATATACACATATATTTTAGGAGACCATTATTTTGAATACACAAAATTTAAAAAAAAAAAAATGTGTTTCTTTTGAAAAAATATTTTTGGTTAAATTTAAAAAAATATATACACACATTTTTTAGTAGACCATTATTTTAAATACACAACATTTAAAAAAAGAATGTATTTATTTTGAAAAAAAAATTGGTTAAATTTAAAGAAAAGAATATACACACATTTTTAGTAGACCATTATTTTAAATACACACATTTAAAAAAAGAATTTACACACAATTTGGTTATATTTAAAGAAAATTGGTTATATTTAAATAAAAGAATGTACACACAATTGTTAATTAGTATACCATATTTTAAATATGGTGAGCTTTCTGTGGCGCATTGAACTGGATGCGCCACAACAAGCAGAATTTTCAGTGGCGCATCCTGGTACATGCGCCACAGAAACAATACCCAGGCAAAACGTTGGATGGGGCCCATCATATTTCTGTGGCACGTGTAGCTGGATGCGCCATAACAATTATTCTTTCTGTGGCGCATTGAGCTTGATGCGCCACAAAAAGCTCACCATATTTTTGTGGAGGGGGGACCCATCATGTTTCTGTGGCGCACGCCTGTGTATATGCGCCACAGTATTCTGTGGCGCATTTGGTGTGGTGCGCCACAGAATTGTTTTTGTGGCGCATGGCCAGTTTCGTGCGCCACAAAATGTCGTTCCAAAGAAAGGCACTTCCCTACTAGTGAGGAGCTAAAGGTAGGATAAGTATTCTCTAAAGTTCTATCAACCACTGATACAACTCTACGCACACTAAACGTTTACTTTATCTAGGAAATAATACTAGAGTAATAATACGGGTATGAGAGATAGCTTTGCAAGATAATAAATACAAGAAAGTAAATGTTAGTGTTGCAGCAATAAAATATACTAAGTAACCATAAACTAACAGTACCACGAGTGTGGAAAAGTGGCGGTAATTGTGGTGGCTTTGTCCAAGATTAATTACCGAATATATCGGGTTCATTGTCTTCGATATAGTTTTCTATGTGGGAGAGGCTAAATATACATGCACTCCACTACTTGGGATTACAAGTACTATATGATTGGATTGTTAGAAAGCATCCGCGAATACTAACAATGCATTAAGGTTTCCCCAACCATAGCCTTAAGTTTATGGTCCTCTTACTCCCATACGTGTAACTAACCGGTTCGCGCCCTTTGGTTTCTGTCACTCCGGCAGGACTCCCCCCTTCGTTTACAAATACTATCAACCCTGTGATGTTGATCCATGCGCGCACAAGTATAATGGACACCAAAGGACAGTACCATATCAACATACAACTCTAATGAACCAAAGACATTCAACCAAGCAATCAAAAGACAAATAAACTACACAAACATGTCATAGATCATAGGATAAATATTATAGCATCAAACAACATGTTTACATAGGACGGTACAGAGGTTTGTGGAAAGATGAACCACTGAATACAAGGAGGAGTTGGTGATGGAGATGGCGGTGAAGACGGCGGAGAGGCAGCGCGGTGGCGCAGGGAGGCGGCGCGGGGAGCTCCTTCCCCGCCGCCGGCATCATGGGGGAGCGCCGCCCCTTAGCCTCCTTCCTTCATGGCTTCTTGGGAGCCCTCCTACATGGAGATGGGGGAGGCAAAAACGTGGCTTTGGTGGCTGCAAATTCATGGTATGGGGTGTTGGCCACGACCTAGGTTTCCTCCCTTTATATAGCTTCTCGGATTGCCGTTATCCCATCTAGGGTTGCAGTAAATCGGGCTTATCTCAGCCGTCCGGACTCGGAATCAGGCGAATTTTATGTCTAGAACGTTCGCCGTAAAATTTCCTGCAACTTTGTCTTCGGCGAGACTTCCGTGGGACGCCTTCTTTGGGCCCAAACGAGTCCATCTTCCTAAAAAGTTTTCAGACAGATTTCAGGAAAGTCCCAATTCGACTCCAACAAGGTTTCCTCTTGTATTTTTGTTAATTTCTACACATCAAAGAGTAAAACAAGAACATTGTGCACTTTTGCAGCTATTAATAGGTTAGTCCAAATAAATCATAAACTTAATATAAAACAAGTGTCAAAGGCATAATATTAACATGAAACAATCAAAAATTATAGATACGTTTTGGACGTATCAAGAAGCTCGCAAAAAGGATGAAGGTGACAAATCTCTTTGCCTTCTTAGCGTCCGCCAACTTTACGGTTTTTCCTCCGACAAATATTTTAGTCGGATTTTTCCATGCTTTTTGTAGAATAGCTAAGTACTGCACAAGATATCCTCAAGAGCTCAACTGACATGCAAACTTTGATTAACGAAGCTGCAGATCTGGCCAACGAGGTCTTGAAATTGAAGGCGGATCACGCCAAGGAGCTGGAGAACGGGACATGGCTCATGCCACCGAGGTGAGCAAGTTGTCGGAACAGATGAAAAATCTGAGCGACACTCTTGCCGAAGTGAACAGAAACTCCAAGCTTCAGCACGAGCGGCATGCCAAGGCCGTCCAGCTGGCGAAGAGACACTTGCCGGCCACTTGGACGAGATCAACGCCATTCACGAGCACGTCCTTGGTAACAACTTTTCTCTTCATGTCATTTGAGTCCTTCGAGTCACTTGCTGCATTGCTAACCATTCGTTGGATTTTTTCGCCATGTAGTGCCGGCTAGCCTTAGCGACAATGAGGATACCTCGCCCCGCCTTGCGCGCATTCTAAAAGTTGGTGAGATAATTACGAGTATTCTCAGCGCAGGCAAGGCTTTTGCCGCCAAGTTCTTCCCGGGCGAGCCCAGTGATCCCATTGTCATCGAGGCAGTGCCTGAGTTGATGAAGAAGGCGACCAGCGAGCACGAGAACGTGGTGCATTCTGCCGCCCGCGGCGGCGCGAAGGTGGTGCTTTGGCTGGTGGCCGCCTGGTACCCAGAAGCTGACATGCACCAGGTGACGGAGTTCATGCCCACAGAAGATGAAGATGGCAACGTCATTGACCCGAAAAAGGTGGCTGCCTCCGTCTCCGGCTACGCGACCGGGTTGCCAACATGGTGGACCTCCGGCTGTTCTACAAGGCGCATCCCGATCCTCATCTCGCAGCAGGCGAAACCTCCTTGGCGGGTGAAGGCAAAATCCTGGCTGACGAGCCCGGCCCTCAGGATGGCGGAGCCAGCCCCAAGGATGCCAGCGTCGGCCCCCAGGACCTCGAGACGGCTTCCCCCAAGGCTGCAGTACCTTAGGCTTCCTTCCCTGCAAGTGATGCACAAGTAGATGCGTTAAATTGTTAACGCGAAAAAACTTATTCTATTTCGAGATGTAAATATTTTTGTTGGGCCAAACTTTTATGCTACACTTGGCGGTAGGCTTATTTAAGTGGCCCGCCTTAAAATGTATCTGCGCTTATGTGTTTAGCTTTTTCATATGTTGGCGGAACCTCATCTCAGTTACTTTAGCTGCGCCAACCAGGTGGAATACCAATTAGTTTAGACACAGAGACCAAAGCCGGCATGTTGGTGCCAACGACATATTACTAGGCGACCCACACACAAACAAACAGTTAGTCATACAAGGCGGCGCAAAGGTTGTTTGTTTAGGTTTTAGCCGGCAGACGGCAAATGTCAAAAAAGTTGGAACCACTAGCACGGAGCAATAAAATTTTTGGGTAACTTTGTGACATAACAGATATATGATTGCAAGAAAAGACAAAAGATGGCATGATCTCAAAGCGGAATGAGCAAACCACAGACTTTTATTTCATAATCATATAGTACTTATTACAATTTAAAAATTGCTAAGTGTAAAAAGGACGTAGCTACTCAATGTTCCAAGGCCGCTTAGTCTCCTCGTACTTGTCGTCGACCTTCCTTTTGCGCTTACGGCCTCTTTTCTTCTTGTATCTGTCTCGTATGTCCACCAAGTAATAGGAACCATTGAGCAGTGTCTTGCTGACCACAAAGGGCCCTTCCCATGGCATGGATAGCTTATGTAATCCTTTCCTGTCTTGGATTAGGCGGAGAATCAGGTCACCTACTCTAAAACTGCATTGCCGCACTCTTCGACTGTGGTAGCATCGCAAATTTTGCTGATAGATGGCGGATCGTGCGATGGCAACATCTCGTTCTTCATCAAGTAGGTCTAGGCCGTCCTGTCTTGCAACTTCAGCGTCTTCTTCGACGTAGGCTTGAATCCCGGGGGAATCGAACATCATATCGGATGGCAACACTGATTCTGCGCCATAGACTAAGAAGAAAGGAGTAAACTTGGTTGATCAGTTTGGAGTTGTGCGTAAACTCCAAAGGACAGATTGCAACTCATCAACTGTCGTGGGGTCACTCTTCGACTACCCCACGGTGGGGATACCTGGGTCATGCCAAGCCCATCAGCCTGATGACGAGGGCCCAAGGAAGGCCCAAGGAGGACGACGTGCGGCCCAAGATAGTCGACGCTAGGTCATGCGACCCCAGCCAAGCTTGTAAGCGCCATCGTCACCGTTCACCTGAGACCTAGCCTACCGTATAAAGGCTAGGAGGGTCCTTCGTCTAGGGTACGCTCATAGCCGCCACACAAACCCTAGCGAGATTGCCATCTCGCCATTGTAGCCACAACTCACCATCAATAACCAGACAAGCAGGAAGTAGGGTGTTATCCTCCGGGAGCCTAAACCTGGGTAAACGCCTTGCTTGTCAGCCGTCGTGGTCACCAGCGCTCATCTCTCTCCCCCTCAATCAACCCGGGGTATACAACCCAGGGATTTGCCGAGTCCACACCTCGTCAATTGGCGCCGTCTGTGGGAAAGAACGAGCGCTGGAACCATGGTCGCACCGGCTCCAAAAACTTTGAAGACCGACGTCTGCATCACCAAGGAGCCAATCTGCTTCGGCTCCTTCGAGTACACCTTCCACCAGCCGGCCCACCGCTCGGTGTACGCCGATCTGCACGTAGGTATGTGCCTCACCTTCGGTACCATCCACTACTTCGTAGACAGCTGTGGAGTACTCAGATCCACGGCGATCGCACCGCCTGCGGTGGTGGTACCCGCATCTGCCGCGGCTGCGCCAACCACACCCCCACCCGCTGCGGAGATCGCATCTGCTGCGACTGCGGCGACAGCATCTTCGACTGCTCAGAAGATCGCGTCCGCCTCGACTACTCCGACCGCCTCCGCTGCGGCAGAGATCGCGCCAACGCGGCCGCGCCACCAGCGAATCCGGCTACCACGGAGATCGCATCTGCTACGACTACGTCGACCACCTCGTCGACCACCGCGCGGATCGAGTCTACTTCAACTACCTCGATCGTGTCGCTGGCAAGGCCAAGATCTGCATCAACTTCGACTACGTCGACCACGCCTTCGCGCGCAACGAAGGTCGCGCCGTTCTCATCCACGCCACTCGCGTCTCCATCGACTCGCAAGATCGTCAACAAGCCAATCGCGCCCACATTGACGACGGCGACATCACTCCTCACGTCGCGGCGAAAATCGCGACACTCCAGGGAAGGAGCCTCGGCGGCGACTGTGGTGTCTACCACGTCGCACCCATTTTCAGCTCCGAGCACGGCTCGGACGAAGGAAGCAGCAGCGGCAGCACCCGTCCCACTGCCCAGATTTACCCCGCGCAAGTCTTCATGATCGGCCAGAGGCCGCAGGGCAACGACGACGAACCCGCATACCCACTGGAGGTGGTCATGCCGGACCAGGTGACGCGACTCACCATCACCCGCGACATGGCAATCAAAGCCCTGAATCACGTCGAGGACGGCACATACCCCCCACCGGATGCACCCCGGGAGGACCTTATGGCGGTCCAGTACCTGCTGCGGAAGGAAGGCGAACGACTCGCGCAGAGAAGGCCGAGCTCCTCCGACGCAAGGAGGAGGCCGACGCGTCGAGCGCCAGGAGGGCCGCTTACTCGTTCACTGCCTCAACAGAGGTCTCGCAAGGAGCAAGGCGCCACAGAGCCCGCGTGCCCCTGATGACGGAGGTCGACCGCGTAGAGTCACCCGCAACCTCGAGTCATCATACATAGAAGACGCAGACGGAATACCCGTCCCCAAGACACCCGGAGCCGCACTCATGGCAGTCGAAACATACCTGCGGCTGACACAGCCGCCTGAGGGCGACTCGCGCGCTCTCCTCCACAAGCAGCAGATCATGTCTATCAAGGCACTCGAAGACGCATTGGTAAACAAGGCGCCGACAGAAAAAGCGCGAGAAGATCGAGATCGCCGCGACCACGAGCCCGCAGCACTCGCAGCCCCGGCGACAAGACAACTGCGACAACCGCAGCCAGGTGAAGACCTCCGCAACGTCATCACAAAGGACGGTAGACGCAGCCGCATCCAGCGGCCGACCAGCACGTCCAACCTCGACTGCGACCGCAACGACGGCGACTACGAGCGTGCGGCGCCGCATGCTTCAGCTTCAACATACGCGACACAGAATGCCAAGGGCTTCAAGCTCACGGCAGAAGCAGTCAAGTACGACGGGAAGCAGGACCCGAGACTCTTGGCTAGAAGACTACCTCATAGCCTGCAGCTGCCAGGGCGGTACTTCGACTCGGCCATGCAGTATGTGACGCCCCAAAATCGGTACTATGCAGATTTCAGCGATCCCACCAAAATCCGCATAATAACGATCTTAGGTCGCCCACCAGACATAACGTGCACGCCGAAACATGCGCGTTATGTGGGTGGAATGTGATAACATTACAATAGTTCACGAAAAGAATCCACAACAACAACAGAAGGAGATATATATACAAGAACGACTCAAACGAGTCAGGAAAACAACTGATACATTACAAAGATCCAAAGCACAACGAAAGCAAATTAGTATCCGACTACGGATAAGATACAAATTGGACTAAGAGTCCTGAAGATAACCATGACGTCCATATCCCTGCCCAGGCCGAGCCGGAGGGATACCCAAGCTAACGTCGTCAGACTTCAAACCTGTTGACTGCACAAAAGAGTACATCCCAAAGATGGGTCAGGCACAACCGCCTGGCAAGCAATGCTCACAAGATACCAACACAAAGACTACCAAAGTATAGAGGAGGGTGGACTGAGCGGCAGCAGCAGCACTAAACAACCTATAGAGACACACTACAACTTCCGACTATTGGAGAGGGATAAGAGAGCGTGAACGAACCAACTAGCAACTAACACCAAACATAACACTTCCCAGATTCACCCCCTCAACCAAGTATGAGGAAGCAATCGAGGGAAACTCACACAGTTGTCAAATTTTAGTTTACATCTTATTGTGAAAGTAAGTCTAACTTACTAGGTCTTGGTGTGCCGGCAGGATGTCGCGACAAGACGTTTCTCTTCACTACCAACAAGTCCAGGGAGCCACCCATCTGAGTTGTTACCCGCGTCCAGAGTCCGGCCGATACCTCCGTAGCGGACTCAATCGTTTGCGACTACGCACTAGGCGGAACAGACCACAGTAGGAAAGTCCGCTTCGCGTCGTACCGCACCTATATGTCCCCCCATATCATCGAACCTCTCATCATCAATCAAGTCTCATGCACATGCATATGAGCAAATGGAAAGCCCGGACTAGTTGCAGCTCCTGGACAAGTTGGTAGATCCGGTACTAAGTCGAGGGGGTTCCCATGGTCCCCACATGTGGATAGTGCGCTCGTACTTGGATAAGAGGACAAGAACTGAGTTCCTAGTGCGACACTCAGCAGAACAAAACACCAACGCATTGGCCTTCCACCGGGTGCCTTATCATTTAGTTCATTTCCCACAAACATTATCATTATTTTAAGTAAAGTGAGCCGAACTATCATACTAAGCAGGTGATACAAAAGAGAGACAGACTCGCAACAACAGACCTAAGCATGCATCTACGACTCGCAAGGCCAACAGGTAAACAAGCAACAAGTTAATAGGATGTGGGGATAAGGCTGTATGAGGCTGCATGGTAAATATATATAGGATCGTGACCCAAGCATCGTAACATAAGGATAGCATAGATCAACGGCAAGAATGGAAGACAATGTAATGGTAGCAAGTGAGCAAAGCTTGCCTGAAAACACGGTAGAGGAAGCAGAACTTGTCGTTGCTCACATCATCTCAACGTCTTAATCGCAAAGAAGCAACAGACACTGGAAAGCGCAAAAGATGCATCTTACAACTACGGCAAAAGATCCAGCATGTTCATGATATGATGCATGACATGGCAACATGCAACTTAACCCAAATTAAGCGGAACCGGGATTCCGACAATTAATATTAAGGTTCAAGTTATTTATCTACACATCAAATTAAATGTTGATTAACAGGTCTAAACAAGGCATGGGTGATCTACTCAAAATTAAATGGAATAGGGCACTAATTAATTAAATGCCCACACATTCCATATTATTTATTTGTTTTAGGTGAGCATGCAAAAACTAATAAACAACAAGCTGATGATGCAAACATAAATAAGGATGACATATTAATATTCGTTACATTTTTCTGATCAAAATTCATATATACATATTTTATTTTGAGCTATAGAACAAAAGATATTGAATATACAAGATTTGCAAAATAGAAAAACAGAAATTAGTAGCAGAGAGAGAGATGGGCCGGATCTGGCCGAAGGTGGGTGGAGAATGGCTAGCTGCCGCACGCCGGCGACGGACAGAGGAGTGTTGTTGGGCTGCGGCCCAACTGTGGTGCCGGAAGAACAAAAGGAGGAAAAGGGGAGGATTGCTGCGGATAGGATTCGAACCAGGGATCTCCCAGCGCGCAGATCAGGGCGCAGACCACTGGGCTTCGGCTCGGATTGTGATATCTTTCAGACGCCACCTTACATGACCTGTAGAAAGTGGTTAACTGAACTTTCGACACAAAGCTTCAGGTTTTCAGGTTCAGTTGCAGACGACGATGGCGACTCGCAGCGGAGACAGCGGTGCCGCTCGACGGCACGCACCCAGAGCAAGGGGAGAGAAGGGGGAAGGCATCCCAGAGGTGCGGCTCACCTTGGGGAGGTCGAAGGAAGGCTTGAAGGCCGAAGAAGGCCGTAGAGGAGTAGAAGACGACGAGTTCTTGGCGTCGAGGTGCGCACGGACGGAGGTTGGAGACGATCTTGGCGGTGACATTTTTGCAGCTCCAGCTCGGCTCCTTCTGGCTCCGGGCGTAGTCGAGGACGGCGTGTCTCCTAGACGTGAAAACGAGGCTCGGGGCGGCGTGTACTGACGGGGACAACGACGGCGTACCCACGGCCGGAGAGGAAGATGAGGAAGAACGCGACGGCTCGAGGAGCTCCCGGCATGGTTCCTTCGGCGTGGGTGAGGCGGACATCGCGGCGCATCTCCAGGACATCTCGGACGAGCTCGAGGACGAGCGATGCGGCGGCGCGTCAAGCTCCAATAGCTGCGGCCATGGCGTCGATTTCTTGGGTGATAGGAAGAAAGGGGAAGGGAGAGAGCTGGTGGCGGCGCAGGAGGGAGGGAGAAGGAGCTAGGGTTCCAGGGCAGCCGGGTGGAGGATTTAAGGAGGGGAAAAGGCAGGGAGGGGAGGCTGGCCGGTGGAGGCCACCGCGGTCACGCCATGTGCGTGCTCCTCTCTGTACGTACAGGGCAGAAAGCGACAGTGAAGGGAGGAGGAGATGGGCTGCTTCGGTTTGTGCTGGAAGAGATGGGCCCGAAAGTGCTCTCCTGGCCCTGATAAGAAATTTCGGAATTTCTCCAATTCCAGGAATTAAAATTGAGGGGAAAAAAGAGAGACAAAAGAAAAGGATAGATAAAATATATAGACAAGAGGGAAAAGAAATTAGGGAAGAGAGGAAAAAGAGAGGCAAGCTTTTTACAAATTAATTTACAAAACTTTAATTTTTTATTTGAAATAGTTTTTGCAATTATTACCAAATACTTAGTTTGGGTTTATTAAAAATAGAAAGAGAGGGGAAGGATTTATTATTTGCAAAAACTAAAAATAGGGTTTGCCAAATAATATTTTTAGTTCTTTAGTAAAACATGCAAGGTGATAACAAGATGCATGATGACATGATGATGCCAAAAAGAAAAACAAACAAAACTAATTGGGGAAAACCCGGGACGTTACACAGTACATCCAGCTGATGCTCACGGGCTCTGCACGTGGGTGGCTCAACACTCAACCCAAGAACGCCTTCAGGACGTGGGACGAGTTCGCGGAAGCCTTTGTTAAATCCTTCCTGGGGACGTACTCGAGACCGACGACGTTCGTCGAGCTACAAGCATGCAAGCAAGGCGGGACGAGCCGCTCCGATCATACATCCAGCGTTGGACCTTGCTCCGCAACACCATGGAGACCGCCTCGGAGGACCGAGTGATGGATGCCTTCATGCACGGCGTCTCCCGCCGCGACCTCCGCGAGGAGTTTGGTAGGCTCCGGCCGAAAAACATGATCGAGGTCATGAAGATAGCAAACCAGTGGGCAGACGGAGAGGACTCGGTCCGCAATAGTTCACATTACTCTCCGAAGGACGAAGCCGGACCAAGCAACTGGCGAGAAGGGCGCCACAAGAAGAAGCCGCGTTACAACGGCAACGACTCAATCGAGCTAGTAGCGGCGGGATTCCAAACCCCCCGTGAGGATGAAGCGCGCGACAGCAGTCGCCAGTACAACCATGCACAGTACAGTCGAAGCGGCGGTGACCAGAGTCGCCAATACAGCCAGGGCAGTACAACCGAAGCGCGGCAGCAGCTACCGCAGCGACGGAGGCCATAAACGCGAGTGGCAGAAACGCACGCTAAGCCCAGCGGAAGAGCTGGAACAACCCTGCAGGCACCACATGTTCAGGAACCCGGAAACGGGCAAGTGGGGATCCAACCACCTGTTGAAGGACTGTCGAAAGGCACGCAAAATATACGAAGCCATGCAGAAGATAGTCACTCCAGCACCCGCAGCGCAGCCAGCCGCGCAGCTGGCCATCCAGGCAGCACCCGCAGTCGCCAATCCAGCACAGGCGGCGGGAGCCTTTCTGCAGCAGCAGCAGCAGCCGCAGCAAGATGCCCCACCGGTGATCCAGGACGCATATCCAGCGGCACGCGGACAACTCAACATGATACAGAAGGGGCGCCCCTCAAACAGGACCCAGAAGATTATCACTCGCCAGGTTTTCCAAGCCATCACCTGTCCACCTGCAGTACCCGACTACCTGAGAGGGTCAGAGACACCAATCACTTTCTCCAGAGCAGATCACCCGCCTGCAGTACCACGACCCGGGCACGCCGCTCTGGTAGTCGAAGCTCTGATCGGAGATTACACCCTGAAAAAGGTGTTCATGGATGGAGGCAGTGGCATTAACATCATCTTTGCCGACACCCTCAGAAGGATAAACAGACCAACGACGGACTTGGCGGCATCAGAGACCACCTTCCATGGCATAGTACCAGGGCAAGCAGTCACGCCCATGGGAACGATCACACTCGACGTCATCTTCGGCACACCCGAAAACTTCAAGAGGGAGTCGATCGACTTCGAGGTAGTCGACTGGAAGTCGCAGTACCACGCGATACTCGGGCGCCCAACCTTCGCCAGATTCATGGCGTACCTCACTACGCCTACCTCATGCTCAAGATGCCTGGACCCAAGGGCGTCATCACGGTGCACGGCGACTTCGACCGCTCCAACAGCTGCGACCGCGAGTTCAGCAAGATCTCCGAATTCTTCGGAGTCGAAGAGCACTTCGAGGCAATGGCAGTCGACAACGACAAGACCATCTTCCCAGCCCGCAAGAAACCAGCCAAGGACGCTGCCTTCAACGCGGCTGACGACACAACGACCCATCAGGTCCACCCGACTGACGCCAGCAAGACGGTCAAAGTATCGTCGAGTCTGACTCCCGCATAGGAAGGCGCGCTCGTCGAGTTTCTACGTGAGAACTGGAGAATCTTCGCATGGCAACCCTCTGACATGCCAGGAATACCCAGGAACCTCGCCGAGCACTCCTTAAAGGTCCACAAGGACGCCAGACCCGTCAAACAGGCCATGCGACGCTTTTCCGGGCCCAAGCGAGACGAAATCAGCAGAGAAATCGATCGACTGCTGAATGCCAAGTTCATCCGAGAGATCAAGGACTCGGACTGGGTCGCCAACCCGGTCCTAGTGGAGAAGAAGAAGACGAAGAAACTCCGCATGTGCGTCGACTTCACCGCCCTCAACAAATGCTGCCCCAAGGACCATTTCCCGCTCCCGCGGATAGATCAGATCATCGACTCGACTGCAGGCTGCGAACGCCTGTCCTTCCTGGACGCCTACTCAGGTTACCAGCAGATCAGACTGAACGTCGACGATGAGGAGAAGACAGCATTCATCACACCCGACGGCGTTTTCTGCTACCAGACGATGCCCTTCGGGTTGAAGAACGCTGGTGCCACGTACCAGCGCACAATGCAAGCATGCCTCAAAGGGCTCATCGGGCAGATCGTCCAAGTCTACGTCGACGACATCGTCGTCACCACCCGCAAGGAGGACACCCTCATCGCCGACCTCCGCAAGGTCTTCGCCGCCCTCGACGAGTATCAGATCAAGCTGAACCCAGACAAGTGTGTCTTCGGCGTGCCAGCCGGAGAACTGCTTGGGTACCTCGTCTCTGCAAGAGGAATCGAAGCCAACCCTGAGAAGGTGCAAAACATACTCGCAATGCCAGCACCGACCAAGCTTCACGAGGTGCAACGCCTAGCCGGCCGAGTCGCAGCTCTCAGCCGGTTCATAAGTAAGTTGGGAGAAAAGGCCCTGCCTTTCTACCAACTGATGAAAAAGACAGACAAGTTCGAGTGGACAGAAGAAGCGCAAGTCGCGTTCGACCAACTCAAGAAAACACTCACGACTTCCCCAGTACTGGTGGCTCCACTGGAGAACGAGCCGCTATACCTCTACGTGTCAGCCACAAACAGGGTGGTCAGCACGGTACTCGTAGTCGAACGAGAAGAAGAAGGCACAGCCACCCTGTCAGCGACCGTCTACTACCTCAGCGAGGTGTTGACCCTGTCCAAGCAGCGCTACCCGCACTACCAGAAGCTGGCCTACGGAGTTTTCATGACTTCAAGGAAAGTAATCCATTACTTCTCCGAGCACCCGATCACGGTGGTAAGCTCCTCCGGGCTCTCCGACATCCTGACCAACCAATGCGCGACAGGACGAGTCGCTAAGTGGGTCGTCGAGCTAGGACCCTGGGGGCTGAAATACGCTCACCCGAAGTCAATCAAGGCCCAAGTGCTCCCAGAATTCACCACCGAGTGGATAGAAGCCCAGCTGCCAGATGTCCCCGACCTGTCCAACGCATGGACAATGTACTTCGACGGCTCCAAAAAGTTCAGATCAGCCGGGGCAGGAGTCATCCTCATCTCCCCCAAAGGCGACAAGCTGAAGTACGTGCTACAGATGGACTTCCCAACACCCTCCAACAACGAGGCTGAGTACGAAGCCCTAATCCATGGCATGCGAATGGCCAAGAACTGCGGCGCCACTCACCTCATGATCTACGGCGACTCCTACCTCGTCGTGCAGCAAACCATGAAGGCCTGTGACGCCATCGCCGACAACATGATCGCCTACAGAGACCTGTACAACCAGCTGGAGGGCACCTTCGACGGCTGCGAGTTGCGGCACATCGGCCGCGAAAGCAACGAGGAAGCCGACGCCCTCGCCAACCTGGGCTCAGACAAGGCGCAGGTGCCACCCGGCGTCTTCCTTGAGCGCATCACGCAGCGGTCTGTCAAACTTCGACCCACGCCCGGATCCTCCACACCATCAACGAGCACCGCCGACCCGCCAGGCAAAGAGAAGGAGCCAATGGAGGTTCTGCTCATCGAGCCCACCTGGACGAGCCCATATCTGGCGTACATGCTGCACCAGAGACTGCCAGTCAACTCAGTCGAAGCCAAGCGCATTATTCGCCGTTCGAAAGGCTTCACCATCATCAAGGGGGAGCTATACAAGCGAAGCATCTCAGGAGTACTCCAAAGGTGCGTCGACCCAGTCGACGGTCAAGCCATCTTACTCGAGATCCACGCTGGCATCTGCGGGCACCACGCCAGCAGTCGAGCCTTAGTGGCCAAAGCTTTACGAGCCGGATTCTACTGGCCCACCGCAATGCAAGACGCAGAAGAACTCGTGAGGAAATGTCTCGGCTGCCAGGAGTTCGCCAACAAGCCGCACGCACCAGCTTCAGCACTAAAGACCATCCCACTTGCCTGGCCCTTCGCTCAATGGGGGCTCGACATGGTGGGTCCACTCAAGAAGTCCTCGCCAGGAGGACACACGCATCTCCTGGTGGCAGTCGACAAGTTCACGAAGTGGATCGAAGCCGTGCCTATCACAAGTTCGACTGCCTCCTCGGCAGTTAACTTCATCAGGTCGATCATCTTCAGGTTCGGAGTGCCACACAGCATCATCACCGACAACGGCACGAACTTCACAGCCGAAGAGTTCAAGGACTTCTGCTCCGAGCAAGGCATCAACTCAACTACGCATCTGTCTCGCACCCGCAGTCCAACGGGCAAGTCGAAAAGTCCAATGGTTTAGTCTGCAAGGGCATCAAGAAGCGCCTGCGAGTACCATTGAAGCGCGCCGCAGGCGCCTGGGTTGAGGAGCTGCCGTCTGTGTTGTGGAGCCTGCGCACTACGCCAAACAGATCCACTCAGTACACGCCATTCTTCATGGTCTACGGCGCAGAAGCAGTCATGCCATGCGACATCAAGTTCGATGCACCCCGAGTGGTGGCCTACGACGAGTCCGAGGCAGAAGAAGCACTCGAGGACGACATGGATACCCTGGACGAAGCACGCGACATCGCCCTTACCCGCACAGCCGTATATCAGCAAGACTTACGCAACTATCACGGACGGCGACTGCGGCCCAGAGCGTTCGTCCCCGGAGACCTTGTCCTCCGCCTCAAACAGAAGAAGGTGCACAAACTAGCCTCCCCGTGGGAAGGTCCATACATCGTGACAGAGGCAATTGGCGGCGGAGCTTACCGCCTGAAGGACTCGAAGACAGGGACAGTCTGCAGCAACCCGTGGAACGTGGCGCAACTGCGCCGCTTCTACGCCTAATCGACTCCCCCTTGTAACAAAGTGTACTATCTCAAGAAGCGGCAGGTTCCAGACGCACTCTTTCCCTTACCAGGGTACCTGAGGGGACTGGAAGGGTTTTAATGAGGCGGCCTGCTCGCAAAAATCAATGAAGTGATTTGTGGAACAAGCTCTCCCCTTTACTTTTTTAGTCAAAAAGCAACATAAACCTAGGCCGTCACCCGACGCACTCGGGGGCTGCGCCATACAGGTTCAACTCAAAAACCTAGGCCGCCACCCGAAGCACTCGGGGGCTGCGCCGCACAGGTCTAAGTCAAGCCTAGGCCGTCACCCGACGCACTCGGGGGCTGCGCCATACAGGTTCAACTCAAAACCTAGGCCGCCACCCGAAGCACTCGGGGGCTGCGCCGCACAGGTCTAAGTCAAGCCTAGGCCGCACCCGACGCACTCGGGGGCTGCGCCATACAGGTCACTCGCAAAATCCTTGGCCGCCACCCGAAGCACTCGGGGGCTGCGCCGCACAGGTCTAAGTCAAACCTAGGCCGCACCCGACGCACTCGGGGGCTGCGCCATACAGGTCAACTCGAAAACCTAGGCCGCCACCCGAAGCACTCGGGGGCTGCGCCGCACAGGTCTAAGTCAACCTAGGCCGCGCCCGACGCACTCGGGGGCTGCGCCATACAGGTCACTCGCAAAATCCTTGGCCGTCACCCGAAGCACTCGGGGGCTGCGCCGCACAGGTCTAAGTCAAACCTAGGCCGCACCCGACGCACTCGGGGGCTGCGCCATACAGGTCCAACTCGAAAACCTAGGTCGCCACCCGAAGCACTCGGGGGCTGCGCCATACAGGTCACTCGCAAAACCTTTGGACGTCACCCGAAGCACCGGGGGCTGCGCCGCACAGGTCCAAGTCAAAGACTAGGCCGCACCCGACGCACTCGGGGGCTGCGCCGCACAAGTCTGACTCGATACACCTCGGCTGCACTCGAAGCACTCGGGGGCTGCGCCGCACAGGTCTAATTCAAAATCCTAGGCCGCACTCGATCCGCTCGGGGGCTGCGCCATACAGGTTTACAGACGTCTACAAGATACAATTTACTAACTCGGGGGCTACCCCCACCTCGACATACATACACTCATATTTCCACTTGGAAAAATTTCTTTTACAAGCTAACGCTATGCAACAGCACTCTACTGCTCTTATTCTACAGGCTCGCCCTTTGGCGCATCAAGTGGCCCTACAAGGTGCTCGCTAAAGTTCTGGACCTGCTGAATCATCTGGCGCGCAGCCGCAAGAGTATCGGCATAGTCACCCTCTCCAGGCAAGCCGTCAAGCACCTTGTGCAATGGAAGATTAGGCCGGTGCAGTCGAACGTATGCCAACGCCACGTTCGCCCCGGCAACAAGTTGAGCGTGCACGACTTCCTTCAACGCACTGCCTTCACGGAACCTCTCCAGAAGCGCAGTCAGTCCATTCGGCTGCTCGTTGTGAGGAAAGTACACCTTGTTGATCTGCCAGAGGGTTTTTCTGCAACCTTCCAAGAGCACAGCAGCCCGCCAGGTGCGATCCAGCATTCGTGCCAGTATACTACCTCTGGATTTGTTCGACCAAAACTGGCGCGCTTCGGGTGAGTCACCGGCGGCCTCTTTCTCTACTCGCTCGTCCACTCGAAGCTGCTCAGCCTTCAAGTCAGAGTTCACATCTGCATCAAGGCCAAGCATTAAGCATAGCAGGAAGACACAGAAGCCGAAGCAAAAACGCTAGAAGGCCAACCTTGCAGCTGTCGACTGATCAAGTCCATCTCGCCAAGCAGAAACTCTTCACGCTGGGAGAACGGCGCAACGGGCCGCGACCTCAATCGCTCCAGCTCCAACTCAGCACTCTTCAGCTTCGACTCGAGCTCAACCACCTTGTTCCTCATGAAGGTGATCACTCTCTGGTCATTTACGCTTCGCACAGGAGCTGGAGGAGCTTGACGGCGGCGACGAGTAGGCGCAGCCGAAGTGGTATCCTCCTCATCGTCCGCGCCAGTCGTTCCAGCAACGTCAGGAGCTTCGCCCATATCAGACTGCCAAGAATTGACAGCGTCAAGCCAGGAAAAGAATCAACATAATTCATCCAAGCCAGATATCAAAAAAGACTCGGCGACTGCACCCCCGAGGGAGCGAATTCACATTTCATCATCAGCATGTTCACTCGCACAATATAAAGTGCATTACAGACTCAAGCCAAAAGCAGAAGAATCCTAAAAGAAAAGTCTACATCGCAGACTCCGACTGGGAACGGCTCTTCCTAGCAGCCAACTCTGCAGCTTTGGCAATCCTCTTCTCGAAGGTGGCGACCAACTTCGCAGCTAGCTGACTCGCCTGCACCTTCACACCGCTAAGGGACGCGGTTCTGCCATCAGGCTTCCGAGGGAAGTCGCTGACAACCTTCTCAAAATCACCTACGACTTGGTGACCAAGAAGCAGCTGGAAAGTGAGCTCTGAGCCGCGTACCGTCTGCGCGCGCGTGAAGTCCGCCAGGACATTCGAATTGCCTTCGAATGGAGCCGCGAGTGCGTCAACAGCAGCTGGTGGTGGCTTGTTGGGAAAGATATTCCGGTGCACAGTCGCTAAGGCCTCCGTCGACTTCTGCAGTGCCGCCGTCGACTGCTGCAGCGCTGCCGATGCATACGCGCAGACGCGGTCGACGAAGCCAACAGCCTCCGCCAACCGACACTCTCGCTGGAAGTCCCTTCTGGAGGAGCACCTCCGCAAGTCTCTGTTCAAAAGAAATCCACACCCGTAAGACGTCAAAGTCGAAAAAAGGCAAAGTAGGCACTGAGCCGAAAAACTTACTTCCAACAACATCTGCGAGTGCGAGCAAGCGGTCGACCTGGGTCTTCTCCAGATCAGCCCGAGCTTGTTCCCGCTCTTGGGCTTCACCCAGCGATTTCTCCAGCTCCGCGACCCGCGTCTTCATGCTCTCCTTCTCGCCTACGGATCAACGGAGCAAAGTTAGCAATAAAGGCAGTCGAAGCACCCCTCGAACACAAGGGTTCACACTTACTATTCGCTTGCTCCAGAGCAGTGCGGAGCTGATCCCTCTCCTGCTCCATGCGAACGAAGGCTGCGGCTCCCTCCATCTGCTGGCGATAAAATGGCTGCAGGAAACACAAGACATCAATCTACGCCCGACTATTCCAGTCACGCGCATCTTCGGGGGCTACTCCCATCGGGAGCGCTGTACGCGCACCCGATACAGATCTTGCAGAAGGAGTCGAAGAACACTTACATGCTCAAGCAGCCCAGCGTCAACCGGAGTCGCATCAGCAGACCTCTCTGGCATGGCGGAGGTCGAAGCCTTCAAGGCCAAAACGTCACCCGCCAGAGCCTCCTCTCCGGTCGTCCTCGCAGTCTGCTCGATCATGGGAGCAGAAGTGTGCTCCATCTCACGAGGGGAAGAAACAGCAGCGCCGTACGGTCGCTGTGACAAGAAAACTCAATTCAAGGACCCGCAAGTGAAAAAGCACACTCGACAAAAACAAAGCAAAGGTTATGCGACTAACCTGACGACATCATCTTCACTTCCCAAGGAGACGGAGGCCATCCTCGCGAACTCGGTCGGCGGTGCAGAGCCGAGTGGAGGCACGACCAAAGGTTCAGCCAGGTCACTCGGGTGCCTAGCACCCGAAGAGGACTCGCTCGTCTCTTCCTCGTTCACACCCGCCTCCTTCACAGGCGACGAGGCAGAACCAGAGTCGCCACCCTTTCGCCTCTGCCGCTTCCGCAGCGGCTCCTCGTCTTCATCATCCTCCTCCAACTCTTCACTCGGAGAGGTGGCGGAGGGAACTTCATCGTCATCAACCTCGTCCTCAGGGAACTCTGCCTCTTCATGAGGTCCATTCTCCATCAACGGAGGGAGACTGACGTAGCTCGAACGACCCTGTCAGCAAATGAAGCATTCGAGTCAAGCAAAAGATTCAACAGAAGAAGATACAAGACAAAGCAAACGAAGCTCACCTCAGGCACAGGGTTATTAGGCCCATATGGCTCGACTGGGCACTTGACGTTGCACGGGTCAGCGGCTCGGAGACTAGTGATGCTCCTCACCTTCGACTCGACTGCGTCATCATCAAGCTCATTGCCAGCATCCTCACGCGCCCACATGGGTGGACGCGACTGCGCAGCGGCTGCACCCGAAGCCTGAAGAAGGTGGCGATGAGGTGAATTCCACCGTCTCGCGCCCGAGACTCTTCAGAAGGCCACGAAGTAGCGTCAGCAAGGGCTGAGTCGCTCCCTGTCCTCCTTCGACAGCGGGTGCGCCCACGCGTTCGTCTTCCGCAACTCGCGATCAGCCGCGAATTCAGGAAGCCCTGCTTGGTCGCACCTGATGTAGAACCACTTCTTCCGCCAGCCCTGGACGGAGTCGGACTTCTTCATCTGGAAGTAGGAGGTGTCGCCACGCACCTGGATGCCGAAGCCGCCGACTGGGTACACTGCTTGCTCTTCCCCACGTTCCTCCTGACGAGGAATAGCGACTTCCACAGCAGCCAGTTGGGGGCGATTCCCAGGAAGCACTCGCAGAGCACGAAATAGCTCGCGATGCTCAAGACGCTATTGGGAGTCAGATCGTGGATCTGAATCCCATAAGCATACAAGAGACCACGGACGAAATCGTGGAGGGGGAACCCGAAACCCCGCGGAAGGAAATCCACGAAGCAACGCGTTCCCCCTCGCGAGGAGCGGGAATACCTCTTTCCCGGAGCGCGCACCGTCGCCTTATCGCCGGCGGCAGCAGCCCTGCGCGCGGAGGGCCTCGAGGTCGGCCTTCTTCACCGACGATTTGACCCAGTCGCCGTCGGGCTTCTTCATCACGCTCGCCTCGGCGGCGGCGACGGCGCCAGCAGCAGCCTTCCCCCTCTTCATCGCGGCCTTGCTCATGGAGGGTGGAGACTAGAAGCTGACAGAGAGCACGCAGCGCAACAATGGCGGAACAGAAGCAGTGGAGACGATGAAGGAATGGGGATGGATGAACTGTTCACCGCCGCGGTGAAAATTATATACCGCGCGGTCAGTCAATCCTGGCCATCCCTGCTGAAACCGCTCTCCGCAACAGCGTCTGACCGTCCACGTGTCGCGCGGAGATAGCAACCGTCGCGGCCACGCCGCCCACTACGCGCGGGAATCAAGGCGCCATCATCACACCGCGAAATTTTCGCGCCCAACGGTCAGAAAAAAGCGGCAACCGCTGTCTCCAGTCAATACTGACAGTGGGACCGCACTGTCACGTCCCATCGGACACAGAGTGCATCAAAAACGTCAGCACTGACGTCAACCACGAAGGCGTAGGAAGTAAGCCAACGGGCTGATGGAGAACTCGAACAGTTCATTCGAGTGCAAGAAGATTCAGTAAGCTCTCAGAGCTGAATAAGTTCGTACAGTAAGCCAACGAGCTGATTGAGAACTCGAACATTTCATTCGAGTGCAAGAGCATTTAGTAAGCTCCAAGTGCTGAACAAACTCGCGCAGTAAGCCAAACCGGCCGAATACACAGTAAGTCACACAAAGCCAGTCGCGACTCCAAGTCGAGTCCCTCTTTACTCCCATCGGGAGCAGGCTTTTCGACTGAAGAAAAATTGAGTTTAACCTCAATTGCAAGCAATTCAGCTTAATCTCGGGGGCTACTCCCATCGGGAGCGCTGTTCGCGCTCCCGAGTGACTCAGAACAAAGCAGTCGAAAAATCACCGACTAAGGCTGTACTCACGGTATTTTACCCTGGAAGTGACAGTTCGACTAAGGAATCCTCCATAAGCCCTGAACGGCCGGAGTCGACCAATTTTACTCATCTCTTTCAGGAACCCGACGGCGTGCCCAGGAGGAAGGAGTCCTTTACCCGACTCTACGATTCGACTAAGCACTCGGGGGCTCCTGTCGTGGGGTCACTCTTCGACTACCCCACGGTGGGGATACCTGGGTCACGCCAAGCCCATCAGCCTGATGACGAGGGCCCAAGGAAGGCCCAAGGAGGACGACGTGCGGCCCAAGATAGTCGACGCTAGGTCATGCGACCCCAGCCATGCTTGTAAGCGCCATCGGCACCGTTCACCTGAGACCTAGCCTACCATATAAAGGCTAGGAGGGTCCTTCGTCTAGGGTACGCTCATAGCCGCCACACAAACCCTAGCGAGATTGCCATCTCGCCATTGTAGCCACAACTCACCATCAATAACCAGACAAGCAGGAAGTAGGGTGTTATCCTCCGGGAGCCTGAACCTGGGTAAACGCCTTGCTTGTCAGCCGTCGTGATCACAAGCACTCATCTCTCTCCCCCTCAATCAAACCGGGGTATACAACCCAGGGATTTGCCGAGTCCACACCTCGTCATCAACCCAAGCCCCAGCTGCCCTGTGCAATGGTAGTTCGAGACGAGGTTTTAGCCCATGTAGGACTAATCCATTTGTACACTCTACTTGACTGTTTGCCTGGGGATGTGCCACGGAGGCCAAATCCAACCGGATGCCAAGTTTGTTGCAGTATTCCTCAACTTCGCCCTGCGACAGGTTTGTGCCATTGTCGGTGATAATGCTATGTGGCACCCCGAACCGAGAGATTATTCCCCACAGAAAATTGGCGGCTGTGGCGCCGTCAAGCTTTTTGATAGGTTTAGCTTCAACCCATTTGGTGAACTTGTCTACAGCCACAAGCAAATGTGTGTAACCACCAGTATGCCGTCTTAAATGGACCAACCATGTCCAAGCCCCAGACTGCGAAAGGCCATGTGATGGGTATTGTTTTTAGCTCCTGAGCCGGCATATGTGGCTGTCTGGCATATAGTTGGCAGCCCTTACATCTTTTAACGATGTCCTCTGCATCTTCCTTGGCTGTCAACCAGTAAAAACCTTGCCGGAAAGCTTTGGATACAAGGGAGCGGGACGAAGCATGATGCCCACAATCTCCCGCATTTATCTCGTCCAACAGATTTCTGCCTTCTTTAGGTGAAATGCAACGCTGGTAGACTCCGGTGGTGCTACGCTTGTACAATTCGCCTTTGATAATCGTAAATGCCTTAGCTCTTCTTATGATTTGCCTTTTCAATACCTCATCGTCCGGCAACTCCTGATTGATCAGGAAATCCAAGTACGGTGTCGTCCAGTCCGGCTTTACCAGATAGACGGCATAGCTAGCGTCTTCTACTGGTTCTGCCGCTTCTGGGTCAAGGACGTCTGCTCCTTTTATTGACGTCTTGTAGAGGTGTTCCAGGAAAATATCCTTTGGTACCTTTTTGCGCTCTGACCCAAGTCTGGCAAGTGTGTCTGCCGCCTCGTTTTGAGCTCTTGGGATGTGGTGGACTTCGTATCCTAGGAAGCATTTAGCAAATTCATCAACAGTGGCTCGGTATGCCGCCATTGTTTCGCTTTTTGCGTCTCATGTGCCACGTATCTGTTGCGCAACCAGGTCTGAATCTCCGTAGCAGAGGACGTGCTGGACGCCTAAATCTTTGGCGATGTGTAATCCATGAAGGAGTGCTTCATATTCGGCAACATTGTTTGTTGCTTTAAAATGTATTTGCAGCACGTAGCTTAGCTTGTCTCCCTGCGGGTTTCTTAGCACAACACCAGCCCCCGAGCCCTGAAGCATCTTTGATCCATCAAAGTGCATGATCCAATATTCTGATTCAGGGAGAGGTACTTCATCCATGGCTTTTGTCCAATCTACGACAAAATCTGCTAAGGCTTGAGACTTAATGGCGTTTCTGGGTTTATATGCGATGTCAAAGGCGGCGAGCTCAATGCCCCATTTGGCGACTCGGCCTGTTGCATCCGCGTTGTTGATTTTATCTCCCAGAGGTCCCTTGCTCAAAACAGTAATTGAATGTTCCTGAAAGTAGTGCCTCAATTTTCTGGCGGCATAAAATACGCCATAGACCAGCTTCTGGTAATGTGGGTACGGAAAAAACTTCACTGATGAAGTAGACAGGGCGCTGCTCAGAACTATCCGCTGCTTCCGCCTTGCGTTCCACAACCATGACCGCGCTGACAACCAAGTTGGTTGCCGCGATGTAAAGCAGCATTGGTTCCTGTGTATGAGGTGCTGCGAGGATGGGGGCAGTCGTCAGTGCTACCTTAAGCTGCTGCAAGGCGGTATCTGCTTCGTCTGTCCACTCAAAGTTGTCGGATTTCTTCAATAGCCGGTAAAGAGGCATGGCCTTTTCACCAAGGCGGCTAATGTAACGACTGACGGCAGCTGCTGAGCCGGCTAGGCGTTGTACGTCCTTCAGACATGTGGGTCTGGATATGTTGAGAATTTCCTTGATTTTTTCCGGGTTGACCTCAATTCCTTGTTCGGAAATGATAAAGCCAAGCAACTTACAGGCAGGAACCCAAAGACGCACTTCTTTGGATTGAGTTTCATCTTATATACCCGGAGGTTGTCGAAGGTTTCTCGCAGGTCGTCAAGCAAATCTGCCTTCTTACGAGACATGACGGCAATGTCGTCTACATAGACGTGAACGTTGCGGCCAATCTGCTCGTTCAAGCATCTTTGCATGCATCTCTGATACGTTGCGCCGGCATTTTTTAGGCTGAAGGGCATCGTGATGTAGCAGAAGGTCCCATAGGGTGTGGTGAACGCTGTTTTTAGCTGGTCCGATTCCCGCATTTTAATTTGGTGGTACCCAGAGTACGCATCCAAAAAGCACAGCAGCTCGGAACCGGCTGTGGAGTCCATGACCTGATCTATACGTGGCAAAGAGAAGTGGTCCTTAGGACAGCACCTGTTCAAACCGGTATAATCGATACACATCCTCAGCTCTTTATTAGGTTTCGGAACCATTACAGGATTTGCCAACCAGTCAGTATGCACTACTTCCCTAATGAACTTCGCCTCCTGCAGCTTGATGATCTCCTTTCCTATCGCCTGCCTTTTCTTCTCACCATAGCGTCTTATTCCTTGCTTCACTGGCTTGGCTCCTTTGTAGACATTAAGAGAGTGCTTGGCAAGTTCCCTAGGTACACCTGGCATGTCGGCGGACGACCATGCAAAGATGTCCCTATTCTCACGCAAGAACTCGACGAGCGCGCTTTCCTATGTGTCATTTAAGCCGGATCCGATGGTGACTTCCTTGGAGCTGTCACCTGACGTCAGATCCACCTTCTTCGTTTCTTCGGAGGCCTTGAAAGTCTTCTTTGGCTCGGCTGTCTGCACCTTTTCTGGCAACTGCAACGTATCAGCTTCCTTTTTCAGCATGGCTAGCTCCTCTGCGTGGAGGACTGCCTCAGCGAAGGTGGCATTGCCACGATTGCACTCCTTAGCTTTTTTGAAGTTGCCATTGACGGTGATTGTACCGTTGGGTCCAGGCAACTTCAGCTTACTGACAGGGTCTCGCCATGAACTTGGCGAAAGCTGGCCTTCCAAAGATGGCGTGGTAAGCACTCTTGAAGGGACTACTTCGAACCGGATGTGCTCAGTGCGATAGTTTGTTTCCGGCCCGAAAGTAACCTCAAGCTTGATGCTTCCCATGGATTTGGCTTGCTTTCCCGGCATGATACCATGAAACTTGACTTTGCTGCAGTCAAGCTGGCTCTCCGTCAAGTTCATGCGCTTCATGGTGTCCTCATATAGGATGTTTAGGATGCTGCCTCCGTCCATCAACACCTTGGTCAGTCTGAAGTTGTCGACAATTGGGTCGACGACGAGGGCGTACTTGCCGGGGTGTGGCACGTGGTCTGGGTGGTATTCCCTGTCCCATGTGATTGGCGCTTCGGACCAGTCCATGTATTGGGGAACATTTGGCACCGTGGCGTTGAGCTCACGTAGTTCCGCCTTTTCTTCTTTTGTCGACGGAGTCCCCAAGAAACAGACTAATTGGGCGTGTACTTTGGGGTACTTTTTCTCCTTGCGTGGCGGCTTGGGGTCCTCGTCCTCTGACATGGAGACTGTTTCATCGTCGTCTTCCTTCTTTGCCTTCTCGGCTTTCTTGCTCTTTTTCGGCTTCCAGCCAATGTCGAGGTCCTTCTTGAAGTCGTCCATGAAGCGGCACTTCCCCAGCGTGTGGTTGACCTTCCCGAGCGATGCGTGGATGGGGCAGGGCAAAAGTTTTGCCTGTTCGTAGGTCATGCGGTTTTTGCCAGGAGCGATGTCCTTTCCTTTGCTTTTCCACTTACGATTGCCGCCTTTGCCTTCGAAGGCGGTGGCAACCTCATTGGATGGTCCGGCTTTGTCGTCCTGGGGAGCTTTGCGCTTGTGACTCATATGTCTGTATGGTGCCATGTCCTGGGCGCCGTCAACATCGCGCGCGTCGTCGTCCGCCTGAGCGTACATGGTGGCAACTTCGAGCATGACCCCGAGGTCTTTGACCTGCATGCGTACTAGCTTGTGTCTGAGACTTGAGCCCTTCAGCAGGCCCGTGGTGAAGGCGTGGATTGCTTGGTTGTCGTCGACGTTCTCGCAACTTGCCTTTGTCTGGATCCACCTTGCCAGAAAGGCCGCCGCAGTTTCATCCGGCTTCTGCACACAGCGCGTCAGATCGGTATACGTGTTAGGTCGCTTGTATGTGCCCTGGAAGTGTTGGGTAAACACCCATTCCATGTCTAGCCAGCTATGGATGGTCTTTTCTGGGAGGTTTTCAATCCAGCTTCGGGTTGTGCCCTCCAGCATGAGGGGGAGAAAATGAGAGGCGACTAGGCCATTGCCTCCGGCAATCTGGACTGCCAGCGCATAGTCTGATAACCACGAGTTTGGCATGTCTGCTCCGTTGTACCTTGGGCAACTTTTTGACACTGATGTCATGTCCCTAGGAACCTGAACGGTGCGGATGGCTGGGCCAAAGCACTCGGGGCCGAGGTATGACTCTTCTTTTTCTGCCTTGATATCATTGAGATGATGCCGTGCGTCTTCTGGAGCGAGCTGCTTGTTGGGTCTGGCAGCGTTCGGCTCGTCCTGCGCAGCCCGGCTTTTGCTGTGCCTAGGCACGTTGTTGTGTCCCTGACTTCCGCCTTCGCGCCTGGGCGCTGGCGGTGGGGAGCGTGTGCGGTCCCTGCTTCTCCTTGGCGGTGGGGCATTGTCGCGGTTGCCGCCACTCCTTGGCGGCTGTTGGTTTCCCCGGCTGCCGCCTTCATCCCTCCTAGGCGGTGGAAGTGGCGCTTCGTCGCGCCTGTTGCCGATGCGGGACGCTTCGTCTCGCTACCTCCTAGGAGGCGGCGATTTTCGCGGTTCCTTACCCTTGTCCTTTCCCTTCCCATGGCTGCTGGAGCCAGATGGATCCTCGGGATTGCTGCCGGCAGCTGCCTTGCAAGCATTGGATTTGGATTCCAGCTTTCCTCCACGTACGTCCGCCTGGTCAGCACGAGAATCGGCCCGTGCCTGCTGCTCCAGAGCTTTGTAAGCGAGGACAGAGGCATAGTATATCTTCTCGTCCTTGTCATAATCGTCGTTGTTGAGGATGTCTAAGGCGGCCGCAATGTTAAGGACTGGCATACTCAGGATTACGTCGTCGTTTTTGTCCTTCCGCTACAGGGCCTATGCCCACTCAAAACCAAGTCTTTGTGCGGGGGACTTGTAGTCCTCGGAGACGGATCCCGATTCTGCAAGGTGCTTTTCTTTCTTGACGGTGGCACTTTTGATTTGGCCACCGGCGTAGTTGTGAAGAGATTCTTCCTGGAGGTTATCTTGGCATTCTCCTCCTTGGCTTCTTTGAGCAAGCCTAGAACTTCATCTTGTTTCTCCTGGAGGTGCTTGGTTTGGTTCACAATGATCGTGCGGAGCTTCTCCAGGTCAGCCGGAGTTGTATTCTCGTTGACGGGCGTGTTCAAGACCTCTGCCAAGGCGGCCATGTCTTCTGCTTTGCCGGCATCCTTGTTGCATCCGCCTTTCTCCAGGATCTTCTTCTTCGGAGCCGGCGGGGGCTCCCTGCTTGGTAGGTTATCTTCTAGCGCGGAGGCTTTGGCGGCGTCTGCCGCGCTAGCCGGATCCGTTCCAGTAGCCCCAGCCACAAAGACCTGCTGCATGGTTGCTGACGAGGCTGTTTCCGCCTCTGAAGGCAGCGGTTCTGGTGTGTTGAAGCACATTTGAACCTTCTGCTCGAACATGCTTACAGAGTCCTCCTCGGAGTCAGAGTCTACGTTGACTGGAACAGTAGATCTGGATCCGACATCTGACATCGTATCGTCCTGGAGTGCAGGAAGGATCGATTCAGGATCATTGCTCTTTGGCTGGGAGTCTGATCCCAGTCCGGCAACACCACAGAAGTGGAGATCGGAATCCGCCGACTCCTGGGAGAAGGCGGACTCAGATCCGTCTTGCGCGTAGTCGAACTCTGGGTGGTGGGCGGGCGAAAAGACGGTGTGATTCCTTGGGAAACCCATGGCCTCTGGAGTGAACCCGATGAAGATCTCGTGCTCGCCAACTGGGGTGAGAGTGTACGTGATGAGTCCGTCTTTCGCCGGCATCCACGTTGTGTCGTCTTGTACGTAGCCGATGGAGCCGAAGCGCGATGAGCGGCCGACGGCGATGGTGTCGCCGATGCCGCCAAGTGTTCCCGCGTCGAACGTGACACCCGACGCCTTAGGCCCCATGGTAGGCGCCAACTGTCATCGTATCGGCATTCTTGATAGGAGACGGGGGTCCTCTAGCCGAGGGTTAACCAAGGGTTAATCATGCAGAGAAACATCATAGTCCATCATGTGAGAAGGAAACCACAAGAGGAGAGTTTGACCTCTCTAGAAAAAACAAACCAGTAAAACCTCCAACATCAAAAACATGACAAGATATTCATATGAAATCCGTTTTTGATGAACTAGAGCTTGATATGGAGATGAACACAAGCTCTAAAAACACACATGGATAAAAGCCAAATAAGAACCAAGAAAGATGATATGCCAAGTATGCAAAGGTTTGAGCTCTCCACAAAGATGCGATCAAGTTACTCACTCGAAAGCCCCTCTTGATAGTACGGTATCTATCCTATAACCCGGTCTTCGAACTAACAACATGAGACCGGTAAAATAGAACCCTATCAAGATCATACCTTTGCCTTGCGCATTCCACTTGAGTTAGATGATGACGATCTGGACTCTCTCAAGTTGGAATACCTTTCTTGATCATGCTTGCTAGCACATGCTTGATGAAGACTTCTCAAATACTCCCCCGTACTCCATTATGGGAGAGCCTCGCTTAGCTCCGTCTTCATGTATCCATTGCAAGCTTCAATCAAATGATATCTTCCGAGATGGATCATATTGACCTTGCACTTCATCTTCTTCTCTTGACATATATGATGGCTTCGAGATAAACATGAATGTTCCCTCAATCTTTTTTTCGAAGCCACACTTTACCATGTAAGATTCTAGAGTCCAACACATGAACTCTAATCTTTTCCTATGGATAAGATCTACAATAATATCTCAATGCAAACATTAGTCCATAAGAATTGTCATTAATTACCAAAACCACGCAAGGGGGCAACATGCACTTTCACCTGTCCCATGTGATTGGCGCCTCGGACCAGTTCAGATATTGAGGGACGTCTGGCACCGTGGCGTTGAGCTCACGGAGTTCCGCCTTTTCTTCCTTCGCCGAAGGAGTTCCCAAGAAGCGGACCAATTGGTCGTGTACTTTAGGGTACTTCTTGTCCTTTCGTGGCTTAGGGTCCTCATCCTCTGACATGGAGACAGTGCCCTCATCGTCTTCCGCCTTCTTCTCTTTCTCAGCTTTCTTGCTTCTTTTCGGTTTCCAGCCAACATTGGGGTCCTTCTTGAAGTCTTTCATCATGCTTTTACCCTCAAAGGTGGCAGCAACCTCGTTGGATGGTCCGGCTTTATCTTCCTGGTTTGCTTTGCGTTTGGCGGCGGCGCGCTTGTTTGGTGCCAAGTCATGGCCGGCAAGGTCGTGCGCATCGTCATCTGCAGCCGCATAGACGGATGCTACCTGGAGCATGACCCCGAGCTCTTTGACTTGCATGCGTACTAGCTTGTGTCTGAGAGTTTACCCTTTTACCAGCCCTGTAGTGAAGGCGTGGATGGCTTGATTGTCGTCAATGTTCTCACAACTTGCCTTCATCTGGATCCATCTAGCCAGGAAATCTCTCATTGGCTCGCCTGGCTTCTGCACACATCGGACCAAATTTGTGTATGTATTGGGCCGCTTGTATGTTCCTTGGAAGTGGCGGTGACCCAGCACACCACTGCATGTTGTAGTGTACAAGTCGTTGATGTAACACGCACGGAAGGACCTCTCCGCAAATATTACATCCCTCAGAGTAGTACAACAGAAACATAGCTGGTCCAAGGTAACACTATAGGATTACAACATTATTCAATACAAAATCTCGAGACCCTCCTTTTATATTGAAGCAAGTCTCTTGCAAATGAAATACAGAAAGATCCAAATCGTAACTCTAAGCTGGATATCAGTTCTAGCTCTAATTCCTCATCCACTACTGCTGTTGTCACAGCCCTAAACTATTCCAACTGGAATACCTTTATCCAGGATTCCACTCCTCCTTCCAATAGGCGTTGTCTTCTCCAAGGGCAATATTGTTGCCATATACATCATTAGTAACGTTGTCGTGGTTCCTCCATTTGCACTGTTGTCGTCGTTCTTCCGTTGATGAAGTAGCAGTTGACTCCTTCCAGCTTCACCAGGTAGACTTGATTCCTTATTGAAGACCTTCTCGACGTCGTGATAATTATCTGTCAACTCCTTTGCTGGCTCCAAAAATCTAAGCAGGGGGTCAACGGGGAAAGGGTGAGCAACACGAGCGTTACTCAGCAAGTTCAAATTATAGGCGATAAGGTGTTTTATGCACTAGCTACTGCCATGACCAACGGACATTGGCATAATGCAAGTTTTGGAAAACAATTTTAGGAAAGGGTCCATTTTATTTTCAGAAAACTATGCTCACAGTCTCCACGGGTTCATAGTCATCACTTGGGATGCCTTTCCCGCTGCGGTCTGTAGTTCCTTCCGGGAACACGGATGTGACAGTCACAGTTTCTTGTTGTTGACTCTGCAGAGCTGCGTAACTTTACCCATGAGAGAAACCCAGCCTTGTTGCCTTTCCGAGTTGCAATCCTCGTCCATACTTCCATGGTATGGGGCCAGGTGTGAGTCCAAAGCCAATCACTGCCCCTCTCCGCACAACACATATCCGCCCCTTATGACCCAGCCTGGTACCAAGACCAAAGGCTCGTCACCACTCCCGAGCTCCTATTCCAAATCACCCCATCGGGTGGGAAGGTATGCGCTCCCACGCTGTTGGCCGCCGCAACGGACGCAACCAGGTAATAGTCTGCCGAGGATATGTGAACGAGAGAAGATAGCAGCTGACTTTACCGTCCCATGCCAGATCTCATGGTAAACGCTTCGATACGGCGCAAGGATCACTGTGACATTGGTAATTAATCCTAGGTATATACTTTCCCGTACAATGGAACCTCCACCACAACATCAAACCATGGTTCCATTCCCAGCCAACAATAATATATATAGCAATTCACATCATTCGAAAATAGGTTTTTCTTTTTATGCAGATGATAAATATAGTATTTTATAAATACTTTGATAAAAATATTTCAACGGACATGCAAGAATGAACTTGCCTAAGGCAGAAATGGCCGTTCAACCCTTCGGGGTTCTAGGGTTTGCGGTAAAACCCCGAATCTGAAAATAGCAAAGTAATCCTGATAAGGACTACTGAAAACTCTAGCAGCATGCTATTATGCATAATCATGAGATGCATCGTCACCCCAAAATTCCCAAGTTATGGATTTTAATATTTCTCGAGTGTTTTGGAGTTTTTAATTATTTATTTAGTTTGACATCAATTTTCATGAGGAATAAATTTAAAGGGATTAAATTTACATGTTCA
Source organism: Poa pratensis (assembly GCA_947311845.1). Lineage (NCBI taxonomy): Eukaryota > Viridiplantae > Streptophyta > Magnoliopsida > Poales > Poaceae > Poa > Poa pratensis. The sequence continues at coordinate 35,498,888 of CAMZMU010000089.1, read as the reverse complement.
ATATAATTGAACTTCAATACTTTATTTTCTTATATTATTTTATTTTAGGAAAAAATAGTTTTTGAAAAGGAAATTCAAATCATTTCCACTAAAGGATCTTTGAATTTTTCATCCATGAAATACTTTTCAAAAATTCAATTAAAATTAACAGTAAAATTCCTCATATTTTGTAGAGTGTGTTTCATATTTTTAGTTGATTTTTGTGATCTTCATAATGGTGTTAAAATTCATTAAAATTTGAATAATTTTGATTTGGTAAATTACCAAAATGCCCTTGCGTTTATTGGGTTGGACCCAACCATTTGGGTTGAGCCCAACCCGATACTGGGTCGAACCCGACCCGGTTCTCACTCTCCCGTGCTCTCTCTTCCTCTAGTTCCCCTTCTCTCCTACGCTAGCGAGCGCCGCCGCCGTCGCCATCCTCTGCCCCGGTCGTTGCCGGCCGGCTCCGGCGCCGCCACACCCTGTCGCTGCTCCGCCGCCGCCTGCGCTACTCCCTCTCCCGATTCCCCTGCTGATTCCATCCCCGAGTGCCTCCTATCGAGCCTGCCCACGAAACCCTAGTTCGCCGCCTCCACGACTCATGTCCGCTCCCCTCCGCCAGCCTCCATTGCGGTCACCCCAAGCTGTTCCGCTCCGGCCACGCCTCCTACATCTCTCCATCGAGCTCCTGGCCATCTGGCCCGATACCCTCGAGCTCTGCCTCGACCGCGCCCCCTCGATGTGCTGCTCCGTGTCGACCACGGCCTCCATCTCGAGCCTCTGCTCGGCTGCCTGCTCAAACTCGCCTCCACTCCGACGCCGGCGGGATGGCAGTGCCGCGAATGCAACCCCGGCGTTGCCTAGGCTGATTTGGCCTCCCGGTCTGGTGGTGGTGTGGTGTGGTGGTGCTGTTCGTGCTTCTGTCGCCGGCGGTGTTGCCGTCACCGCAACCACGACAACTACTGCGTCTACTTCCTCTCCGATGCCGGCGGGACGGTGCTCTGGCGCAACTCCGGCATCGACACACTCGCTTGCTTCCTCGACTATGCCTACCCCAACTACGCTATGCTCTGTTACGATTACAGCTGCTCAAGGTGGGCCTCCTTCTGTGACCGTCCGTGTGACGATGAACTGAGGTGTGATAGGTGGTCTGTGGTAAAGTTCCTGATTCATTTAGGTTCTAAACTAGCTCCAGTTCATCCTAGTGATGAATTCATCTAATTGGATGTGTTGTGTTCTCAAGATTAGATGATTAGATTCCTTAATTGTGTCAGATTTAATCCTATGCACTACTTATTTACTCCAGATGCATGTCTAGATGATTAACTCATAGAGTAGTGGTTATTATAATTGCTTTTAGCTTGCTGGTTTTGATTTATGTATGGCTTAGCATGTTCTTATGTTGTAGATCATTAGAAAATATGTTCTTGGACATATTTGGGTGATTTAGGTATTCCTGGATGTGAGCTAGTTGCTATCCAGCAACATAAACATGATTTCTTGCTGTTTTTAGGTGTTATAGATGTCTTTCTTGCTTTATCTCGAACTGTGGATGGTTAAGAAGTTATACAAATGCATTGTGCTTGCATATTTGGAAGATTTCTACGTTTCTGGACAACACCAAATAGTTGCCCAGCAACTAGTGTACTGTAATTTAATTTCCATTCATATTTATGCTCTTTATACCCCTTTCTCTTCATAAAATGATAAGAACATATCTATTGGCTTTTCTTCTCTCTTCCTCTAGATATGAGCTGATAAGAACAGATCTGGCTTGTTGTCTTAGCCATGCCAATGATGCAAAGGCTGAGGCAAATATTTTGATAAGGACAGATTTTCAATGTGTTGCTTTAATTCTCTATGATGATTTAGCATAGCAGCTCTATGCCAATCAGAGAGAAACACTTCTTTCTATCCTCCTAGTGGAGAACTAGTTGAAGGGTAGTTGGAATGATTTAGAAATGTATTCATGGATAGATCTGGATGTGATGCCCTGCTCTCCTCTCTTTCTAGCATTGTCTGTCATTTACAGAACTTGCTAGTACCTCTCATCTACCTAAGACACTCAAAGAATCAACCTGCTGTTGAAGAGAAGCTTGGTCTTTTGGGGCCTTCTTCTTGTGGCTAGCCTGCCCCTCCTCTTGTGAATCTCCTGCTCCTCCTTTTGTGGATTTACTCCTTTTGTCGATTGCCTGCTCCTCCTCTTGTCGATTGCCTGCTCCTCCTCGCTGCTTGACCTATTTCCCAGTTGCTCTAAAGATTGGGCAAGATATGGTCGTGTTCTAGGTGTTCTTGAGCTATGACTGATCTGATGTGAGCAAGGATGATGTGTTCTTGCTGTTTTGATGACATAGATACAATGGAGTGTTGTTGTAGGTGAATTCCTTGATGTATTGGACAATTGGTACGGCTGGTTCATTGCTGAAAATGAATTTGTGAGCAAATTCCATTATATGTGTAGATGGCATGTTCTTTTATAGGGCATTGATATCCCTCACAAGTTGACACCTCAATTGGTGACTCTTGCTTTGTATAGGTGAGTAAGGTGCTTGGTTGTCAAGCCCTTATGCATAGGCATTTCTTGAGGATCAAGTTAACATAGATATTTTGCTTGTGGATAACTCTCCTATGTGGCATTCTTATCCATAGCAAGCTTTTCATTACTTAGGGTTCAAGTAAATTTAGATATTTTGCTTGTGGATAAGAATGGTTGGTCATTGGCCTTATCCCCTTGTAGGATGTATTCTTGAGCAAGACAAGTGATAAATGGCACTAGATGGACTTGTGGGCTAAATTTCTTTTGTGGGCTTGTGAAAAATTAGTGGCTTTGCAAGTTATGGGTGGTGATCATGTGGGCTTTTCAATTTCTGATTTGTGGGCTTTATAATTAACTCTCTTTCTTCCTTGGTAGTTAATACCATTGGAGAAACATTTAAATTTCCATGTGGCTTTGTTCTTATTGGTTCTAGATACCATCATAGAACAATTTAGTTGTGAATTTCTAATAATAAGGAGCTAATATTGTTATTTTGTAATCAAATGAAATGGTTTTGGCTTGGTTTGCTTGGATGCATATATGTCCATGATGCCTAAGGATCTGTCCCATTGTTGCCTTCGGTATTGCCTTGTTGATGCCTTCGGTTGGTTGAAAAGATCACATACTTTGGTTGCCTCTTGTTGCCTCTCAATCTATTGGCAGAATAGATTTAACTGATCAAAACTTTGCCTCTAGGAAATCTGGACTAGTTCCCAGGTTTTCCAAGTGCTAGCTCCAACAACAACTTGCATCTCCTCCGGAGATGCATACATTTTAATCTTCAACCACTTCGCTTGTGTTTGTTGTCTCTTTTGCAGGAATGGAGATTGGGAAGATAGGAGATAAGATGATCAAGATAATGATGAGAAGATCAAGATTTAGTTTTAGGATTCTTGTTATTCATTTGTAATTTTCTTTTCATTTGGATGAGATATGTACATATTCTATAAATGTTCTTATTATTCTTTCAATTTCATTTTAACTTGTAAAGTTTGGACTTGTATGATCTTCCATTTGATGTATCCAAATAGACTTGGACATTGATTCCCAATTTGTATTTGAGATGATACAATGTGTGTAAGATAAAAGGATGAATTGGGGTGATACATTCATTCTTGAGAGATGATATTTGGATGAATGATGTAATGAGATGATCATAGATATCGAATTCTATGCTCTCTTTGTTTTATATATATTGTCATATCTTGAATTGTGCTCAAAGTTATAGAGATTTAGAAAAGGTCATGTCCAATTCTGGGGTGCCTCGATAGACGATCCTATTTTCTTAGTTAGTTATAAAGATCATGTCGAAGTTTATCGCACTCAACACGATGATCTAAACACTAACTCATCGAGTCGAGAGAAACATCGATCACTTTGCATCATTTAATTTAACGCGCCAAAATTTCCCGCATTTTGAGATCCATGCTATGCAAATGCACAAATCATATTTCTACCCTTCCGACTCTCTAAACTGTGGGGTATTACAGAAGTGTTGGGTAAAAACCCTCTCCATATCAAGCCAGTTGTGAATTGACTTCTCTGGGAGATTGTCGATCCAGCTTCGTGTTGTGCATTCCAACATCAGAGGGAGAAAACGTGCGGAAACTAGCCCATCGCCGCCGGCAATGTCAACTGCCAGCGCACAGTCCGACAACCATGAGTTTGGCTTATTCGCACCGTTGTACCTTGGGAAACTTTTTGAAACTGTTGTCATGTCCCTTGGGATCTATGCGTTGCGAACTGCTGGACCAAAGCACACGGGGCCGATGTACGTTTGATGTTTTCCCGCCTGGAAGTCATTGAGGCGGTGTCTTGCGTCTTTTGGATCGAGTTGCCTGTTGGATCTGTCAACATTGGGCTCGTCCTGCGCGGCTCGGCTTCTGCTGCGCCGAGGTTCTTCGTCACGGTGTCCCCTGCTTCCGGCTTCGTGCCTGGGCACTGGTGGCGGGGATGGCGTCAATCTCTGCTTCTTCTTGGCAGTTGGTCGTTCCCACGACTTCCGCCTTGCCTGCGAGGTGGCTGATTGTTCCCCCGGCTTCCGCCTTCGTTTCTTCTAGGCGGCGGGGGAGGCATGTCCTCATGCTTGCTGCCAGTTCTGGACGCTTCGTCACGCTGCCTCGTGAGAGGTGGCGACTTTTTTGGGTCCTTCTCCGAGTTTTTTCCCTTCCCATGGCCGCTGGAGCCTGATGGATCCTCGGGGTGACCTCCGGCGGCTTTGCACATATTGGACTTAGATTCTAATCGTCCACCTCTCACGTCCGCCATGTCGGCGTGGGAGTCAACGCGCGCCTGTTCCTCTAACGCCTTCTGGAGCAGGATGGACGTGTGGTAAAGCTTCTCATCTTTGTTGTAGTCATCGCCGTGGAGTATGTCCAAGGCGGCTGCTGTGTTGAGGACTGGGGTGGCAAAAACTGGATCGCCGTTTTTGTCCCTGCGCTGGGGTGCTGTGGCCCACTCAAAACCAAGCTTCTGTGCAGGAGACTTGTAGTCCGCGGGAGGCTGGTCCCGGTTCTTCCTACTTCATTTGTCCGGCACAGGCTCTGCCGGCTTTGCTGCCGGAGTTTGAGTAAAAAGGTTTCTCTTTGCCCCCAACTTCGCGTTGTCAGCCTTGACTTCCTTGATCATGTCGAGAACTTCGCCTTCTTTGTCCTTGAGGTACTTGGTCCTGTTGAGCAGGCTGGCGCGGAGCTTTTCCAGTTTCTCAGGGTTCGTGCTCTCGTTGACTGGCGTGTTCAGGATCTGGTCGACCAAGGGAAAGTCGTCTGGATGAAGTTTCAAAAAAAAGTCGTCTGGACGAAAAGCCCCCGCAGTTCACTGGTTTCGCCTTTCTCGTACTATGACTTCTTCTTCAGAGCGGGCGGCGGCTGCTGGCCATTAGCGTTGCCTGCGCCGCCAAGTTTTTCTTGTAGGTCATCACCTTTGGCGGCTTCTGCGGCTGCCTCCGTTGTTGCCGCCTCGTCCGTGCCGGTAAGATCCGACATGAAAGCCTGCTGGATGGTCGCGGATGAGCCAGCCGCCACCTCTGAAAGCGGCGGTTCGGTAGACTGGAAACATCGTTTGACCGTTGCCTCAAACATGCTTGCGGAATCTTCCTCGAAATCAGAGTCTATGTTGACTTGAACAGTAGATCTGGATCCAGCATCTGACATCGTATCGTCCTGTAGTGCATGGAGGATCGATTCAGGTTCGCTGCCTTTAGGCGGGGAGTCGGATCCCATGCCGGCAACTCCAATGAAGTGTAGATCAGAGTCTGCCGACTCCTGGGAGAAGGCAGATTCAAATCCATCTTGAGCGTCGATCTCCTGAGAGATGGGGTGGTGGGCGGGTGAATAAATCCGCTGCATCCCGTACGCCTCCGGCGTGTAGCCGATGAAGATGCCGATGTCGCCAACTGGGATGATGCCGCATCCGACAATGTAGTCGTTTGCCGGCACGAAGGTTTCGTCGCAGCTGATGTAGTGGTTGTCGCCATATCGCATGGCGCGGCCAACGGCGATGGTTTCGCCGACGCCGCCAAGAGTTCCCGCCTGGAACGTGACGCGTGACGCCTTAGTCCCCACGGTGGGCGCCAACTTTCGTCGTATCGGCATTGGGGATAGGAGACGGGGGTCCTCTAGCCGATGGTAGAACCGAGGGGTTGAAGGGAGCGTCGTCCAGGTCGGGATTGAACACGGCACTTTACCCAGCTTCGGATCTCACGTCGGAGGCGAGATCCTACGAGCTGCTATAAATCACTATATGGCAATAGCCTTGATCAGGTTACAATGAGCGTATTGTGTTGTGCCCTAAAGGCTTCCGTGGTCCGGCTTATATAGGCGGCCGGACCTAGGGTTACAAGGAAACTATGTGTCTGGCAAGAATACAGAGTCCTAAACCTAGCCAACAAGTTACCGCCTTCTATCTTGGACTTGGTGGCTTCGTGGGCTTCAGTCTTGGGCCTCCTTCTTGCCGTCCTACGCCGCCTTGTTTGTCGACTATCTCGGCCGCCCGGCAGGCAAAGTCTTCACCACCACTTTGGGCCACCCTGAACTAGCCGGATTGATCCATGTTGGTGATACCCCTAGTTGGTATTCCCCCAACACTTATGAAGCATTATACATGCCCTGAGCGTGTAATCGATTGTTGCTTGAGTAATAAAGTTTTTCTCTTGAAAAGAATTAAATAAAACGGGATGTTGGATACCATTGTCTTATTCTAATTTTATGCCATGTACCTTAATCGAACGTTGGTAGCACTGAGTTCCTGATCGACTCAACATCGAAGAGATCAGACGTCACAGAGATGGACTTTACCAAAAAAAAAAAACATGATGATGGAGGTGCACCTCAGAAGAGGAGGGGAAGGGAGAGAGAGCTACGGTTCTGCAATATGCGAACATGGGAAAGACGGAACACCGTGAATACTAAAGATGGAGGGGGTTGCAGAATAAACGTTGGAGAGTTAGTTAGGCAAAAAAAAAACGGCTAGAAACAAATTTGAACAACGCTTCGAAAAAGTATCTTTTAAAAAAAAATTGTTATTGCTTCTTAGCATGGACTTCCAGTCAGATTTGCCTCGAGATCATGTGTTTATTTTTCCCTGCCCGGCAAAGCACGATCCTGCCAGAGCCAAGAGATAAATCATCCACTGATGTGGGTCAGATAGAGACGGCACGGACCGTTCGACCTCGTCGGAGTGGTCGCATCCACGAGATGGAGGAACGGCAGATGGTCTATAGCTGGATACAGTAGAGAGGAATAACAGGGTCACCATGACAAAGAAAGGTGGAGCAACGGCAGACGATCTCTAGTATAAACTTAAACTTCGTTCTGCGTTGCGGTGGATTATGATAATCATGTTTGTTCAGTTAGGTTTTGTCTATTCAGTTTTTGCTTGACCGGTAGGTTTTAAAAGTAGAGCGGCGAATCATAGTTCAACAACCACAAACTGAGTCTCAATGGTCGTGGCAGGTGACTGAGATCGCCCTAAAATAAAATGGTACCAATTCATTTTCAATTTACTTTATTTGGTCATGTTAAACTCAGAGTTGATCACAAATCAGAAACTTGGGAGTTCGCTAGAGTTGAGAAGATTTTGCAGGAGGCTTACTGCTGCCGATCTGGTCGAAGGAATTCGTTCGCAAGCTTATTTCTCATCCAAGCACCATCTTAGTGAAAAGCAATAGATGTTCTTACAAAATGAAAGTCAGGACATGCACAAAGATGACAACTTGGATGTCATGTCAAAGACAGACTACTTTTTTTTTCAAAAAGGGGAATTATCTTGGTGTCTTCATCAATCGATGCGCATAGTCGTTTTTAGTACAACTTTATCATCTAGACTCTAGAGTATCACAAATCATGGATCACGGAGAGTGGGTCAAAGCCAAACAGCTGATGTTCCAAAGAAGGGAACAGGTATAAATTCTCCACACCGCAAGGACACCACACCAAACAGCAGAATGCAAGCTGCGTCTATGGCAGTTTTGCCGTTTTAATAATGGAAATGAAAATAGAAGCAAGGGACTCGAAATGTCAGTTCGATGACTCCAAAAGTCAAAACTGCTAGCAGTCTGCGACCTAAATGCACATTGACAATATCCAACCTTAAATCAAACGAAAGGATAACACAAAAACCCAACAAGAAAAAAAATTGCTGTCATATCAATGATGATCGGAACTGAACAGTCAGCAGTTCAGCGGTACCACGTACTACAAAATATCCTGGATAACACGGATAATCACTCGTTTCACATAAGGAGACCAATAAACTAATCGGCTCCAAGGTTTGGAAACAGAGCAAACAGCCAAAGTAATAACTCAAAAAAAAGATAAGAGTGGATCGGCAGAACTAAAAGATGCAACAAACACTGATGGTCATGGATCATTCAGAAGATACATGCTGGCACATACCCAGTACATTAACAGACAACTAAACACGTTAAAGATCTACAGTAGTTCTGTTGACAGAAGTACTCAGCACACATCTGCTGACTGTACTTGCTTCTGCAATGCTTTTACATGTTACCTAAGGGGAACTTCTGCGGGGACGACGACTCTTCTCCCACACAACTGCCAATGGAGAAGGAGAAAACAACTTAATAAGCTCATAGCCTCGGCTTGCCATCACAGCATCGACTCTCTCTGAAGGAACCAAAAAATCGATGCAAGCTTATTTGAGCTTCGGGCAGTCATGTTTATCAGCTAGACTCAGTATAGAAGCCACATTCTTCACATCAAGGCTCATGCACAAGATGCCTTCACACATAAGCTTCAACCTCTCCAGACCATACTGAACCGCAGCTGCAAGTAGGTGCTGGACCATAGCATTTTTTTCAGCTCTATCAAGATCATCCATTGTAGGCAAGGAATCGGTGTAAACAAAATGGAGCAGAGCCTCGAAAACTGCCGGCTCCATGCGATCCATGGTTATGTGCCGCATCTTATTCTCCTTATCCTTCATGAGTTCACTAAGCTGCGCTTTGAAAACTGGCGACCGGGCTGAAAGCACTGCCCTGTGGGCAGGAAACATTTCCGCTCCAACTTTGAAGGTCACATCCGCCCCGGATGTATCCTTCAACATCTTGCCAAAATGCTCTAGTGCATCTGGGGGAGGGACTTCAATTTCGCAGAATGCTTTGTTTTCAGACACCCTTAGTTCACTGACCACAGTAACAACACATTCAATAACAAGGCAGTTATCTTGGATATACACTGAATCTTTCAAAGCACACTTACTGATAAACTTTTCACGCCCCCAGGTAGCCTCTTCGAAGCTGCTAGACCTGAACTGATTTGGTACCTCATTCTCTGCACATATTGTACACGGCTCTCCAGTGACTTGGTTGATCAGCCTCAGGTCCACTAGCGCCGACGCCTCCGCATACTTGCTCATCAACTCCAGGTAAACTGATATGTATCCCTCGCAGTCGTCGTCATAAGCATCCGGGCAGTATACAATAACCCAGTCGAATCCCCCCACCTTGAAGGTGCCGGAGCGGATGTAATCATTGTCACCAACATTCCCGTAACTGAACTGCCAGATCTGGAACCGGTGAGTACCTTCCACCGTCTGAGTTATGCATGAAGATTCGGTGGTTGACGCCATTGCTCTTGCTTGGTGCGCTGCGGTGTCCCTGAAACATTTGCACATGTATCTGGGTTAGTAGATCTAAGAGAAATCAGTCGGGCATTCATCTCTTGGATGGAATCACACTCGTATGGATACATACAAACAAGAAAGGGCAGATCACATTAATCATGAAAGGGCCAAAAGAACCCACATTTGATCCAGTAACCGAACAAACCCCGATTCCTGTTCTAACTGGAATCAAGAAAGGACACGCATTTGATCCAATCGTGCAAAATGACGCAAGATAAGTGGGTGGACTTGGGATTGAAGCAACATAGGTACAGTACCAGTCTATCTTCTTCTTTTCATTCCAACAAATGCTACTGGGACGAGGGTCAGACAGTAGCGATAACCGACCAAATTTACGAGATGGTGGTCATCGAGAGCAGGCATACCTCTGGAGGCGCCGTCGTTCCGTCCTCTCTTCCGCAGAGTCCAATTTTGACGGTGGATTAGGCAAAGCGAGAGTGCGTTCTTTGGCGAAATCTATCGGGGGCGGGGGGTTAGGGCTTTGGAGAAGTGAAGAAGGGCGGCCGGTGTGGGGAGAATGGTTTCGGTGCTTCCCCCAAACCCCACTATTTGCATTTTACAAATTGGTCCCTCATTCGAAATATATGTACACATTCCTCCCACTGTGGAGAGCAGCGTTTTGTAGCTCGTCCTACATGTAGGACGTTTTTTTGAAAATTTCAAAAATGATACTCAAGGTTTCAGAAAATTCTGAAAATGATTCTAGATGTCAATAATTATGACTTCTAGCAGTGTGCAAAAAACAATTCAAAATACTTTGTATTTTGGGTTGTGTAAAAATGACAAATTTCTACATCCATGGTGATGAACAGTACAAATTTCGAGTTTTCCAGATTTGTCAGAATTTGTCATTTTTATGTAGGCCGAAATACAAAACATTTCGAGTTTAAATTTGCATAACATTAGACTACAACAATGTCAACCTCTATGATTTATCTCGGAATTTTTGGAAACTTCAAACTGTTGATTTGAAAAAGAAAAAAAAGGCTACATGTATAAAACACGTTGGACTAACAAAATTGTAGGTCCAGGTTCTTCCCCAGGCATGTCTCGCCGTCCCTGCCCGATGAAGAGCGCCGCTGCAATCTCGCCATCTACACTAACTGGGCAGTGTGGCCTTGATGTTCCTTTTTTACACGAAAAGGACTCTGTCATTGAACTGTACAAAACATTTCAACAAAACAAAAAATTACAACCCGAGTTCCTTGAGATGCTCTTTGTCTTCAAACTCCAGACCTTGTCGACGGGCTGCCGCCGCTCGTCCTAGAGCCGGCCTGACGTTGTTGGTTGTGGACGTGAAGTCACCGAACGGGTCATGAAGATCACATCCGTCTCAGAGCCGAAGAAGAAGAACGGACCGTCGATGAAGCTCCATGACGGTCCGAAGAATGTCACCGTCAGAAGAAATCCTCGAGAACCACACTACTCTCACAAGATTCTCGACGTTACCGCCGAGATGGGGCTGAAACCAGCGAGACTTTATTGAAAAAGGCGTCGCCGCCGCCACCTGAACACTGTCCCACCAAATCTGAACCCTAAAACATGGGAAATGGAGCCCTCCCACCGACGGAGACCGAGATCCAACCCGCCTCCATGGCCCGAAGGCCACAGAAGCGAGGCAGATCGGCGGCGGTGCCGACGAGAGGCAGAGGAAACCTAATCGCCCTTGCGTCTCTCGCTCGAGACGAAGAGTTACGAGCTAGTTGTATGTCTTGACTATATGGTCTCCGTCGCCCTGATGTTCTTTCTTCGTCAGATGACAAAACAGAAACACCGCAGCTTAGTCTGCTAGATGCAGGGCTTCCTTTAAAGCATTTGTTTTAGAACTGATACATAGTTCCTGTAATTCTGCTGGACCAGGATGCTGTAAAACTCGATGGGGGGATGTGCGCTATTTCATTCTGATCAATAGAACGGGGAGAAACCCTATTTTTCTAAAAAAAAAAAGATGGTTCCTAAAGTGCAATTACAGTGGGCAGGCCTTCCAACGTCTTGCTCATCGTGGGGAACCACTCTTCTTCGCCGTGACGCCGTCGTCAATGCGTTCCGTGATGCAATCAAACGAAGAGTAGAAAGGACGAGCGAGCAGCGAGAAGGGAACCGGGTGCAGGCGTGCAGCCCATTGGGCTTTGGAGCGCGAGGCCTGACTAGTTCAGATGGAAGCTTACCTGAGAAGGAAACCGGGTGTAGTCCCGTTCTGGGTTTTCCCTTCTTCCTCCTCGCGACGCTGTGGACAAAATGCATCCAATTCGCTATTCAGACCTCATGATTCGATACTAGAGTAAGCAGAGCCTCGCATTCATCTACTTGCCTTGTTCGTCTGTTTGCCTCACTCTGCTCTCCTCCAACGATTATGCATGGACTCGATCCATCCATGTCTGAAACCACCAGTTCAGATTCATTCTACAAGAAGCTGTAGATTCCATTCCAGGACAGACTGAAACTGAACATGGCTTCACCTGCATCAATTCTTTCATCCCTAGAGGACAGGAGATCATCTACTTCATGTTTCAACAAATCCTGCAAACTGACTGACTGCAGATTCTTAACCACAATATCAACAACACTACTAGAAACATCCTTGATTATCATCATCCAAGTCTACTGCATCCATGCAAGGTTCAACGCTAACACGAAACACCGTCCCATGTATGTTCTCCAGCGACACACACAAACTGGTTTGTTCTGCGGGAACCCATAGAAACAAGTTCAAGGTGCTTAACTAAGCTAGGTTTTCATTCAGACAGACCGAAACACGGGTCCAACACCCACTTCGCAGCAGCATATCTAAAGAGAAAGAACGCGCGCGCATCAGCAGAAGAACATGGTGCTCCGCACTTTCTCGTGCAGCCGTGGCAGCTCTGGCACTGGGGCGCTGCCCGCTGACGTGTGCCCTCCTCCCTGGCTCGACGCCCCATCCGACGACGACGTGTCCTCAAATTTCATGAACGTGCCCACCTGGGCTGCCGCAAGGTGCGCATAGGCGATCGGAGCAACTGCACGAGTTGCGGAACAAACCAAAACACGATAAATACAAGGAACAGACAGCATAGCTGTTAGCCAAAGATAAATAGTGAAGAGGATGGTGTCAAGTACCAATCGATATCGCTGTCGTGCTCCTCTGGTAACTGAAAAAGCCACGTCAACAAAGTCAGACAAAGCTTGACAACAATTTTTTTAACAGAATGGTAAGTGGTACCGTCTGTCGTCTACGTACACGTAAGAGAGCGAATGCACAAATTCCTGAAGCGCGTCGGCTGTGAAGCCAATCTCGTCATGCAGAACATGGTAATGTGTTGGCCTCGAGGTTCCCTGGCACACGCAGCAAACAAAAAACAATTAGACAGTAACTTAAAAAGACACCTGCAAACCACCACTGCATTGATACGGCGTAACAACAGAGCAGAAAGCATAGGTTGCTTACTATCATGCCAGCGTGTGCACACATGTAGAAGTCAAAATTCTTAGGATGGCAGACTTGCTTATCCACGACAGTCCCTACAGAATGACATTGGCACTTCTTTTTACTTCGTTTGGCAGAAAATAACGTGACAAGGATGATGTTTCACTGCATAAGAAAAGTATGAGACTTTGTCGATACAGAAAAATAGAGTTTACCCGGAGGAACATTATCTGGGGATCCAGTGAGAAAGAATTTGGTGTGATGGTTTTTCTGGGCAACAATGAGTGTGAACTTAGGCTCCCACTTATCATCGAGGAACTTGCATGCCTGCATCGATTAAAAGTAGATAAATGACAGTGTCGGTAATTACTTGTTGCATAGGTATCAGTACTGGAACTGTAATAAGCGCATGTTGAAATCAGGTAAGCACACTACCTCGATGATCTGTTCAAGTTCGATGTTTATGACCTGAGTAAACTGGCTTTCACTGACCCCGTCCCTGAAATTAGCATGAGTTATGCGATGGTGGTTAAGATCTAATGAACTATCCATTTTCAATAGTTTTGCTGCAAAATTCACTCGCATTTGCAAATATTAATTTCATAACATAATACCTGAAAATAATAACTTGGTCTGGTTTTCGCTTCCCAGAACTAGTATAGAAGTCGATAAGCGATTCCCTGGAAGTCCCAAGTGCAACGATACCATCCCATTAGGAAGGTGTGCAGTACAGCATAATTTAGATAAGAGGACATATGGACACAAATTGACAATAACTGAGCTCGAGATTGGATTTGATCAAATGGTATATTTTAGTATCTTACCGAATAAGGCCATCATCTTCAGTTCCCCGTGGTTTATACAGGGAGGACATCATTTCTAGTTTGGGTGACTGAGTGTGCACAGTTGCTCTGTATTTAGAGATGAGAGGCCACTCACGAGAACTCACCACCTAAACAGGATCCAAAGCCACAGTTACAAGTAGAGTTATAACAGCACTTAGGCCACGTACAATGGGAGGTGCCTACTGAGGTGATTACCGAAATAAACCAAACATTTTCCTAAGCACCAACGCTTATTTCTATAGGAGAGGTGCCTAGTTAAGCATTCCTCTTGTGTAAATAAGCACTAGTGCTTAACCAAAAACCGGTTTATTTTTCTAAGCACCTCTATAAGCATCTTGCATTGTACACGCCCTTATAAAAATTGACAATCATTCAGATGACATGTATCCCTCTTACCGCAGCAATGGAAGGTCTATCAGATTGCCCAGGTTGACCATGTGACACATCCATGCCCAAGATGATAGTAGGCGCCTCTGACACTATAGGAATTGAACGGGATACTTCAACTTGAAGCAATGTGTTCAGCCCACCAAGCTAAGTAACAACCGCGAAAAGACAAATACCATAAGAATATACAGTAGCCAATAATAAATAGAGAAAAATAAAACATGGCCATGTCAACAAACCTTAGCATTTATCTTCAACAGCACATTGTTTAGGTAATTATCATTGACTCTTGTTGGAGCTAGACATTGTGTAACAATGCCGAATTCCGCAAGACACTTCCTCTTCCAAGGACCTGGTTGAAGGAAATATATATTATATATTTATATATTCTGCAACAGGTAATCATGCTTATAGGGCAAATAATGACAACAAAAGAAGATGAACCAACCATAAACTTCGCAGTTTTTCCTCTCAGGAAGAAGGCACAGGAGGAACCTGGGTGCTCCAGGTAGCTTCTCTTTTATCTGATCAAACATCTCATCCACTCTCACTGACACAGGCGCTCGTCTCCTTGATGGGTTCTCTTCAATTATAGTATGAGGGTCGTCTATGTCCTGCAAACAAACAAAGTTCAGCAACAGAAAAGAAGATCAGTTGAAGATGTTGTAAACAAAGTAAAACATACCAGTCCCTTTCCAATTGCAAGCCTTTTAAGGTCTCGGACAAGACCCTGAACATCACACCGTGCAGAGAAATTAACAACCGACCACCTCTTGACAGAACAGGTCTGAACCAGCTTCTGAAACAAAACAAAAAATAACAAACAAATTAACAGAAGGTTCATCTATGATCAAGAAGTAACAGAGACATGTTAGAAAGAGCAAAACGTGCTGACCTTGTTTGCAAGATTCCAACGTCCGCTGCGTGGGAAAAAATCTTCATTGTTACCAGCTCTCATCTACATGATAGAAGGGTTGTTAGTTAGATACTTTCGGAAGAACATCAAGCATGAGCATGCCAAGCTAAGTTTGGTGGATTCCCGCTAACCTTAGGTGCTTGCAGGACCCTCCCTTCAATTTGAGTAAAATTTTGTGCAATGGAAATGCCACATGCCTTGAGCATGGGGTCAGAGTCATAGCTGCTACGTTTAAGGGCCTTGCATTCAGGGTAGCATGAAGATCAGTTAATTGCCATTATCACTAAAACCAGCGAGTTATATGTGGTTGCAGTGAGCTATAATCTAGATCATAACTCACATCATTGAGGGTTGACATTCTTTCTTGAGGCTTTTGTCTGGATTTCTCAACAAGTGAGGACCTTTGTAGAGTGGACAGAGCTTTGGTGTATCTTTGCAGAGGAACAAGCGTGCAAAGCTGGTCATACAAACCAGGGTTTGAGATTAATGGATGAAATTTCAGAATGGAGGAGGTTTTGAGGATGTAGAATACAAAAACTGAATCAAACCTCCACAGGGAAATAAGTCGGACGCTTTGGCCTTCCAGCATTGATGCAGGGGAGATTATCGGAATACTTGAGCTCTATGCCTCTGTGCACCCTATAGTAGTCAGAGACTGTTATTTCAACAGTATTAGTGTCCCCGTTGTTACCATTCCTCTGCCTCAATGGGAACCTAGTTAAACGTGCCAATCAAAAAGCAGTCAATATATAGCAGTAACTTTTACAGAAAAATATTTTGTAGAACAATCTAGAAACAATAATAGGACAGTCTTTCCAAATTATTAATTTATTTAAGCACTCGTAATATGAATAAAAGGGTAAAGAGGAATTCTCACGTCTGTTCGTTGCAATTTCTGTCACTCAGACCAACAATCTTGAACTCTGAATTTGTCGGAGCGGCTTTTATCCTCAAGTTCTTGAGAGCACGCTTAGCCTGTTAGGCAAACATCAAAATTAGAATTACCATAAAAACAATATGGTTGGACGACATTTCGTGCAATATTATCAACAGCATTAAAGATGGAACTTACCTTGTGCCAGTCAATTCTGTTAGGGTGATCAACTTTCTGGTTAGCGAGAAGAAAGTCTATAAGAGGACCAGGTTTAACAATCATTGTAGTCGAAACATCTGCAGGTTAAAAGAAGTTTCTCATGACCATGTAAAATAGGATGTAGCCATTGCAAAGTGAACGATGGAGCTACACAGCAGTACTATAGGATGAGATGCGTACCAACGTTCAGGGAGAGTCCACTCTGTGTACCACGGAAACTCGAGTGAAATCCTCGGCACCCCATCACACCACCGCCCAAGTCAACAAAGCTTTCAGGATTGTTGTGGAAAAATGACTGGCGAACTAAAAGGCAGCCCCTGTGTATGATAAGAAGAATCAACCATAGCCATGACATGGAAGTCATATAGAAGCCTAAGCAGAG
The DNA here is from genome assembly GCA_947311845.1 of Poa pratensis. NCBI lineage: Eukaryota > Viridiplantae > Streptophyta > Magnoliopsida > Poales > Poaceae > Poa > Poa pratensis. The sequence goes on along the minus strand of CAMZMU010000089.1, from coordinate 35,482,201 downwards.
AAGAATGCGTAGGAGAAAGACATTCACAAAGATACGTACTGTTTTGCAGAACGCTGCCTGAGGATGATATCAAGAACTCGGAGCGCCTCCAGGGAGTTCTCAGATTCCTGTCCTCTAATGGCCTGCCCGATTGCGGCCATCGGGATTCTCGCCGCAAAGCACAGCTCCACTTTGAACGTCTTTGTCTGGTATGGCCTCTTCACTCTCTTCTTGTCACCACCTCCAGGGCTGCTGTCATTGCCTCCGGGGCTCCCATTGGCAGCACTCCTACAATCAAGTAAGAATGTGTTATATGGAACACCGACCGACTGAGCATGGTATTAGACGGGGACAGATAGCGTGGAAGCAGGTCCACAAGCAGCATAACTAACTTTCCAGTCCCGATATCCTCCAGAACCACAGTGAATTCATTGGTTACTTGCGGAAGAGCGCCGATAGTGAAGAGGCTCTTCTCACCATCATAAGCAAAGTCTTTGTTCGAGAGCTCAGCACGGTACATATGCTGCAGTTTGTCAATCACCTTCCTGCCTACCCCCTTCGCTTCAACTGGCTGATCATCCTCATACTTCAAATTAACCTAATCAACAGAGTATAGCAACAAGTACCAAATCAGCATGGTCAACAAACTCGTATGTTTTTTAAATACTAGGTGGTGAACCAGGGACAGCGTATATATACTTACATGGTAGTGATGGAAATAGTCCTCTGAACTCTTCACAGAGACTTTGTAGTGGTTGGCAAGGAGCTGGATGGGCCGTCCTTCCTTTCCCAATCCGGGCCTGGCCATCAGGAGCCTCTTAGGCTTTGCTGGCTTGTCAGGAGGCGGTTCATTGGCAACCGCATCTTCGGCTCTGATGGGCACCACGTTGGGAGGCAGAGGAGGTGGAGGTGGCAACTCGTCGGCAGGCAGGTCCGTCGTGAGCTCTGGCACCACGTTGGGAGGCAGGGGAGGAGGTGGTGGCAACTCGTCATCATGCGGGTCCATCGTCAGCTCTCTGCAAATGCAGATGGTAAAAAGATGATGATTAGTATGAACCAGAAGACAGGATAAATTCCAAAATATAAGGAAAAAGGTCTCATGGGTCACTCAAATATGAACTTTGGTTAAATGGAAGATTATTTTTAGGACCAATGCGGTGTTTTTTAGGAAGTAGTGAAGACAGATATTGATAATATGATCATAAAATGAAATGGTTACTCTCTAGATTGAGACCAAATTATTTATTTTTACCCTTGACCAGAATGCTAGGAGATGTTGCTAAATTTAAATAAAATGTGTGCACATCTAATATGAATTAATCTTGGTGCTTGCAATGATATGGTAGGAAGCAAATAAAATGCTGCCGCAAAAAAAAGGAAGCAAACAACATGATATAGTAGTAAGCATATTAGAGCATTTTCATTGCAAAAGAAAGGAAGTAAGAAAGTTGGCTGGAAGATCCATGGGTGGGGAGTGGAGAAAAGGAAGACAAGACAGATTGCAGGTACTTGACACTGAACCAGAGAAAATATTGCCCAAAAAGGGGCAGAAGCAAACCCCTGTTTTTCAAAAGATAAACTCGCACTGTACAAAAATACAGAGCAACACTCAACGTACTACTCCAGTTCATACAGAGAAAGAAGGCTGCCCGGAGAACTCTCTATCCCCTTGGAATGGAAGACAACAAGAACGGAGAAGGATGGTTTTAATCGAAAAAACAAATAAAAAATCTACCCAGCTGCGAGGCAAGAGAAAGCAATGAATGCCCTCTCTCCTAGGGCAATACATGAAACGAGAAACCCTAAAACCCCTCCCTCAGATTTCAAATCTACTCCGTAGTCACTGAATGGCGGAAATACGTCTACGGAAGGAGAAAGGAGTATACGTGATAAAACCCCAACCTAGAGAGATGTACTACAAGGGAAAATGGCGAAGAAGCAGATGTGGATGCGATTGGAGAACCATTACCGCTACCGGTCCTGCGAGGGGACTGGTCTTCTTCTCGTCTCCTCCTCCGGTGGCTGGCTTGTTACTCTCCTCGTCTTCTCCGGTCCGGCGGCTTTGTGGAAAGGAGGCGAGGTAGGGGAGGGTTGAAGAAGGGAAGAGCGAGTAATAATGGCAATGGAGCTCTGTGTTTGTTTCCCTTTACCTAGGAGGAGGAGAGGAGGGAAAAAACTGGGGTGGGCACGGGGCTCACGGTGCGCCCCCGCCACGTGCGCCGCGGTGAGCCACCTGCGCCGCGGTGAGCCGCGCCGCGATGCGGACTCGAGCTTCCCGTGCGATCCCAGCCGTCCAAGACGGGGGCGCACCGAGCGTGGGGTGAGCCGGTGCTCACCCAGTTTCTTCCGAGAGGAGAGTGGAGGAGTGGAGGAGTGGAAGGTGGGGCCAGGTGTGGGGTCGCGTCACGGCCGAGGCCGTTGCTGAACCCGTGCCGTGGGGTACGTGTACGTCGTTCACGATGCCTCGACTCCATCATCCATGTGTCCGTTGGTGCGTTCGTCCGCCACGGCCATCGGCGGCGACTGCTGGTCTGGTCGGGCAAGCTCGGTCACTCCATTATCCACACTTCTTCAGTCAAAGTACTCCACTGGCAACAACTAGAGCTAGGACAATGTGCAGAAGAATCCACTTAACTCGTACGCCACCAACCCCAACCGCAACAACTCGGATCATCGCCATAAAGCCACCTTGTCAGGTGCCTCCATCGAGTACTCCCTCCCGTGAGGTATCCAAGGACAGACACCCGAACCTTTTTTTTTAAGGAGGGCATATCAGTTTTCATAGAAAAACCAAGATTACAACGCGGTCTGACATGGACGTCTAACGCGCGCACCATACTCCCAAGTAGCTTGAATACATGTCCGACTACTCCCCAATCTTCCACCGCTTCGTCTAGATTAGGTTACGTCGGAAAAGTCCGGCTACTCCCTAGACCTCAGCCTCGCACCTAATCGACTTTAGGGTCCTACCTATCGATGGGGAGGCACCGTTGAAGACTATGTCATTACGGTGGTTCCACAACGTCCATGCCACCAAGGTCACCACCGTCCTGAGGTCCTTGACGTCTCTACCCACTGTTGTCCTAGAGATGATCCACTCCTCCAGTGACTCCTCCTGCCTCGGAATCCAGCTACCATAGCCCCCACCTGTGGCAACAACCGGTCCACTCCTCTCGGGCAAAGACACATCCCACCAGAAGGTGATCGATGAACTCATCCTGCTGGTCGCACAAAGGGCAGGCGGCGGGGTAGGATAGGGCTCGGCGCGCAAGACGGCATGCCGTCCAACACCGTTTCCGCAGTGTCGGACAAAGAAAGAACTTGCACTTGGAGGGTGCCTTGGACCGCCAAATCACTGCAGCCCCCGCCAAAGCCACCGAACCCTGATGAAAAAGTGTCGCGTAGCACAAGCGGGAGAAGTAAATCCTCCTCGCGTCCCACAGCCACTAGAAGGAGCCATCTTGTCCTGGGGTAAAGCTCCACTCTTGCTAGACTATCAGCTATGCCAAAGAGTTCCACCAAGGCCTGTGTCGGAAGATCGGGCGAGATATCCTCCAGCCATCCCCTGGCAAGCCCTTCCCGGACTCGTCGGGTTTCGCCGCCCTCTTCGAAACCGCTCCGAACAGAGACGAAGACATGTCCTGAATGTGGCCCTCGGGAAGCCACATGTTTGTCCAGAAAAGCGTCGAGGCCCCGTCATCCAACGTCGACCGCATTGCGGTCAAAGACCTACCTGACCATTCGAGGGACTTGGATGTTAAACTCCTGCCATGGCTTGTCAGGATATGTGCGCTCAAGCCAAGGCCATCGAGGTCTGCATGCCACGTTCATCTTCTTCAGGTTCAGTATGCCAAGTTAAGCGAACTCCCTTAGCATACATTCTCGTTCTCACGCCACGAGGCGGTGTCCACCGTGCACGTCTTTGTGGCCTTTCCACAAGAACCCACGGAGGATCTTGTCGAGATCCAACAAAGTCTTGGGCGAAAGGTCTAGTGCCATCATACCAAAGATCGACACGGCGGAGAGGGTGAAGCGAATGAAGGCCAAGTGTCCACCCTTATCCATCAGGCATGCTCCCCAACTACGAAGGCGGTTGGCCACGCTATCCACCAAGTATTGGAGTTGTCCGGCCGTCAACTTCCGCAAGGACAAAGGGAGTCCAAGGTAGCGTAGGGTAAAAGGTTGGACCTCACAGCCTAGCAAATGCGTCACCCTCTGGGCATCCTCACCTGAGCCACGCATGAGGCAGGTCGAACTCTTGTTGAGGTTTGTGCGAATCCCAAAGGCAGGGCCCAAGTCCTCCAACAGAGCCGAGAAGGTTCCCAGGTCATCCATCATCGTGCGGTGACGTAAACCAGAGGTAGAGAGGTGAGATAGCAGACCCCTTTCTACCGCCTTCTCGATCAGGTGGCAAAGCGCCACCATGACCAAGATAAAAGCAGGGGTGAGAGCGGATCCCCCTATCTGAGCCCACGCCGGTTGGCAATCTTACCACTAGGCGATCCATTCATCAGCACCCTAGTCGATGTCGTGGACAGAAGAATGCAAATCCATGAGAGCCACTTCTCTCCAAAGCCCATCTTCCTGAGCACCTCCAACAGAAAGGCTCAATCCACTGTATCAAAGGCCTTCATGATTTCAAGCTTTAGGATACCCGACGTGTTATCCGTGATGTGAAGTTTCCTCTCCATGCCATGCACCAACATAAAGTTGTCATGGAGGCGTCTACCACGGACAAACGCGCTCTGGTGCCCCGACCAACGTTGGGATACTAGGTGCCACTCGAACGGCGAGGACCTTGCCGTGAATCAGGCTAATAGGGCGAAAGTCCCGCACCTCCTCCGCCCGGGTTTCTTGGGGAGGAGCGTGATCAGCGCTTGGTTCAACACCCAAAGCCACGGGCATCCAGACGAGAGAGGGATTAAAAGGCATCCATGACTTCAGCCTTAACCACGCCCCAGCAAGCCACATAGAAGCGCGTGGAGAAACCATCTGGGTCGGGGCCTTTGTGGAGCGGCATGGCTTTGATGACATTCCACACCTCCTCCTCGGAGAAGTCCTCCTCAAGGTGATGGAGGTCAACCAAGGGCAACCCGAGCCCATTTTGACCAATAAGGTTAATTACTCTTTAACAATCAAAAAATAAGGTTAATTAATTAAGTTATGTATTTGAGCATTGAGAGAAAACCGGACACTGTATTCGTGGAGAGAGAAATTAAATGAAAGTAGAGGTATATTACCAAAAAAACTGAAAACAGAAGAGTCGCCTTTCAAACCCGAATGGTTCTCTGAACTGAAATGAAATGTTGACATTGTCGTGCCCTCACCTGTTTATAAAGAAAAAAAAACTACTCCCACGACTCATACCAATGTCTGACATCTTTGCTAATATTATATCCAGACCATGGCATATTATATGCTGAAATATTGTTGAAATATTAGCATATAACAATTCCAGAAAAATCACTAAAGGCCCTGCTGTTATGCGGTCAACTGAAACATTTGCCTTAATGGAAAATGAATATGAGTTGAAACGTCTGTATTAAGTACAATTAAGTACGGGAGTTTTCAGAATTCATTGCGAGCTGAAACGTCCGTCTTAAGTACTATTAAGTACGGGAGTTTTCAGAATTCATTGCGCTTAATGGAGAATGAATTTCAACTGAAACGTTTTGTCTTAAGTGCTCTTAAGTACGGCCGTTACCAGTCTCTTAATTCTCCCCTTAATTGTGTGTGTTTCCGTTGGTCTTCCGCCTGCGTGTGTATATAAGAGAGGTCGCTCCTCTCTCGGAAATACACAACAGACACCACATCGCATTTGCTCCTCGCATCGTCGTTCCTCCCGCTGTTGCTACCATCGCTGATCCCATCCCGTCCACCGCGTACACGGCTGACGGGAGAGCAGGCCTCCGAAACTCCGCCTCTCTAGATCCTGTACGGGAGAGGGGCGATTAGATTTTTGGGGAGCGTCTCCTATGCGACTGCTCGCTCTACTTCATCTGCTTCAACCACATCTGCATCAACTACGTCCGCGCCGCCTTCCTCTTCGTCATGGCCACCGACGCCGACATCGAGAAGGCTGCTGCCGACAAGAGGATCGCTGATGGGGCTAACGCCTCCGCTGCTGCGGCCAACTGGCCTACTGGAGGGTACACGTTTATCCCTCTCCTGATTACTTGCATGTTTGCCGTACTAGCTATTTGTGTAGATGTATCTACTATTTGTCTAGTACATGATTTTATCATAGAATTTTAGTATGTCATTAGCACTGCTCACGTCATGTTCATGATTTATTATTGGATTAATTTAATCGAACAATTGCCTAAATTCTCAGCAATCCAAAAACCTAATATGTGTAGGCAATTTTCGATCCTAGGTTTTGCTGCTGCACTGAAACCAGCCCCGTTTACGGGGACATATTTTAAGCGTTGGCAAACCAAAACCACCTTATGGCTCACTGCGATGAACGTGTTCTGGGTCGCCGGTGTTACTCCCACTGGAACGATTTCTCCTGAACAGGAGAAGGCGTTCAGGGAAGCCTCCATCGTCTTTGTTGGAACCGTTCTGAGCGTGATCGGAGATAAGTTGGTTGATGCATATTTACATGTGCGAGTTGCCAATGACCTGTGGGAGGCGCTCGAATCTAAATTCGACGCAACCGATGCTGGAAGCGAGATGTACACTATAGAGCAGTTCCACGATTACAAGATGGTTGAAAACCGTTCTGTATTGGAACAAGCTCATGAGATACACTGCATCGCTAAGGAGCTTGAGCTTCTCAAGTGTGTGCTACGGGCAAATTTGTTGCGGGATGCATAATCGCTAAGCTGCCTAATTCCTGGAGGAACTTCGCTACTACTCTGAAACACCAGAGGCGTGAATTCTCAGTTGAGGATGTCATCGGCCATCTGAGTGTCGAGCAGAACTCGAGAGCAAATGACTCGCACGGAAAAGGGACCGAGGGAACTTCTGTCGCCAATTTTGTACAGAAGAATTCCAACTTCCACAAGCCCATGGGGAAACATGGAGTCCAACAGAATACCGACTTCAAGAAGAAGGGCAAGAAGCCCTTCAACAAGGATAAGAAGAAAGGAGCTTGCTTCACATGTGGTTCAGAGGAACATTGGGCTCCCAAGTGCCCAAAGAAGTTCAAGAAACCAGGACAGGACTCCAAGTCTGTCAACATGATTGTGAGCAACAATGAGAATGGTGCATCTGGGTACGGTAATTTGTTTACTGTATTTTCTATTTGTCAGTCTAATGATTGGTGGATTGACACAGGTGCAAATATTCATGTATGTTTTGACATCTCATTGTTTTCTTCTTATCAGGTCACAGGGAACAGATCCGTATTGATGGGGAATGGCGCAAGTGCTTCTGTTCTTGGTGTTGGCACGGTCGATCTGAAGTTTACTTCGAGAAGGATCGTGCAGCTCAAGAACGTGCAGCGTGTCCCCGCCATCAAGAAGAATCTCGTTAGTGGCTCCCTTCTATGTAGAGAAGGGTTTAAGTTGGTATTTGAGTCTAATAAAGTAGTTGTTACGAAATATGGACTGTTTGTTGGAAAAGGCTATGAATGCGGAGGCTTGTTCCGCTTTTCCCTCGCAGATTTTTGTAATAAAGTCGTGAACAATATTCATTCGAATGTTAATGAAGCAGAAGTTTGGCATTCACGTCTTTGTCACATTAGTTTCGGTTGTATGACGCGGCTAGTAAAATCGAATTTAATCCCAAGTTTCACTTTAGCCAAAGGTTCTAAATGCCATTCGTGTGTACAAACAAAGCAACCTCGCAAGCCCCACAAGGCTGCGGAGGAGAGACACTTGGCACCGTTAGAACTTATACATTCTGATCTATGTGAGATGAATGGTGTGTTGACTGAAGGTGGAAAGAGATACTTCATGACTCTGATAGATGATTCCACTAGATATTGCTATGTATATTTGTTAAGCACCAAAGATGAGGCTCTACACTACTTTAAAATCTATAAGGCAGAAGTTGAGAATCAACTTGAAAATAAAATTAAGCGAATCCGGTCAGATCGTGGTGGAGAGTACTTCTCTAATGAGTTTGATTCTTTATGTGCGGAACATGGTATTATTCATGAGAGGACGCCTCCCTATTCACCCCAGTCAAATGGGGTTGCCGAACGGAAAAACCGTACTCTAGCTGATTTGGTTAACGCCATGTTAGATACATCGGGTTTATCCAAGGCATGGTGGGGGATGCTATATTGACATCATGTCATGTCCTGAATAAAGTTCCGACAAAAGACATTGAGATTACTCCCTATGAGCAATGGGAGAAGAGAAGGACGACACTTTCATACTTACGTACTTGGGGCTGTTTGGCGAAAGTCAATGTGCCGATCCCCAAAAAGCGTAAGCTTGGACCAAAGACCGTGGATTGTGCTAATTTGGGCTACGCTAAGAATAGCGTCGGCTATAGATTTCTAGTAGTGAAATCTGAGATACCTGACGTGAAGGTCGGTACAATTCTAGAGTCTAAAGATGCTACATTCTTTGAGGATATTTTTCCTATGAGAGATATGCCAAGCACTTCTAGACAGGAATCTGATGAGACTCCTGAACCTGCCATTCCTATGAAATATTATGAAAAAACACATCACGAAAATCCTGAGAAGGATGACGAGGAAACCCTTGGTAGGGGCAAGAGACAGAGGACTGCAAAGTCCTTTGGTGATGATTTCCTTGTGTACCTTGTGGATGATACTCCCACTTTTATTTCAGAGGCTTATGCGTCTCCGGATGCTGATTACTGGAAAGAAGCGGTCCGTAGCGAGATGGACTCCATCATGGCTAACGAAACATGGGAAATTACTGAACGTCCCTATGGTTGTAAACCGTTGGGATGTAAGTGGGTGTTCAAGAAGAAGCTTAGGCCCGATGGTACAATTGACAAGTACAAGGCTAGACTTGTGGCCAAGGGTTGTTCCCAGAAAGAAGAGGAAGATTTCTTCGATACTTATTCACCTGTAGCCAGACTAACCACCATACGAGTATTACTCTCTTTGGCGGCCTCGCATGGTCTTCTCGTCCACCTGATGGCCCTTGACGTAGTTACCTGCGTCAAAAGAATATGGGTATTTTTGAGACTCCAAGTGCAGAGTGTATAGTATAGGAAAGACGTTTTCCCCACGAGGGGTGACTCGAGGGTTTAATATCGAACTCTCGGGGAATCAGTAGTGAAAGATTTATCTTCTTATCCTTCTCTTGAAAACCTACAAAACAAAGTAAATTGTTTGTGCCCTCAACCTCACCAAGTGGTTGTCAAGCACAAGGTGTGAGAATGATATCAAAATAAAATGAATGCAAAACAGTAAATAAATATGCAATGATGATAAATAAATATGCAAGGATGGTGGAAACAATGATGGATGATATTTTTGGGTTTTGTATTGTGAATGCAAGATGTAAAAGTGTTTTTGTATTTTCGGATTTTTAAATGGCAGAAAATGTAAAGTGGATAAAAGTTGTTGGAAAGGTGTTTCTTATGATTAAAAATGGACCGGGGTTCATGGTTTCACAAATGCACTCTCTCTTTAATAAAGTGGTAGACAATGGAACACTAGAATTGACATATGAGATTGCAACAAAAAGGTTTCATGACAAGTTACTAATTATATGGGCATCACGTCCTAACATAGAGATCTTTTGTTTATTAATCTCTCTTATACTCCACCAAGATGCGAACTAAATCATAACACCTTAGTAATTAAGATAAATCAGAGCATAGCATTAAGTTCATGACATGAAGTTAAAATAAGAACATGCTAGATCTAGTCATGGAGTAGTGGCAATGGTCACACCCACATCTCCGGTAGCAAGGTATTTTTCTTTATCCCTAGTGAGGCAACAAAGTAAGGTAAAACACCCAAGTGGATCGCGGAACTTTCTCTCACGTTCACCGCACTAGCCACCCCCGTTACTCCAACTAATGCACACGTTCCCCCTCACACGCTCTCATACACATGCTTGATCATAACAAGTAAACAAGAACGGGGTACATAATATGCATCTACTTTCATAACTGAAACAAAACTATTGCAATCTCAAACATATATTAACTCATAAAAAGATCCACCACAAAGGTATTACATAGATGACCGTAATCATGTTCAGCAGCTCATACGGTACTAATTAGTGAAGCTCAAGAGAGGAGAGATACATAAGTTACTTCCACAAACCCATAGTCCAGGGGTGGACTACTCCCTCTTCATCATGGAGACGGTGGAGAAGTCGTTGGAGAAGATGGAGACCACGCCGGCAGCGCCCCGCCGGAGTTTTCCCCCTCCAATCTGCAACTCCAGGTCTCTGTTTCGTGGTTTCTGTGTTTCGGCGGCGCTCCTTTCCGAAGGGCGTCGGGGACTATTTTTATAGTCGTTTTTAGGTCAAGACGGAGGCTCGGGAAAAAAGATCGACGGCAACGGAGCTCGAGGCCCAGATGGTGGGTCCCACGCGGCCAGGAATCTGGCCGCGTGGGCCACCCTCTTCTGGCCCTCGGGCCTCCGTTTGTTCGCTTCCTTCGCTCCCACGCTTTGTTCCTTCCAAAAACTGATGCTCGTAAATTATTAGGTCATTTGGACGTCGTTTGGGTCCCTGAAACATCAAAATATAGAAAATAGGGTTTTCTGCCTGTGCAGGGTTAATTCCAGAAAAATAGGGAAACAATGAAATATTCCCAAAATCAATATAAAACAATGATATAACCCTTATATGATGCAAATATGATTGAAATATAAGTAATATAATGCAAAGTTCATGTATGCATTTTACATGCATCAACATCCCCAAGCTTAACCTATACTCGTCCTCGAGTATGAAGGTGATAAAACTAACATGGACTTTGCATTTAATACTATCAAAGGATATCAAAGATGATTACTATTGCTACATAGAGTCAAATGATTCATTCTTCAAAGGAGTAGCAATATACAAGATAGATTATGAAGTGATATCAAATATTCAATGTAAGGATGTTCAATGATAATTCACAAAGTGTAACATAGAAGAAAGTACTATGGACCAAATGTATGCATAATGAAAAGTAAAAACATCCTATAATGGTCATAGAGTATTCTTATAAATCTGAATATAAAAGGTGGACACTTTGGAAAGATATATAATGAGTAGAGGTAAAACATGAATAAGTTTCATCTAACTTCCAAATGCTTCTACTTAAGTTAATGTTTGCAATGTGGTATTCATTGGTGTCAAGCTCTCATTACCCCTATCATAGCATCTTGAATGGTTAAAGTTTAAAGTGAAAGCAAATATGAGTAGTATGCTTGACAAAGTATGGGTTGAATGTCTCATGCCCCGTGAATACGAGTACCTACACCACGGTGTTACTCAACTTGGGACACAAAAGCAAGTTCAAGTTAAGGTCATTGTAAGTAATATAATAGCGTCATCAAGAGCGTCAACTGGGGTACCTCTTGTCCCAGGACATGGAACAAGCCCATGTCAAAATGACAAGACAAACAAACAAAATGAACAATCTCCACACCCTTTTTATTTACTATTGGTATAGCTTTTTATTGTGGGGTGCATCACTGAAGGTTCACCATAGCATGTAAGTAAATTTCCACCATGAATGATGCATGGCTTAGATTAGCGGCCCAGGCGTCTCTCTAGCCATTTATACAAACTCATTAAACTTACTAAGTTTCCACATTTATTTGGCACCATGATAAGCATCCATAAACAAAAGTACATGATATCAACAAAATATAAAGAGCACGTTGAAAGCTTGCCATGTGACAGCACATATGAGCTAACTCCCAACCAAGACTCTTGTCAAGCTCACAACTTCATAATTTTAATCACAATGGGTCATGTTTATTAAGTGCAATAAAAGTAAGGTGTGCATCAAGTTCGTGAGAGCTCTTTAACCAACTTTTCCCATAACAATCAATAACATAAGCATTTTAATTCAGAAGTATAGATAATACAAAATAACATGATAAACATACTCGGAATAGCATAAAGCTAATAGGTAGATATGGTGGACTCACTGGAAAAACTTTGGTTGAAGGTGTTGGAAAACAAGTTTTTACTTGTTGGAATTTTTGGGCTAGCAAGAGGGAGAAAGTTGACCGTCTAAATGCATGCATAAGTGTCCATAGAACTAACCAATCCATGTTAAACAAAGTAAAGTAACATTCAGCATCAAAACATGAATAAAAGATAGCTCTTGATAAAACACTTGCAAATTAATATTCATTAAAAGCATATGAATCATGCAACTATATGTATCTTTTTGAATCAACTCAAACATCCCTTTCCCAATCTTTTTAATAGCATCCAACTTAATTCAACCCAAATTTCCAGTAGCTCTCTCATATATAAATGATAGTGGTGGTCTCAAGACAAACAAAAATCAAACCGAAATAAAAAGCAAATAAAAGACGCTCCAAGTTTATGCGATAAAGTGCATTGATCGAAAAACAGAAGTTAGACGTGTGCAAACCGAGAGTGTGTTGGTCCAGTGGGGTTGTCTTCACATCCCCAAGCTTATGGTCTTCACCATCCTTGGATAGCTCTTGGTGCATCTCCTCTAATCCCTGTGAAAAAACTTCAAAACACCGTTTCTCCCATTTCTTTTCTGTGGGGTGACATTAGTAGTGATAGACAAATGAATTACTTGCTGCATAAAATCCTTAAAAAAAATTCATATGAATGTCCAGAAAGTGTATAATGTTGTATGCCTACTTATAAACTCAATTGGATCAAAAAGATTCAAGTTAAAAGTTCAAAGAATGCATCAAACAAAATGGGACAGAATCTGTCCAGAAAAACAGCAGCAGCAAAACGTATTTTTCTACCCTACTTAAATATGTCGAAAAATTCTGAAAAATTCATGCTTACAGAGGATGAAAAGTTGCAACTACAGTTCAAATATCAGCTCATTCGGAGTTACAGAATAGGAATTAAAAATCATACCGTGCACAGATTCGTGCTGGAATAAAATCTCCGAATGCAAATAGCAACTTTTTCAAACCAAAATAGGTAAAACTTGGCACTTTATTAAAAATTCCAGAAACAAAACTAAAAACTAAGTCTCTTGTTACAGCAAGAGGACACAAAGAAAATCAAAAATAAAAACAACCGGGTTGCCTCCCGTAAAGCGCTTTCTTTATAGCCATGTAGCTAGGCTTCTTACTTGATATTTATTGTGGACGAAGCTCATGAGGGAGCTTGAACTTTGATGTGTCCCTCTTCCTTGGGAAGTGTTCCATGCACTTCTTGTGTGGAAACTGAAACTTCACATTCCCTTCTTTTGAATCAATGATAGCACCTGTGGTACGAAGAAAAGGTCTTCCAAGAATAATTGGACTAGAGGATTAAATCAACAGGTACAAATGTCATATGCAACTCTACCATAACATCACTTACTTTTCCTAAAGCATGTTTAATGGAATCATCAGCAAGTGCAAGTTCAATAGAGCATTTTTCAAGATTCTTTAATTCAAGTACTTCATATAATTCTTTAGATAAAACAGAGACACTAGATCCTAGATCTAATATAGCATGGTGTGTCTCTTTTCCAATGGTTACTAGTACTTTGGGAATCCATATATCCCCAAGCTTAGGTGGTATCATAGCTTCTTGGTTGTACCTAGCAATCTTTTCTTTTAAAACATGATTAGCAATATAAGAACCAAAACCTGCTTGGTTAACATTAATGGAAGGATCACTTGCAAATTTTGTAAGATAGATATTAATTCATGCAAGCTACAATTCTCTAAGTCAAGCAATGGTTCCTTGACTTCACTAAGCATTTTAACTTCCTCAACTTTTCTTCCCTATTATATAGATTAAATATTTCATGACGGTCATCAAAAACATCTTTGGTACTTGGGCTTTTTCTAAACTTTCTTTAATTTTCACTTCCAAAAGCAAGCCATCAAGTAGAATATGAGTGTTAGCAGCAGTAGTATTCATAAAAGAACCCCCACATTCATTATCCAAAAAGACTCTAGAGGTTTCAGACAATCCTCTATAAAATATATGCATGAGCATCCAATCTCTAAGACCATGTTCCATTCCAAAAGCTATACCTCTAAACCTTTCCCATGTTTTTACCAAAGGTTCATCCTCTTCTTGTTTAAAGGTGATAACTATTTGTCTCAAATTACAAACTGTTTCAGTGGAACAAAATCTTTCAATGAATGAAGCTTTTAAATTAAACCAAGTGCTAAAGTTTCCAGGTGGCCATCTTAATATCCAATCTAAGGCTTTTCCAGCTAGGGAGTAGGGAAAAAGCTTAACTTTAATCATATTAACATTGGCATGGTTCAAATTTAACACTTTGCATCTTTCATTAAACTTCTTAAGATGAAGTATAGGATCTTCCTTGGGTTTCCCATAAAAACGGTGTTCATAAATCATTTTAGTGATATTATGATCTACTTCAAATTTTTCAACAGGGATATTCATATTTTGAGGAAAGTTCTTAACACTAAATGGCCAAAAGGTTCTCTTTTCCATTATGCAAGTTTTTATGTGTTTTTTAATTTTTTATGCAAAACTGAAAATAAAATGATACTAAACAATGCAAACCGAAATAACAAATGCAACACAAAATGCAAAACTGAAAATAAAAATGCAAACCGAAATATAAATATGATATGCAAGACAATAACAAAACAAAATAAAATGCTTTGAAGGTAAAGATGGATAAGATGATGCTCACGTAGGTGCAACCTCCCCAAGCTTAGGTGTTTGCACAAGTTGGTGATGAAGTTGACTTTGTTGTGAGATACCCTTGGATAAACCTTTACAGCAATGATTCCCCGGCAACGGCGCCAGAAAACTGTCTTGATGGCCCTTGACGTAGTTACCTGCGTCAAAAGAATATGGGTTAGGTTGAGACTCCAAGTGCAGAGTGTATAGTATAGGAAAGACGGTTTTCCCCACGAGGGGTGACTCGAGGGTTTAATATCGAACTCTCGGGGAATCAGTAGTGAAAGATTTATCTTCTTATCCTTCTCTTGAAAACCTACAAAACAAAGTAAATTGTTTGTGCCCTCAACCTCACCAAGTGGTTGTCAAGCACAAGGTGTGAGAATGATATCAAAATAAAATGAATGCAAAACAGTAAATAAATATGCAATGATGATAAATAAATATGCAAGGATGGTGAAACAATGATGGATGATATTTTTGGGTTTTGTATTGTGAATGCAAGATGTAAAAGTGTTTTTGTATTTTCGGATTTTTAAATGGCAGAAAATGTAAAGTGGATAAAAGTTGTTGGAAAGGTGTTTCTTATGATTAAAAATGGACCGGGGTTCATGGTTTCACAAATGCACTCTCTCTTTAATAAAGTGGTAGATAATGGAACACTAGAATTGACATATGAGATTGCAACAAAAGGTTTCATGACAAGTTACTAATTATATGGGCATCACGTCCTAACATAGAGATCTTTTGTTTATTAATCTCTCTTATACTCCACCAAGATGCGAACTAAATCATAACACCTTAGTAATTAAGATAAATCAGAGCATAGCATTAAGTTTCATGACATGAAGTTAAAATAAGAACATGCTAGATCTAGTCATGGAGTAGTGGCAATGGTCACACCCACATCTCCGGTAGCAAGGTATTTTTCTTTATCCCTAGTGAGGCAACAAAGTAAGGTAAACACCCAAGTGGATCGCGGAACTTTCTCTCACGTTCACCGCACTAGCCACCCCCGTTACTCCAACTAATGCACACGTTCCCCTCACACGCTCTCATACACATGCTTGATCATAACAAGTAAACAAAACGGGGTACATAATATGCATCTACTTTCATAACTGAAACAAAACTATTGCAATCTCAAACATATATTAACTCATAAAAAGATCCACCACAAAGGTATTACATAGATGACCGTAATCATGTTCAGCAGCTCATACGGTACTAATTAGTGAAGCTCAAGAGAGGAGAGATACATAAGTTACTTCCACAAACCCATAGTCCAGGGTGGACTACTCCCTCTTCATCATGGAGACGGTGGAGAAGTCGTTGGAGAAGATGGAGACCACGCCGGCAGCGCCCCGCCGGAGTTTTCCCCCTCCAATCTGCAACTCCAGGTCTCTGTTTCGTGGTTTCTGTGTTTCGGCGGCGCTCTTTCAGAAGGGCGTCGGGGACTATTTTTATAGTCGTTTTTAGGTCAAGACGGAGGCTCGGGAAAAAGATCGACAACGGAGCTTCGAGGCCCCAGATGGTGGGTCCCACACGGCCAGGAATCTGGCCGTGTGGGCCACCCTCTTCTGGCCCTCGGGCCTCCGTTTGTTCGCTTCCATCGCTCCCACACTTTGTTCCTTCCAAAAACTGATGCTCGTAAATTATTAGGTCATTTGGACGTCGTTTGGGTCCCTGAAACATCAAAATATAGAAAATAGGGTTTTCTGCCTGTGCAGGGTTAATTCCAGAAAAATAGGGAAACAATGAAATATTCCCAAAATCAATATAAAACAATGATATAACCCTTATATGATGCAAATATGATTGAAATATAAGTAATATAATGCAAAGTTCATGTATGCATTTTACATGCATCACCACCAAATGGATGTTAAGACGGCTTTCCTGAACGGAGTGCTAGACGAGGAAATCTACATGCAACAGCCAGATGGCTTTGTATTAGATGGTCAGGAAGGAAAAGTGTGTAAGTTACTGAAATCTTTATATGGCCTGAACCAAGCACCTAAGCAATGGCATGAGAAGTTCAATACAAATTTAACCTCTGCTGGTTTTGTTGTTAATGAAGCTGACAAATGCGTATACTATCGCCATGGTGGGGGCGAAGGAGTTATACTGTGCTTGTATGTTGATGACATACTGATATTTGGGACCAACCTCAAAGTGATTGAGGAGGTTAAGTCATTTTTATCTCAGAACTTTGAGATGAAATACCTTGTTGTGGCTGATGTTATTTTGAATATCAAGCTACTGAGAGATAATGAAGGTGGGATTACACTGTTGCAATCCCATTATGTTGAGAAGATTTTGAGTCGTTTTGGATATTCGGACTGCAAAATTTCTCCAACACCATATGATCCTAGTGTGCAGATTCGAAAATTCAAAGGCACAGCTAAGGACCAACTGAGATACTCTCAAATAATTGGTTCACTCATGTACCTAGCGAGCGCTACAAGGCCTGACATCATGTTTGCTGTGTGCAGACTGAGCCGGTTTGTTTCCAATCCGGGTGATGTTCATTGGCATGCTGTTGAAAGAATTATGCGCTATCTGAAGGGTACTGTGAACTATGGACTTCACTATATCGGAAGCCCCTCAGTGCTTGAAGGGTATTGTGATGCGAATTGGATCTCTGATGCTGATGAGATGAAAGCCACAACGGGTTATGTGTTTACTCTTGGAGGTGGTGTTGTTTCCTGGAAGTCTTGCAAGCAAATGATCCTGACGAGATCGACAATGAAAGCAGAATTAACAGCATTGGACACATCTGGTGTCGAAGCAGGATGGCTTCGAGATCTGTTGATGGACTTGCCAGTGGCTGAAAAGCCAGTTCCGGCTATTCTTATGAACTGTGACAATCAGACAGTGATTACCAAGGTCAAAAGTTCAAAGGACAACATGCAGTCCAACAAACATATAAGAATGAGATTAAAAGCTGTCAGACATTTGAGAAACTCCGGAGTGATAGCGCTGGATTATATCCAGTCGGCTAAGAATCTGGCAGATCCCTTTACTAAAGGGCTATCACGTGTTGTGATAGAAAATGCATCGAGTGAGATAGGGATGAAACCCACATGAGTTGCCATGGTAGTAACCCAACCTATGTGATCGGAGATCCCGTGAAGTAGGACCTGGGAAAACAAGCTAGTGGTCAACTGAGGAGAGTAACTTTAGTAACCCACTCCGTTGGAGATGCACTACTCTCGTTAACTGTATGGCAGGTTGACATTTGTCTTAATGTGTTCCAAGGCTTTGTATAAGCAAGATGCTATCCTACAGAGCGATCTTTGGAGGAACACACCTATATGAGCCTGACTGCTGGTCACAGTCTATGAGATTGGGTTGATCTTTAGAAAGTTCATGAATAGGTCAGGAGTGTGACTAATATGCTCCACCCGAGGGGTCAGCCTTCGGCAGCCTAGTACTGGTAAGACGTTTGGCGAAACTACTTTACGCCAAATTGACAATTCAAGGCATAGTCCATTGTCAGTTGTGAAGGAGTGTAGCTATTCGTTCTAGGTGGAGCTCAACCTTAACAGGTCTCCACTGAAAATACTGGTATATCAAAACAGTGTTTGGAACAGAGAACAACATCATGGGTCTTTGGGATCTGGTGGGGGATTGCTGAAATATTGTTGAAATATTAGCATATAACAATTCCATAAAAATCACTAAAGGCCCATGCTGTCATGCGGTCAACTGAAACATTTGCCTTAATGGAAAATGAATATGAGTTGAAACGTCTGTATTAAGTACAATTAAGTACGGGAGTTTTCAGAATTCATTGCGAGCTGAAACGCCCGTCTTAAGTACTATTAAGTACGGGAGTTTTCAGAATTCATTGCGCTTAATGGAGAATGAATTTCAGCTGAAACGTTTTGTCTTAAGTGCTCTTAAGTATGGCCGTTACCAGTCTCTTAATTCTCCACTTAATTGCGTGTGTTTCCGTTGGTCTTCCGCCTGCGTGTGTATATAAGAGAGGTCACTCCTCTCTCGGAAATACACAACAGACACCACATCGCATTTGCTCCTCGCATCGTCGTTCCTCCCGCTGTTGCTGCCATCGCTGATCACATCCCGTCCACCGCGTACACGGCTGACGGGAGAGCAGGCCTCAGAAACTCCGCCTCTCTAGATCCTGTATGGGAGAGGGGCGATTAGGTTTTTGGGGAGCGTCTCCTAAGCGACTGCTCGCTCTACTTCATCTGATTCAACCACATCTGCATCAACTACGTCCGCGCCGCCTTCCTCTTCGTCATGGCCACCGACGCCGACATCGAGAAGGCTGCTGCCGACAAGAGGATCGCCGACGAGGCTAACGCCTCCGCTGCTGCGGGCAACTGGCCTACTGGAGGGTACACGTTTATCCCTCTCCTGATTACTTGCATGTTTGCCGTAATAGCTATTTGTGTAGATGTATCTACTATTTGTCTAGTACATGATTTTATCATAGAATTTCAGTATGTCATTAGCACTGCTCACGTCATGTTCATGATTTATTATTGGATTAATTTAATCGAACAATTGGCTAAATTCTCAGCATTATAAAGACAACAAACTTGATGCACGAGTATTGTTTTTAAATCGTTGTAGCTAAATTTATGTGATTTTAGGCATGCTTGCATGTGATTGGACTAGCAATTTTGTTTGCCATAATCCTTGTGCAATTCCTACGTTAGGTATTGACTGTGACATCGTGCTAAGAGAGAAGCATTAGAGATGGCCTAAGGCCCTTTCACAACGCACCACTCTGAGTTGTATCTAATTTTGCCACAGTGGATAAAAAACGAGATGGCTGGGAAATTAAAGAGGAGGATGAGGAATATCATGTCTAAATATGCTCGCTGGGAAAACCGATCCTCTCATAATTAAACTTTATGGCGCTTCGTGTTCCCACACTACACGCCCACCTCACCTCCTTCTCCGTCCAGTGACTACGTTCGGCCACTTCGCTATGGCACCACACTGTCGTCTCGTCCTTTACGAAGTATGTGGTGCTCTTGCAATGGATAGGGGTCTTTTGTAGCCGGACCTACATGCAGCTCCCTACTGTCCTACAAGTATGCAAAATCTCAACCCGAAATAAGCTTTATTCTATAGTAAAAAGACAAAATTATAGATTTGGTTGTGTGAATAGTGCCCTTCAAATATTGTCGGAATTTGTCTTTTTTTTTTGTAGGCCAAGAGAAAAATAATTTCAGATTGAAACTTTCTACAATTCTAGGATATACTATTGGCTACATACAATTTATTTCAGAATTTTTATGAAGCTTTGAAATACTAGTTTCAAAATTTTAAAATAAATTCCTACATGTAGCTCGGGCTAGAAATGCCTTTTTTTGCTTGCAATGGCATTATCTTTTAGAATATGGGAGCTTAACCTTTGGAACTCTTTCTCCAATGTCAACCAGTGCTAGTGCGTCGTTACTATTTTTCAAGGCAACCGTAGAAGGTCAATTATGTCGTTACTCATACTCGTTTGATATGATTTTTACGTGAGTTTCTTTACAACCACCTCCGCCATGTCAACGCCTGTCTTCGCTAACATTAGAGAAACCTCTTTGGAGATCTGCGGGTGCAAAGCATTTAGAAAAAATATCCCACGAGAGTAATCGTTTTATTTATTAATCGCTAGAGATGTGTAAGTGGGATCCCACTTATCCCCCTAAGTGGGGACTATAAACCATTGCAACTTCTTGCTTAATTAATGAAATGGACAAAGTTTTTGCCCTTGTTTGAGAAAGGAAAAACGGATTTGCTAATTGCATTTTTTTGTAAAACTAACGGTTGCACATTTCTAAGTTGACCGAGACTTAAGAAAAAACCAGTTAGCTGAGACATAGGAAAAAACACCTATTTCAGTTTCAGGTGTTTATATATCACTTGCCTAAATGTGGAGATAGCTGCTCTTTCGTGCATCTTGCAATGCAACCTCGTAGTACATGTAGGCTGTTGTTAATACATGAAACTTTCTGTGTTAAAAAAAAAACAAGTCCTATCTGGCATGACGACGATGGCATTCCTGGTCGCTGTTCGACCTCCTATCCTCCGTCGTCTCCACTTCACCACCACCCGCGCCTCCGCGGCCAGAACCCACCCCCTCCCGGAGGAGCTGCAGCTCGTCGCCGACGTCCGCTCCCCGCACAACCACATCCGCGTCGCCGACGTCTCCCCGCGTGCCGCCGGTCACCCCCTCGCCGGCGCGCGCCTCCTACTGCTCGACGGCCCCGGCAACATCCACTCTGTCTCCTTCCCTCGCTCCCCGCTCACGCAGACCTACCTGGATGTCTTCGCCGCCCTCCCGCCCCTCCTCCCGCGCCCATCCATCGCCGTCCTCGGCTTCGGCGCAGGCTCCGCCGCCCGTGCCCTCCTCCATTTCTACCCAGACCTGTCCGTCCACGGCTGGGAGCTCGACCCATCCGTCATCGCCGTCGCGCGGGACTTCTTCGGCCTCGCCGAGCTCGAGAAGAGCCACGCCGACAGGCTGGTCGTCCACGTCGGCGACGCGCTGGAGGCCGAGGCCGTGCCGGGAGGCTTCGGCGGCGTGCTGGTGGATCTGTTCGCCAACGGAAGCGTGCTGCCGGAGCTCCAGGAAGCGGCCACGTGGCGCCGGATAGGCGGGATGGTGGCACAGGGAGGGACGATCTTGGTGAACTGCGGCGGGGGATGCGTGGAGGCGGAGGAGGAGGGGAGGGACGGCGAGGCGGTGAAGGATGCGACGCTGCAGGCGATGGCTGCAGCGTTCGGGGAGGGGATGGTAGCCGTGATGGAGGTGGATGAAAGTTGGGTCGCCATGACCGGGCCGGCGGTGTGCGCGCCAGAGGAGGCCACGGCGGCGTGGAAGGCTAGGCTGCCGCCGCAGCTGCGCCAGTATGTTGATATGTGGAAGCCATACAATGGCAACAAATGAAGAATATTAGTAGAATTCCTGCTTCAGTTTTGAAGCGTGTAAAGTGATTCCCTGCAAGTAAAGCAGCATCAAACTGCAGATGATTGCAACAAGTTTAACCATTTGGATGTTCCTTTTTGCTCCTTTAACATACTTCATAGGTAAACATGTAGCACAAGCTTTCTAAATTTAGCTTAGTCACTACATGTAGCGTCTCTTATAATCTTCACATTTTCAATCTTTAATCTAGCTTTTTCGAGACAATAACCCTGGCAAAACAGTGAGGCAACCTACACAGGCTTTATGTAATTGGATGTTTTGAAGCAATAGAAAACATTTTGCTTGTTATCCACTTGATTACAAATACAATTAGATTTCAAAGCTAGTTTTAAAGAATAGAAGAGATGTGCTGCATTGAAAAAGTTTCACCCAACAGCTTATAAAGTTGCATTTTGATTTGGAAAGGATTGCACTGAATTCAGAAAGACACTTGACACATCATCTTCAAAACTACTGATATGGCTATTTTTGCGTAGACAGGTATCCCATATACTCCTTGAGATAGCAAAAGGTAGTGAAAAAAAAAAGAGATGAACTTACACCAGCATGTGAACCTCCAAGTCAGATCTCCTATGAATTCATAAGTCTCTTGTCTGATTATCTGACAAACTGCACCATTAAGTTATGCGAAAATCATGTGTGTGTATATACATAGGTCGTGCAAGGTTAGCCTCAAAAAAACAAAAAAGTCTAGCTAGCATCACGACATGTCTCCCCGGCAAAAGCAAAAAACATTACCACATGTTTTTCTTAATTTCTTTCTGATGCTCGTTTACATGAGACGGCTAGGGTTAAGAAAAGCATCCCAGAGACCAATTTATTCCATCCTTCAGAAGCTTCAGAAGAAAGGCTTATCAGGTGTTGAATGGCCATTTGAGAACGAAACAAAAGGAAAGAATATGAATCCTTGTGGAATATTACAATTCCTATTGAGGTACAGATATTTCTGCGGCTTTTGCATTTCAATAAGATTTTAACGTGTGACAATTTGAATAAACGAAGGGTAGTCGATGATAAAAGATGCCTTCTGTAGTGAGGAAGAATCTGTTCACCATCTTTTCCTGGAAAGTGTCGTTGCTAGACAAGTTTGGGCTTGTATAGCTGATATTTTCGAGGTTGGTCCTCCCAGTAATTTGACTGAAATATATGGTTGGTGGAAATCGCAAGATAGACATGCTGTTCTGAATATGTTCTCTGTTGCCACCTTGTGGAGCATTTGGCCTTTCCGTAATGAGCTCTGTTTTCAGGGGCGAGCCTGGAGAAATGTGAAAGATATCCTGTGAAACCTGGGTTCACAGATGCACCCATGTAAGATCTTATGCAAAGGAACCCCAATCGGAGCTACTGATGCAGTGTTTGCGATTGCTGGACTACAGGAGGGGGAGCTGATCCTTCGACGGTGCGCGGCAGACAGAGAGATATACAGGCAAATCCTGTTGGCTTAGGGCCCCAGGAAAGATGTAATAGGGTAGTGCTGCCAAGCTTTGTCTATTCTCTGTTATCTGTTGTACAGCCTTTTGCATTTTCTGAACAGCTAATACTGGTCTGTTCTTAGAGCTGTAAACTGAACACGTGGTTTCGTTTTATTGAAATTGGGGAAGAATATGCCTATCAGGTGTTAAATCATTGATCTCCAAGTCCGCACAAACTTAATTTTACCGTAGTTGGCAAGGAAGAAAGGACTTATTTATCCGATAGTACAAAACCAAACAAAAAAACATGTAAAAGAAGATAGATCGTGGCCTGTTAGCAATTCACATGTAAAACACCTGCTATGCGTACAAAACAAAACAAAAGATGGAAAGGATAATAATGGGATGGAAAGCCCTTGCGCACACTTTTTTTAACACAGGAGATTTTATTAAGTAACAGCAACGTACAAGTACAACTGTGCAATGGAGCACTGAAGAAAGTGCAGCTACGTCGGCATGAAGGAGATTCGTATTGCCTTTATCTAAACATCTGAACCTGGAACTAGAATTTTGAATTTTCAATTTTGAGAGCTAACCTAGCTTGATGATGTGCACGGAAATTACAGCTCCATACATATGACTAAACTTTTCTCGTGGATTTTGCTTATATAGACTGCTATTTCACGGCTTTAGGGAAGAATAAGAAGATCAGCATTATCACCAATCAATTGGTGCATGAAAAACGTGTTCGGTTTATAGCAGGGTTGAAAGATAGTTTTCCTTAGATAAAAGGTATTTTATTGCCTGGATTTGAATTAACAAAACCACGAGGTTCATGACACGATAGTTAATACATAGATCCATAGTCTTCAACTCGAATAGGCAGACAGTAATACTTAGAAATTACCAAATATAAAGGTAGCTAATAAAGCTAGTATGTCTTCAACCAGAGAAAAAAAATGAACCTATGAACAATCCTAGAAACAAACAGAAAATGAAGTTTCACTTACATCACACGACTGATTGCTGTGAAGCATGCACATGATATCTTTGCGGATCACTTCAGTTGGTTCTTTTTCCATCTGTCCTTGAGCCTTCTTCCTTTCGGATGGCCAATGTACCTATTGAAACATGCACATAACAGAAGAAAATTAACAGTAATACAAAACAAGGTATCCGACAGTATTTGCTAGAATCACTAACCCTGTGTGCCAGTAGTAAATTTTATCAGCCATTTTTCTTCACACCTTTTGCATTAAGTACAATGCACATGTCTCCATTTTTCACATGATGTGCATAGCTATTTGGGATGCCAACCGTCCAAGCACCTATCACATATGCACATTAGCTTACTAAAATCCTGGCCTGGCCCTTTGCGTCATACACTCGCCATCGCAACCCCGCTAAATCGATTCTTCTCAAGCTGCAAGTGCTTTCTGCGCAATCTGAAAAAGAAAAAGTAAGATATACTGTGCTAAATTGCCACAACTCCACATATTGGTACCGCAGGTTCAAAAATTACATTAGCGTAAATCCAAATTATAGAATGGATGCAGAAAAAAATACACTTTAAAGATTGTAGTTGCCAATTTTCTCCTTCTCGGGAAAAATCAAATAGATGCAGCTTTTTTCAGTCGATCAACAGTTATATAAGAAATTTAGGTTGAAACAAATAAAAATCAGAAATAACAACTTAGCTTTTGGAACCATTACATTACATGTTGTTAAATATGTTCTGCAGGTTCAGTGGTGGAGTGAGTGCACTAACAGCAATGAAAAAAAAATGCCTAGCAAAGACAGGTCACTTTTTTTTTTGAGTTCAATATAGAGCTTTATTCATGTAACATAGCATCAGCATTACAATCTCGCTCGATTACATGAATAATAGAATGTGGGATACTAGTAAACCAGCTTCCCGTGTTCAGGTTTAATCTGACGTACTTTGCAAGCTCATGAGCTGCAAAGTTCTGCTCTCTATTGATTTTTGATATTTTGCACTTCCCAGTCAATCTCCAAACCTCCTGGATCTCCTGATAGACCCCTCCCAGCATGGAGAATTTAGCATCGCAATTCTTGATGTTGTTTGCAACCAGCAGGCTATCCGTCTCAAGAGTGAAAGGCATATGAATCCACTCATTGGCAAGACGAAGACCATCACGGCAGGCATAAGCTTCAGCTTCCTCTGCGCCTGTGCAATTTTGCAAAATTCTGCCAGCAGAAAGTATCACATTTCCCAGGTGATTCCGAATAATGATGCCCACACTTGATATACCCGTTTCAGCTATATAAGAGGCATCAACATTAACCTTTGCAATGCCAGCCTCCGGGCGTCTCCATGCATGGGTTACCTTCTCCTTATCAGTG
Organism: Poa pratensis; assembly: GCA_947311845.1. Taxonomy (NCBI): domain Eukaryota; kingdom Viridiplantae; phylum Streptophyta; class Magnoliopsida; order Poales; family Poaceae; genus Poa; species Poa pratensis. The sequence continues at coordinate 35,456,777 of CAMZMU010000089.1, read as the reverse complement.
ATGAGTTTAGTTTCAGAATTACCTGGTGTTTTAACATCCGCAAACATAGTACTCTTTCCTTTGATATCACAGGTTATGTTACAATCCTTTATCTTCAGATTTTCAACATACCTTTGGAGGAAGGCCACCGAATCAGCAATAGTAGCCTTGCCTTTTTCATGTACCATGTCGTTTCTCAGGTGCCATGCTCTCCACAACAACAGTAAAAATTGAGCGTGAGAGCTTTTTGGAACATTTGCCAGGATTATCAGTAACCAATCTGGTCCAGATTTTGTTAGCATACTTTCATCAGGGAGTTGCCAAACTTTCCTCATTTGATATCTGAGTGCTTTTGCCTTTGTACAATTGACTGTCGCATGAAAACTATCTTCTTCCTCCACCCCACATATGTTGCAAATTTTGTCAACTTCCAGGGTTCTTCTCCATTTATTCCTTTTAGTTGGAAGGTTGTCATCAGCTAACCTCCAGCTAAACATGCGAATTTTGTTAGGAACAGGCGCATTCCATATGAGCTTCCATAGATTTCTATTACCATCGACACCCACACTTCCACCAGTGTTCAGTCTGTTATCATGTTTCAGACTGTATCCAAGCTTGTATGCACTTTTAACCGTGAAGACACCGGTTTTCTCAAATTGCCACGCTATGAAATCATCATCTTCACCTTCGGGCACTTTTATTTTCAAGATTTCTTCAACATCATGTGTATAAAAAATGCGACGAATTAGATGTTCGTTCCACATTTTCGTACCTGGCACCAATAAGTCCTTAACCCACTTAACTCTTGTACTCCTTCTTCTTCCAGTAGTTTGCATGGACATGCCCCTTGGTATCCAGTTATCTCGCCAAATTCGAACCTTTTCCCCATTTCTGATTCTCCATACCGCCCCTTTCTTTAGCAGTTCAAGTCCATGTTCAATTCCCCTCCAAGCAGGGGAAGCATCCCCACTAAATACTGTATCCAGGATGTTTCCATTAGGAAAGACAGGCCACTTTGTCGCCAATGTCTCAAATCACCTTCAGTATGCGAGAGATCACAATTCATACACGCAATCTAGAACTTTACACCCTAGAAAAACCTAAGAGGTGATAATGGATAGGTGCTGGTTGTACTTGTACCTCTGAAAAATCTCAATCTATATATAACCAGCACGATAGTATGAGCAATCAGGGATGCCAATCAGCAACTGTAATCCTAGGGAAAGAACTGCACTGCGCTATTATTACGCATCGCTCATCTTCTCCAATGCTGAAGCTGCTTCATTTTCCGAAAAAAAACTTGGCGAAACTGTATCCTTAGGATCTTCCCATCACAGGATGGCATATAGCTCCCCACTGTCACACACAAGTCTCAATTCAGAGGACAATCTCATATCGACAAAAATCACAGATCAACCACCAAAAATATCCAGAACAGATGGATTACTTCCTTCAATAATGCATCCATGAGCGCAATTTCGTTAGTGTCATAGGACAGACCTGCAAGTCAAAAAAATCTTGAACCATACATCAGTCGGCACTATGGTTGTTCAAAGTTCAGACAGGTTCCTCCTGACATTTACATGCAGTTGAAACTGAAGGCAATATTTGTTCATCAAAGTAATGCAATGCGATGACAATTAGCAAGCAGGATGATTCACAATCTAACAGGAAAATATATGTAAATAGGAAGCCCATGAGACCTCGAGCAGAGAAGAGGTCTAGGTCCGAGCATCAAACAAAGTGATCATAAACTGAACATATTCAACAGTATTTGCTAGAATTACCAACCTTGTGTGTCTAGTAAATTTTAGCAGTCATTTTTCTTCCTGTAACACTGATAACTTTTGCATTGTGTACAATGCACATGTCTCCATTTTCCACATGAGGTGCACAGCTATTTGGGATGGCAACCGTCCAAGCAGGCAGCAGCTCACACATATGCACAATAGCTTACTGCATAACCATTTCTCAAGAGTAAATCCTTGAACAAGCAACTAAATCCTGGCCTGGCCCTTTGTGTCATACACACGCCATCGCAACCCCTCTAAATCGATTCTTCTCAAACCTGCAAGTGCTTTCTGCGCATTCTGAACAAGAAACAAGTCAGTTCCACTGTGCTAAACTGCCACAACTTCACATATTGGTACCGCAGTTTCAAGAATTGCATTAGCATAAATCAAAATTATAGGATGGATGCAGAAAAAAAAATACAGTTGAGGATTTAGTTGTAGACTTTTTTCTTTTCGGAAGAATCAAGCAGATGCAGCTTCTTTGACCCGATCAAATATGATTACAGAGAAAATACAATTCATCAACAATTATATATACAAAATTGCCGCTGTAACAAATAAATATCAGAAATGATAGCTTAGCTTTTTGAATCGTTCCATTACATGTTGCTAAATATGTTCTGCAGGTTCAGTAGTGGAGTGAGTGCACTAACAGAAATGACAAAATTGACTAGCAAAGGCAGGTCAATTTGTCGCCAATGTCTCATATCACCTTCAGCACGTCAGAGACCACAATTTGTTCACACAAATCTAAAATATTATAATCTAGGAAGAAAACTAAGAGAATGTAATGGATAGGTGCTGATTGTACTTGTACCTCTGAAAAATCTCAATTTATAAATAACCAGCATCATAGTATGAGCAATCAGGATGCCAATCAGCAACTATAATCCAAGGAAAAGAACTGCACTGAGCAATGTATATTATCCTCAATAACTTTGAGGAGCACATTATTTACCTCATCGCTCATCTTCTCCAATGCTGCAGCTGCTTCATTTTCCGAAGAAAAATCGACGAAGCATATCCTTTGGATTTCCCCGTCACAGGATGGCATGTAACTCTCACTGTCACACACACAACCATCAAATAAAAGGACAATCTCCAATCGGTAAAAATCACAGATCAACCACCAAAAATATCCAGAACAGATGGGTTACTACCATCGATAATGAATCCATGAGAGCAATTTCATTAGTGTCATAGGACAGACCTGCAAGTCAAGTCCGTGGACCAAACAGCAGGGTAACAAAAATCCTGAACCATACATCAGTCGGTACTAGGGTTGTTCAAAGTTCAGACAGGTACATGCAGTTTAAATTGAAGGCAATATTTGTTCATCAGAGTAACGAAATCAGCAAGCAGGATGATTCACAATCTAGCGGCAAACTATATGTAAATAGGAAAGCCCATGACATCTCGACCAGAGAGGAGGTCCAGGTCCGAGCATCAAACAATGCGAACATAAACGAAACACAAAACGAGAAGGTGATCCACAGAATCGTACCACCGATGAACAATTTGGAGCATGAGGACATAGCTCAATTCGATTCAACGGCTTACCAGATGGAACGGCGTGGGGCACCACTTTGCTTCACCAATTAAACATCGCCTAGAAATCCTAGAAATAATTCCCAAATCCTACGTACATCTAATCCACCAACCCAAAATTAGATCTGACTTCAACCCAAATCAGATCTGACTATTCACATACCGCCGAACAAAATTATTGGAGCTCTTGTACCAAGCAAAGATTTCGTATACAGGACATTCAAACGAAAGATTGACATGTTGAAGAAAGAAAAGGTTAAATTAAATCAGATTCAGGCTTCCATTAGCAAGAACTCAAGAGCAATGACAACCAGTTGTTGTATTGCGAACCAGCAGTACATACACGACCTAACAGAAACACACTTTCACATCGGAATCTGAAATGGAACTAATCAACTAGAACGTCCCCTCAATCCATCCACCCCTATGCGGCAGCGTAGGCTAGGCGAGGCTACTCCTTAGGCGGCCTTCTTCTTGGGGGTGGCGACCTTCTTCTTGGGCGACTTGGGGGAGTCCTTGTCGGCGGCGGGGGTGGACTTCTTGGGCAGCAGGACGGCGTTGATGTTGGGCAGCACGCCACCGTGGGCGATGGTGACGCCGGCGAGGAGCTTGCCGAGCTCCTGGTCGTTCCTGATGGCGAGCAGCAGGTGGCGGGGCACGATGCGGCTCTTCTTGTTGTCCTTGGCCGCGTTGCCGGCGAGCTCCAGGACCTCCGCGGCGAGGTACTCGAGGACGGCGGCGAGGTAGACGGGGGCGCCGGAGCCGACACGCTGGGCGTACCGGCCCTTCTTGAGGAAGCGCCCGATGCGTCCCACCGGGAACTGGAGGCCGGCCTTGACGGAGCGGGACACCGCCTTCTTCCTATCGCCGCCCTTCCTTCCGGCCATCTTCTCTTCTTCTCCGACGAGCTGCTCGAGATGAGTTTTTGGGGGTTGGGTTGGAACTGGAGACGCGCGCTGCTGCCTTGAATTTGTGAGATGGATGGGACGCGAGGGGGCGGTTTTTATAAGGACGAGCGGAAAGGAAGGAAGGCGGGGGCGATCCGTGGGAGGGGTAGATGGACCAATCAGGATGCACGGATTTTTCGGAACCGGGCCGGAACGAAGGGCAGCGATTCTTTTAGGTACCCAAGGAGGGGGAGCGATCCGTGGGAGGGGTGGGTGAACCAATCAGAACGCATGAATTTTCGTTCTCGCTTGGCGCTTCTTTTCTTTTCGTGGTCAAAAATGAATTCGTGTGTGTACAGAGATTCGAAACTGTGAGCCCGGCTAAATGATTTTAGTAACAGGATTATATTTTGATTAGTTTTTTATTGCTGTAGTAGCTAGTCACATCTGACGGAGATTTCTGATTCCGGAGTTCTAGTGGTCTGTTATTTTAATGAAAAGTTAAAATCATATTTACGGTTTTCAAAAACAATTGGAAAACTCAGGACCAATAGTGTCTCTCATAAATGTGCGAAATATCAAATTAAAATATTTTGCATTCTAAATTACACGAAAATGGTAAAAGTGTGGATCTGGGTATGCATATTTTCATATCTAATTTTTTTATCATATTTTGACATTTTACGTAGCTCATAATACAAATAATTTTACATTATGATTTTCCGTACATGTAATCTTTCTTCTACTATCAACACATCCACTTGCACCAACCCGTGATAAAGGGGATGCAAGACGTGCTCCTTGTTGTTGTTCCTGAGAACCACCATCATGGCGTGAAACCATTCTGCAAATTTGTTTCCATTTATAGGCAAAGGCTCTTGACAAAGCATCATATTAACATGATATCTTTCAAAGGGAGAACTAGTCTTTAGGGCGGCTTCTCTGCCCGGTTTAGTCTTTTATTTTGTTCACTTTTGTATCTGTGAACTACTACTCGGTTCCCGCAATGAATAATGAAAAATCCTTTCTTTAGTCATTTATTTCTTTTTCCAGAAGAATTCCACTGTGGCCTTGATACCGTTGTGAGGTTAGAAATAAAACTGTTTTAGACGCAGCACTTCTTTAGAATCCACTGTGGCCTCGATACCGTATTACAGAGAAATATAGAATATGGAGTTTCTAAGGTAGATAAAACACAATTAAAGTGTAAAAGAACAATTAGAGGTAACCCACTGACCTCAGCTCGTCAAAATGAACAAATGAAGGGGTTTTCACCTCTGTACGGTCGCATGCGGCCGTACCATTGTTCGTTAAGTTGTCTTCGTCTTTGATGCTCGGTATGTCAACTGGTACGGTGGCGGGTACGGTCACATGTGACCGTACCGCCTCTCGTTAAATGCTGCTGATCTTCCGTTGACGTGAATTGTTTCTTCCCATGTCGTACCGAGCAATGAGCTCGGGTACGGTGGCTGGTACGGTGGCGTGCCACCATACTGCCACTCATTAAATCTTCTGTGGTCTTTCGTTGACGCAAAAAAGTTCTTGCGAGGTCGTACCGAGCAAAATAACATGGTACGGTAGCTGGTACGGTCACGAGCCACCATACCCATGGTCGTTCAAGGCCACAGTTTCCTCTTTAAAAATGTAGTCTGCGCAATTTTCTCTAAGGACCTGAAATTTTAGTCATTACAACACATATATAAATAGAGAAGTTTTAACCAAGCAAAACTATACATAAGAGCAACGAACACGTTCTACCTTATGAAAATTAGTCCAAAGCCAACTCTAATAATAAAATCATGCTAAGATACAAAGTGCCAATGTAATATGAATGCAACTAAACTTAAAGACATAAATGATGTAGGTTGGTCCCGATTTTCACGGATTTGTGCGGAGGGAACGATGAACACGAAGAACAAGTGATGAACACAAGAACACAAAGAGGGGAAAACTCTCAAATCAAAGATAACTAGCAAGTAGCAACTCAGCAAGATTCAATTGGTAACAAATCCCCTAGGGTAGCCCCCAATTCTCCTCTCTCAAGCACACCTTACTCTTAGGATTGTTTGTCCAATTGGTCAATCCAACCAATCCAATCTAGCCACTACAAGAGGGAAGATTAGCAAGTAATCGCAATTACAAGAGGAAGCCCTGGTATCCACGAAGGGATCTTCTCCACAAGGGGAGGCCTTGGTTCATCTCCACAAGGGGAGGCTTTGATTCATCTCCATAGGAGGAAAGAGACACTTTGAGAAGAAGGAGCAAGGCTCTACTCTAATCCCAAATCATAGTCTAACCCTAGATCTAGCCAAGGGGTGCCTATTTATAGTCTAGGTAAAAGGGGACGAAATACATGGGTCAAAACCCAGATCTGCACACAGGCACGCGCAGGGCCGGTAGTACCGGCGGATACGGTCCGGTAGTACCGGACGCACGCAGGTCCGGTAGTACCGGAAGTATTTCCGGTAGTACCGCTTAGGGTGGCATCGGATCCAGTAGCGTCTGGTGTCTCGGCGGTAGTACCGGCCGCGAGGGTCCGGTAGTACCGGCCGGCACTTCTTCAGGATTTCCAGCTTCTTTTCCCTCTCTTCTTCTTCTTCTTGGCCATCTTCTTGGGTCTTCTCTTGGTCATCTTCTCCATCATCTTGGACCTTCTCTTGCTCATCTCCTCCACTCCATTGTGGGTCGTCATCAAGATGGTTCCTGAGTATGCACAAAGTATCCGAATGAAGTAGCAAACCATTCAAAGGAGTGTCGAGATCACACATAGATAGGAGTGAGGTCACCTTATCATGGAGAGCCTTGACTCTTGATCTTGTCATTGGGCCATTTGGTGATGTTGGTGTTGTGTGCCTAGGTTGCACTACATCATCTCCCCCCCCCCCCCCCCTTGGGAAAGAGTCGTCCTCGACTCTTCGTCCTCATCATCACTTGGGTTTCCAAGGTAAGGCGAGATGTCGGCGACGTTGAAGGTGTCATGGACGCCGTACTTGGACTTTGGTATGTCAATCTTGTATGCATTGTCGTTGATGCGCTTGAGAGCCTTGAAAGGGCCGTCTCCTCTTGGCGCGAGCTTAGACTTTTCTCATCGGGGAAGCGGTCTTTGCGTAGATGTAGCCAAACAAGGTCTCCTTCTTCAAAGACCATGGGGCTTGTTCTTGTTCATCTTCGTAGCATGGTCTTCGTTGTGCTTCTCAAGCGTGGCCCTTGTGTCTTCATGTAGTTTCTTCATGTAAGCGGCGCGCTTGTCAAAGTCCATGTTGACTTGTTCTCGGAGTGGAAGTGGTAGCATGTCTAGCGCGGTGTAGGGGTTGGAGCCATAGACGACCTCGAAGGGTGTTCTCTTTGTTGCGCGATGTAGTGCTCGATTGTAGGCGAACTCGGCGTGTGGGATGCACTCTTCCCAATTCTTCAAGTTAGGCTTGATCAACACACGAAGGAGTGTGGATAGGCTTCGGTTCACCACTTCGGTTTGGCCATCGGTTTGAGGGTGGTATGCGGTGGAGAATAGTTGCTTGATTCCCATCTTGGCCATCAACATCTTCCAAAAGTAGCTCACGAACTTGACGTCACGATCCGACACAATGGTCTTGGGCACTCCATGAAGACGGACGATTTCCCTGAAAAACAAAGTAGCAATGTGTGAAGCATCGTCGGTCTTGTTGCATGGTATAAAGTGTGCCATTTTAGAGAATCGATCAATGATGACAAAGATGGAATCCTTGTTTGTTTTAATGCGCGGAAGTCCTAAGACAAAATCCATAGCAATGTCGGACCATGGGTGATGTGGAATTGGCAAAGGTGTGTATAAGCCATGAGAGTTTAGAGTAGACTTAGCTTTGAGACATGTTGAACATCGTCGCACCAAGCGGTCCACATCCCGGTACATCCTTGGCCAATAGTAGTTTGTGGAGAGCATTGCAAAGGTCTTGTCACGTCCAAAGTGTCCCATTAAGACGCCTCCATGCGATTCCTTCAAAAGGACCAAACGAAGCGAAGACTCGGGTATACATAGTTTGTTAGCCTTAAACAAGAAACCTTGGTGCAAATATAAATCACCAATTCCTTTGTGCTCCGAACATTGAGCGAAAATGTCTCCAAAGAAAGCATCGGTAGCATACAACTCCTTTATCTCATCCAAACCCAAGACACTAATGTCAAGACGTGTAAGTAGGTTGGCCTTGCGGGATAGAGCATCCGCGACCACATTGTCTTTACCTTTCTTGTATTTGATTACAAAGGTAAAAGACTCAATGAACTCAACCCACTTAGCATGTCTTTTGTTCAAATTTGTTTGACTTTTCAAATATTTCAAGGATTCATGGTCGGAATGAATGAAAACTTCCTTAGGACGAAGGTAATGTTGCGACACATCCAAAACACGAACCAAAGCAAATAACTCCTTGTCGTAAATGGGGTAATTCAAGCGAGCTCCATCTAGTTTCTCACTATGGTATGCAATGGGTCTACCATTTTGCATAAGCACTCCACCAATGCCCAATCCACTTGCATCGCATTCAATCCCAAATGTTTTAGAGAAATCCGGAAGGGCAAGGAGTGGTGCTTCGGTTAATAGCCGTTTGAGCTCATTGAAAGCAAAATCATGTGCATTACCCCAAATGAAAGGTACATTTTTCTTTGTAAGTTCATGGAGGGGGCAAGCAATTGTGGAAAAATCCTTGATGAATCGGCGGTAAAATCCGGCAAAACCAAGAAAATGTCTCAACTCTTCAAGTGACATCGGAAAAGGCCAAGTCCGAATTGCTTGTATCTTTGTTTCATCAACTTCGACTCCATCCGAAGAAACAACAAAACCCAAGAAAACAAGTTTGTTGGTGGCAAAAGTGTACTTAGAAAGATTTGCATAAAGCTTTTCATTGCGAAGAACCAACAAAAAACTTGAACAACATGAGAAGTGTGCTCTTCCAAAGATTTGCTATAGATAAGAATGTCGTCAAAGTATACCACAACAAATTTCCCAATGAAAGGACGCAAAACATGACAAACGACGTTGATGAAAGGACAATGATGTCGCCTAGAGGGGGGTGAATAGGCGATTAAAACTTTTCCGGTTAAAGGCTTGCTAAATGCGGAATAAAACTATGTGTTTAAATTAACAAGCCGACAAACTAAATAAACTAGGCTCACCTATGTGCACCAACAACTTATGCTAAGCAAGACAAGCAACAAGGTGATAGCAATATAGAAATACTTCAAGCACGAAGGCTATCACAAAGTAAAGTGCATAAGTAAAAAGGCTCGGGTATAGAAATAACCGAGGCACGCGGAGACGAGGATGTATTCCCGAGTTCCTCCTTGTTAAGGGAGTACGTCTCGTTGGAGAGGTGTGAGGCACCACAAAGGTCGATCTCAACGCCACAAAGGCTCACCCTATTCTCCGATGAACCGCACCACAAAGGTTTGGTTCACCTTCCACTATCGGAATCCTTCGAGGCGGATATCCGGAGCCTTTCAACAACGATCCGGGGCACAACCCACAACGGGATTGGGGGCTCCCGAACAGCTACAAGTGACCACACAAGGGTCCAACCACCACAAAGGCGTCTAGGGCCCAAAGACCCAAGAGTAACAAGTTCACAAGCTTTCAACTTCCACGAATCTTCGTGGAGAGCACACCGATGCACCAAATGCAGAAGGCAAGAGCACAAGTGCTCAAATCCTTCACTCTCAAATTCCAACAAAGCAACAAATGCTTATGGGGGAATAAGAGAGGAAGAACAAAGAGGAGAACCACACAAGAACTCCAAGAACTAGATCCACTAAGTTCCCCTCACTTAGAGGAGAGATTGATTGGTCGAAATGTAGATCTAGGTCTTCTCCTTCAATCCTCCAAAGATCAAAGAGTTTGGGTGGAGGGATTGGGAGATATCAAAGAAATGAGCTTGCAACAATGGAGGAGAGAGAAAGCAAAGGTTGCTGGGCTCAGCTAACTGGCTGGAGGAAGGTGGAGGGGTATTTATACCCCTCCCAGAAAAACTAGCCGTTGCAGCCAGAAAACACACCGGAGTTTCCGGCCAAAGTGACCGGATACTCCGGCCTGGGGCGGAAACTCCGGCCCCTTGGGGGCGGAAACTCCGGCCCCGACCAGGAGGTGAACAACAAACAGACGAGAGAAGCACAGGCAGAAACTCCGGCCCCTGAGACCGGAAACTCCGGCCTGGGGCGGATACTCCGGCACCTTGGGCCGGAAACTCCGGCCCCCACCAGGGGCTGAACAAGAAAAACACTCTCCGAGGAAAACCAAGTACCGGAGACTCCGGTCCAGAATACCGGAGACTCCGGCCTGAAAGCAGTGAAACTGCAAAGCCTGAAATGCAATAACTTTCTCGTATGAACTCCAAATCAGGTGAAACCAATTGCATTGGAAAGGTAACGACGAGTGTTATCACACAAAAAGTGGAAATATTAAGGGTCACAAATATAGAGGGGATACCACACATGGGAAGGTGTGGACCCTAACTCGAAGGTGGACCGGTAATATTTCCAACACGAAAACGCAACAAGTTTTCCAAATGAAATCCGTTTTCGAAGAACTTGGGCTTGTCATGAAGATCACGACAAGCACCAAAACCCAACAAGGAGAAAAGCCAAATAAGAACCAAGAAAGATGATATGCCAAGTATGCAAAGGTTTGAGCTCTCCACAAAGATGCGATCAAGTTACTCACTTGAGAGCCCCTCTTGATAGTACGCCGTCTATCCTAAAACCCGGTCTCCCACTAACAACATGAGACCGGTAGAATAGAAAACCTATCAAGATCATACCTTTGCCTTGCGCATTCCACTTGAGCTCGATGATGACGATCTTGACTCTCTCAAGTTGGAACACCTTTCTTGATTGTGCTTGCTAGCACATGCTTGATGAAGACTTCTCCAAATGCTCCCCATACTCCATTATGGGAAAGCCTCGCTAAGCTCCGTCTTCATGTCTCCTTTGCACTTCATCTTCTACACATGACCATTCTTCATATAAACCCTTAAATAGAGCATTGGTCATCATGCCATCTTCAAGAGTCCAACACATGAACTCCAATGGACAAGATCTATAAGAATATCTCAATGTAAACATTAGTCCATAAGGAGTGTCATTAATTACCAAAACCACACATGGGGGCAACCATGCACTTTCAGTTGAGTTCGACGAACTCGCAAGATTAAATATAGAGCTTTAGCTCGATGAGGCTCTCAAAGTTTTATGGCTGTTTTGCATAAAGCTGATTTTATTTAGGAAAACATAACTCAATGGCATCGACTAATCAGAGTATTTTGAAAGGGGGTAAGAAGTAACTCTTTTCTTTGATCACCTTTCTCACCATCAACCACCATCATCACTGTACCTGTTCTACGAAGGCACCTCCCCGAATCACCCTCGAGGAAGCTAACCTTGCATTCTTGAGTAGTACCTTTAGTACTCAGGTTTTAATCATTCCGTTCAAGTTATTCTATGATCTTATCGTCCTTTCCCAAGTTGTCCGTAACCGTGGACACGGCTTTTCGAAAAGATTTAACCCTGCAGGGGTGCACTGTGTTTACCTTCGGTACCGCCCGGCTCATTGCCTACGCTTAGCTCTCTTCCGGGGAAAGCCGGCTGAGTGGGAACGGTTACAACCTTTACCTTGCTTGAGACTAACCCAGGATCATCAGTGAGGACGGGGCAGGTTCAGTGCCTCCAACACCCTGCCCCGTGGCCACTCATTTTCCTAACACCACCATCCTCATTTCTGTCTTGGCCACCATCTCAACGCACGCGCAAATGGAAGCTCAAACTAGAGGACCCTGGCTAGCCCCGCACAAGTTAGTCGGTCGACGAGGGCTCCATATACCCCACCGAAAGGAAGCGCGCTCATTCTTGGTTCAAGAGGTAAAGCTAGGCACATGAATTTCGCCGGTGATTTAGGATGGAGACGGAAGTTTTCGGGACAATCGTGCATGGTGTTCGGGAATATGATGACTAATTTGAGCTGAAAAGAGATTGCACCGAGCTCCTTGGATTTCCATCCCTTCAGAAATGCACAGATGTCACACGGTGTCTTGCCCGTCGATTCACTGGATGACTATGTTCGTATGTCTGAGTTCACCGCGGTTTAAGCCACCAACAGATTTTGCAAGAAAGTAGCGGCGGTGTTTGGAGAGACATATCTGAGAGCACCAAATGCAGCAGACACAGTTTGTTTCATGGAAGGCGAAGCAAGATGATTTCTGGAATGCTTGGGAGCATCGATTGCATGCATTAGAATTGGAAAAATTGTCCATTCGCTTGGCAGGGCATGTATAGATCAGGACACCATGGAGCATGCAGTGTGATACTTGAGCCTGTGGCAGATTACGATCTTTGGATTTGACACACATTTTTGGCATGACCGGTGCTCACAATGACATCAATGTGCTCTAACGCTACCCGGTGTTTTTCAGACTTACTCATGGCTAAGCTCCAAAGTGTAAGAATGTAATCAATGGCCAATAGCATGACAAGGGGCACTATCTAGCGGATGACATCTATCGAAACTGGTTGACATTCGTGAAGACAATCCATAACCCTATTGGCGAGGGAAATAGCCATTTTACAAAGTATCAAGAGTCTGTCCGAAAGATGTGGAGCGAGCATTTGGTGTGCTCCATGTCTAGTTTGCCATTGTCCGCTAGTCTTGTCTATCTTGGTCGCTAGATCAAATTCGTGAGATCATAAATATTTGTGTTATATTGCACAGCATGATCATGGAGAGTGACCGAGATGTGAGAAGGGTGTTGAATGAGACGTTTGACTATCAGGGCCCTATGGCCGAGCCACAGCCGGGCGTGCCGGCCGAGTTAGCTAAATTTATTGCCATGCATTAGCAAATTCGTGATGAAACAACACATAAACAACTGTAAAATGATCTTGTCGCACACTTGCGGACGATTAAAGCAACCACGTGTTGTTGTGAGTAACTTGAAAATTTTAAATTTCAATTGTTGAAATAAACTATATATTTTCTTAAATTATTATTGAACTCTGCAATGATTATTTTTATAATATGGATCGGAATAATTTATGATTAGGGCAGGCATTGGGGATGTCGCTGGACAAGACCCTCGATCTATCTATACTTTTTATAAAGCAAAACCCAACTAAGGGGTCATTTAAGTTGTTTATCTTAACATGCAATCTATGCACATCACCTACTATTTTAACCAATCAAAAGTCCATGTCATTCCACTAACATTTATTAATGTTTGTATATATTTACAACATATCCGCATCATCAATTTTTTAAGCCATAAAATTGTCCATGTAACTATTTTTTGAACATATCATACCTCTTTATTCGTTCATAATCAAAATTACACCATAAACAAACGAGGTACTATGTTTGGGGGTGGATTGTTGTTAAATACACTACAATTTCACGTTAAATTCAGCCTCTAAACCACAATTCAATCTCTTATACTTTTGTCGATAACTTCATATTTCATGTGTCTTATAACTTTATTTACACATTAAAGTTTCTAAAACAATTTCCGCTACAACTCGCTGGGGTGTTGTACTAGTATAAACATATGTTCAACACGAGACACAACTGTAGATGCCGGACACAAATCTAGCGGCTCCTGCTAGAAACGCTGTTAGGATGACTCCAACGGGGCGACCCAAATGGACGCGTGTTTGGTCCGCGTTTGGTCCGTTTGGGTCGGCAAACGGACGCGCGTCCGACCTACGTCCGGCCCTTTCTGGCCACTGCGCCCAACGGGGCCGACGCATTGAGTCCGCCCGGCCATTTTTTCCAAACATTTTTTTAATAATAAAGGATTCTTTTACGTATTGGAAACTGAAATTACATAATAAACCTTAAAACTACACTAATTGAGATTTGGAGCAGCCGGACCGTCGGCCAGATGGTCACCCTCCCCGGCATTTAAACCTAAAACTACACTAAAAACTGAAAAAAAATTAACAACCGACCACCGGCCGGCAAGGGGGAAGATCAAAGAGGGGCTCCGGCCTTGAGGAACGTCCAGCCGCAAGCCGGTTTGGCCACGAACTTGCTGGCTCTTCCTTCGTCATGGCCGTGGCCAGCGGCGGACTAGCTGGCTCGTCCTCCTCGATCCTTTCGCAGCTACGAAATACGTAGCGGCGCCGGCTTCGTTGTAAAATTGGCCGCGCATAGGCGGCCTAGCCGGCGGGGATATGACATCAGTTGGAGCCGCCTGGACCTCGCGGTACCTTTTGCGGCGCGCCACACGCGCCGCGGTCTCGATGGCGCGGCAAGCTTGTGCCGTCTCGGCCTTCTGTGCAGCATCGGCAACGGCACGCGTGGCGGACATGAACGCGGCCGCCCTCTGTGCGTTCAGCTGCATGTGGGCTGCCTGCGCCGCCTCCTCCTCGGTGCTGTGGACATAGCCGCCCACGCCGATGGGAGGCTCGGGCGGCGCACTGCCTGCCGCGACGCCGCCGGCGTACTCTTCTTCGTCGTTGTCGACGCAATTGGAGTACGCGGCCTCCACCGCCCTCCTCTCGTCGTCCGTCAGGCGCGGACGCGGCGGCTGCGGAATCATGCCGGCCCATGCCGGGCTGGTCACCATCCGGCGAGAGAAGCTGCCGCGATAGCGCCCCCGCGCGCTCATACGCGCTCGCTCGACCTGGTCCACCAGATGCTGCGGCGGCGGCGGATCCATTCCGGCGCGTGGATCTGTGCTTGGAGGTGGTGGCCGCCATGGCTGGGGGAGGAGGGCTAGGGTTTGTGTGTGCCCTGGGATTTGGCCGGTCGGCGCGATTTATAGAGCTCCACCGCCCACGGTTATTGCGGGTAGGTGGCCGCTCTAGCCGTTGGGGTCGATGACACGTGGGGCCAGGGCGGACACGGGGAGGACGCAGGAGTGGTCCGCGAGCGTCCGGGGCCGACGCATCGGTGGCCCAAATTTGTTCCAGGAATGCGTCGCGGCGGACAGAAAAACGGTCCGTGATCCGTTTGCGTCGCCCCGTTGGGCCATGTTTTTGTGCTCCAGCAGACAGGGACGGACATGCGCGGACTCGATGCGTCGGCCCGTTTTTTTTTTTTTTGAAATAAGCAACAGCTTTATTACTTCACCAGGGGCAAATCGCCCACTACAACCATGGCAATATTTGCCGGTACATCATCCTCCCATACAAAAACCTCATTCACATACAAGATTTGCCAACCAGGGCAAGTTCGTGTGCTGCTCTATTAGCCTCCCGCCTACAGAACTGAACTTCGCATCGAGAGAACCACAATTGGAGTTGGATCTTCAGATCGTTCAGTGCAGCAGCCGACCGTGAGGTATCACGACCGAGATTATTCAGAGCTAATGACAGTAGCTGCGAGTCAGTTTCAAAGACCAACTCTTATAGCTCCAAGATCAGTTGCTATCTCTATACTACAAAAGTATGCAATGTCCTGTCTCGGCCAGACGACGGACGAAATCGATCCTACCCCTTCGTCCAACATCGTCGCGCTCCTCTCCGCTCGCCCCGCGCGCGGACAGATGGGCCGGCCCAACAAAACTCGGCCGGACGGACGGAATCGCCTTAATTACACCTTCTTAATCAGGTACGTCGCCCACGGACGCTCAAATCAAACCCACGTTCAATGAATTCACGATAATTAAACTCCATACGGCCAAACACAAGCTGATTTAGCGTCTGCCCCATTAAACACACGCTGATTTAGCGTCTGCCCATTAAACACACGCTGATTTAGAATAAAACCCCACGGACACGCACCTTGGTTCTCAACTTCTCGTACTATCTTGTCTCCCGTCTGCCCCATCATCCTTCAAACAGTTCAAGAACTGAAGATACCAGCATGTCGACAGGTCGCTGCCTCGTCGCCCCAGCTCGACGAGGGTTATGGCTACTCCACCCTTCTACAGCCTCCGCACACTCCGTCGCCCCGGCTCGACGAGGGTTCTGGCTCCTCGCCGTTCCCAGACAACGTCGTATTGCGCCCCAACAGGAATGCCTTATCTTTCTTGCATCTTTCCTGCACCTGAATCAATCATATAAATGACATCGTTCTCATATGTTTACCAATTCCTTATGTTTGTTAAACAGGGATGTTCGATTCAAAGATATAGAAAACTTCCATGTCCACAGCTCGTGGAATATCACGACCAAGGTTGTCTCTGCTCAAATCAAGCAGACCAGAAGCGGAAATATAGTCTACCGTGCAGTCCTCACTGATCTATCTGTAAGCAAACATTTCGATGCTAATTAGGTTTAGTAGTTTTGAATATATGATGTTCGTTGTCTCGTAGTTTTGTAGTTTTTAGACTGTTTCCTCTATGAAGTACCACTTCTACATATGGCAGTCATATACCATTGTCTGTAATTTACATGTCAGTTGCATAGCCCTCTCGTATTCCTTGTTATGGTTTTACACATATCACGGTTTTTATAACAAAACTCACAATGCAACAAACATTCAATGGCCAAGTGTAATTAAGCTAAGCATTTCACAGGGTGATAAAATGGATGCAGTAGCTGTAAGACAGCAAGCACATCGTTTCAATGAGCTGCGGACTGGTGAGGTGTACTATTTCAGGTGTGTGGGGTTTGAGACGGCAGACTGTAGACCACCAACTGCATTGAAGATATCTACGGAGTATTACCTCGTATGCATCATCGCACTCGGATTATGCCTGTTGGACCACACGTATCAATCCCGAGGTTACCGTCACGTTTTATGAATTTTATTTATGTGCCAGACTACCAAACAAAAAGCTTACAGGTTTATATATTTATCTCATCGCTGGTCAACCTTACTGCATTATCAAAGCGTTGGTAGTATTCATAAAGGCTAATAATGTGTAATCTATCCATTTGTAGATATCATTGGGATGGTTGTTTATGTTACTCCCATAAGATTCAAGGAGACGTTTCATCGTACACACCCTGCCGTGATGTCTTCCTGATGAACATTCAGTAATACAAATAAACTTGGTAATCAACTTTTAGGTGGTGATTGGATGTTGGCTGAATGCGTGTTATTTTACCAGGCAGGATATAATTGTTCTACGCGTATGGGACAAACATGTGGCACGCCACATGCCATGTGGAGACGTGCCGAACAGGAAAATATTGCTTAGCTGCCACGTTCCTTGAGATTAGCACGGCGCAAGGTAAGTTATCATGTATTTATAAATTTATTGCTGTACCATCTAACATACATCAAATTTAAGTGACACTACGTTGTTTTTTAAAATGTCATAGGTGCGATGATCACAACAAAGGACAGCCAGATTGTCTTTGAGCCAGACAATCTGCTAGGATATGAACTAGCGACTTATCGCCGCACACTTGGCCATGGTACTCTAAAATACATTGGGGGCATGTCAGAAAGCTCCTACGACAAAGGATAAAGAGGGGCACTATGACAACCTTCATCTCGGGAGGCTAGCCTAGAAAACGGTCACACCTAGAAAACGTGTCTTCGTAAGACGTCCTATAATAAATAGAAATTTGTTATCTTCAGTTATCCAGACAGATGTTTTGTCTTCTCTCATCCAGTCATATGTTTTAGCTTTTGTGTATTGGGCACAATGTTATAATGGTTTGGTTGTCTCCGACATTATTCTATCGTAATTGGCACAATTTGCATAATTTACCATCGAGGTGAGCATATTTTCTATATAATATAGTTCTTCAATGCAACGTCCTCCCTCACAATTGTCAGTGTTCAAGTACCATTCTGATATGTTTTATCTACAATTTTTAAATATGCATCTAGAGTTGGAGGAAGCTACAAAAGAAATTTCCAGTACTATCATGGCCCTGCATACAAAAGAAAAAACAGGTTTACCCATGATAACAAATCGCAAATCCCTCGCGCACCGGCGATCTGTTTCCTGACAAATAGCATACGTAGACTATAGCCATTGTTTTGGTTAACACACAACCAATCCGTCTGCATTATCCCCCTTGCCAAAATAAAACTCTGCGCCTACTAACCAAGCATGGCGAGCAGAGCAAGACCTATGCACAAAGCTACAAACGCAAAAATTGGTGGAGCACGTCGACGTATCGATTTGGTCTCGGTAAGTTTGATGATTGTATCATGTTTACCATCTAATTCCGACAACGCAATATAAGTTTGGGAGAGCGGAAATCGTACCGAGCTTGAGGGTGACGACGCCGTGTCGTTTGTTCTGCGCGGGTCACAGTTCCGCTGCATGCCACGCGCGCCGTCGTCGTTGTTGTGCGCGGATCCAGCCAATCGGGGCGAGGCAGGGGCTGTCGGGCCATGGTGGTGGGCGTCGATGCTGGGCGGGCCAACGCGGATCCCCTTTCCCCTGCGTGGGGAGGAAGGTTGGAGGCGAATCGCTCGGAGCCGTGGCCGCAAGATCCCCTTTCCCCTGCCGCCGCCCGCCAGAGAGAGCACCGCCGGCCTGAGCACATCGAGAGAGTGGAGCTCGCTGGAAGAATTAGGTGGGATGGAAGCTCGGCCATGCTGGGTTTGGTGGAGGTGGAGCCGAGGGGAGCAGTGCAGGTGCGTATGGCACGGTGGAATAGGAGGGAGCTCGAGGGGCCGCAGGTGGCAGCCATGGGTGAGGTCGTGAGGAGTAGGCGCAGGTGAGTGAGAGATTGAGAAGAGTGAGAAGGATCGGGAGAGAGCTGGAAGAGATGGGGATGTGAGGGGATCGAGAGAGTGGGGGTATTCTTGCTGTTTTTTTTTGTTTTGCAAAAAGGCCTACTGCTTGCTATTACTCGTGTTGGAGTATTTACTGATTGCTTGCTGCTATTTTTGTTGGCCCTGCTGTTCTTTTAGCTGCTCTTGACGCTGTAATTGAAAAAATCGAGATCCGTATTGCCAATTTGAAGGAAAAAGATCATGATTAGACTTAATTCTATGGTGGTTAAAAATTTGGTGTTTATCTCCCACCGGTTTTTAAATCTTATAATAATTCAAATATGTTATTGACTTATTGTACCATTAGTCAATAAAAAACTCTCCAACACGGTCCAGTGAACGTACTCCTTTGAAAGACTTGTCTAATTTGATAGTAGAGATTCTTTTGTTTAGGACAAAAAAGGTCCCCAACACGAGTGAATCATTGATAGTACTTTTTCTTTACATATGGATTATCCAACACAATCCAGTGAACGTACTCCTTTGAAAGACTTGTCTAACACCACCAAAAAATGGTGATATAATGTGTAAGTGTATCATTTGATGCTCAACATATGACTACATTGTGTATTATAATAGGTGTGTCGACATGAATTTGTCTAAGTATCTTGATTTCTACATTATGCTCTCATGAAATGGTAAGGAGCTGGTTAATACATATGCATGGTGTGTATTCTACGTGACACATTTTCATTATTTCCACATGGAAGATTCATGCTGGATAAGTACTGTTGTGTAGGATAGTTCCAAGCTGAGGATGAATTTCTTATTACACTGTCAAGGAGTAGATATTAGTCGTGTGCTTATTTCATGTTCGGAAGATGTCAAATTATACATTTTATCTACATACTTTAAGCGTTGGGGAATCGTATGAGTGTTTAGAATATCTTGTGGCTGTCTTTTTCTTACACATGAATTTTCGCATGTATTATATTGACAGACGTTAAGAGAAAAAGTAGAAACCGTAGCCACGCACGGGCAATCAACTAGTTTCTAATGACAGTAGATGCGCCCGTTGGAGTCATGTGGTTTGGTCTGGTCCGATCCACAACTGCAGGCAGTGCGGATCAAGTGAAAAAGGTTATTTTGGTTCGATCCACGACGGGAGCAAGTGCGGACCAAGTGAACACAAGACTAGTGCGCCTCCATCTCCGACCACACCACCGCAACCGAGGCCCAAGGATCCCGTCCCCTTCCTTCCCGCTTCCGTCGTCAACCAAATCAACCACCCCCATTCGCCACGACCACGACCGGCACCGCACGCGCCCCCCATCCTCCCCCCGAGCTCCTTCTCCCCGTGCATAGCGCCCTCACCCCCGTCCCCCTGCGCGGATCGACCCCACCCCAACCTGCCGCCGCAGCCGCCTCCTCCTCCCCACCGATTCCGCCGGGCGATCGCGGCAGCCCTCGCCCGCCCATGCTTCCCCGGGCGGCCGCGGGCGAGATATGAGCCGGCGGGGAACCGCCGTCGCCGCCCGCCATGGACCCCTCCGATCGCCCCGCCGTCGTATTCGACAACGGCACAGGGTAAGACTCCTAGCCTCTCCGGCCGACCCTACCGCTGGGGCCTGATTGGCGTCTGCGCTTCTCAGCAGCAGCAGCTAGGTTTTACTCCTTTTTTTTGTTCGTTTGTGCGGGTGCGGGTCCTCAGAGGCAAGTGTGTGCCCCTGGTGTCTCCTCTCCACTGGCCGCGGTGGGTGGTGAAACGGTAGTAGGTCGGATCGGATTACCGACTAGCCTGGGAATAAATGCGTCTCGTTAGCCAATGGGACATGGATGGCCACCAATGATGGTATGGTGGGGTCTGACTTGCACCCTGATTGGGAGCCAACATTCACATTTCTGGCTCGAGTGTTCTAGTGTACGGTGAACCGAAAAAGAGTATGGTGAACCTAAGGCAGTAAATTGAAAATGGGTTTATGGACTTTCTAGGGCTATCATAGTTGCATTTCATCATTAGTTAAACAAGGTGTCGGTCCATTCATCTTTGGTTGCTATTTAAATTAATTCTGCCAGCGGTATTTGTCTGGTTAATGGTTGGAGCTATGAACTCGAAATCTAGAGATTTAACCTGTTTGATCTGTGATTCTCTGGTTCGACAAACAAAACTGCTCCAACCTTCTGGGATTATATCTAATGTTGTTAACGTGCTTTAGTTTAAATTTATCATTGCTGTTACACTGTAGTCTATAAGGAAGCACTATAGCATGTCATATGATGCGTTATGTATATAAAGTGCATAATAGAAATGACAATTGGATATGAGGCAGGAAATAACTGTCCGTGCAATTGTTTCTCTTGAAGTTGTATTGTTTTGATTTCTTCAGAGCTGCTTGACTATGTTTACATGCATGTTGCTTCCAAATTTTTGCTCTCTTAATCACCACCTTGGTTCCTTACACAATTCGTATGTTTTTTTATGTTTAGGTATAGCAAACTTGGGTTTGCTGGTAATTCTGAGCCATCTTTCACCATCCCTACTGTAGTAGCTGTCAATGAATCTTTCTTGGACCAATCAGAGCAGTGCAGTAGTGCAAATTGGCTAGCGCAGTACAATGCAGGTGTCATGGCTGATCTTGATTTTTTTATCGGGGATGAGGCTCTGTCGCATTTCAGATCTAGTGGCCTGTACAGTTTAAGGAGCCCAATTCGTCATGGTCAGGTATGCATATACATTTCTGTTTGTAATAGTGTCCTTCGTTTGTTTACTATGCACTATGTCATGTCCTTTCCTTGCTTTCCAGGTTACTGATTGGGATACAATGGAGAGATTTTGGCAGCAATCCATTTTCAGTTATCTACGGTGCAATCCTGAAGAACACTACTTCCTTCTTACAGATAGCCCTATCAGTACGCCGGAAAGTCGTGAATGTATGGGAGAAATAATGTTTGAGACCTTTAATGTCCCTGGTCTATATATTTCTGTCCAATCTGTGCTCAGCCTTTCTGCTGGATTTGCGTATCTGAAATCCCTTTCTGAAGAGGATTCAGATTCTGTGGTAGGTCTTGAATCACCTCCTTCTATGCTATGTTTGATCAAGTGTGAATATGGTTATCAACATGCGGACTTCATCTTTTCCACTGGAACACACTGCCTTGCGAATGTCAACAGATAGCCAATGTAAAATCCTCATGTTGATCTCATACCGATTAAGATAAATTCCCATTTTACAAATTTAGTACTCCCTCCGGTCCATATTAAGTGTCGTGGGATTTCAACTTAGCTAGTACAACTAGCATCTATTGTGTGCGACACTTAAAAAGGATCGGAAGGAGTATTATAGTTCCTTGCATGTTTCACAAAATCTTGGTCCATTTTTGTGTTAATATTTCCCATGCATACCTGTTGCTTGCCAGCCCCTGGAAATTCTATACCATTTTGGACATATGTTTTGCTGTTCCAATTCATAAGCATGAACCTTGGAGTACTTTGAACGTAAACGTAACCTGATGTAAATGAAGGAAACCATTTTGTGGCAATCGTAAAATGACTGTTTTTTTATCACTTGCCGGTGCCAGGGTGAGTGCTAATTAACTTACTGCCAGCTAAAAATGGTGTATACTGGGAATTCTATTTGTGAAGTTCTGTAAAGATTATTTGTTGTTAATTGTGTTCTAGGCATAAATAGCTCCAAAGAAATATGCAAAATCACATGCAACCATGAAACTGCAAACTTAAAGCTTATTTGAACTCTAGGAGAAATGAGCATTCATAAAGTAGACTTATCTAAACACCAAGTGTTCTTGCAGGAGATAACGGTTCTCATTAAGTTTGACCAATATATTTTGTCAGTCTGATATGACAGGTGTAGTAGTTGACATTGGGGATGGAGCTCCACATATTGTGCCAGTTGTTAACGGCTATGTAATTGGGAGCAGCATAAAGTCTTTTCCTCTTTCTGGAAGTGATGTAACTCAGTTTGTTCTGCAGCTCTTACAGGTATTTAATCTTCTTCCCGCGTTTTCCTAGGGTTACATTAAGGTGTCGAAATTCTTTTTCTGTTCATAAGTAGGTTCTGTATCTAGAACTGGTATATTGCATATACGTTATAAAGCGAGTTTGTGCAGTATTATACTAAACCAGAACAGTTGAATAGCATTTACTAAATTCTGAAGTTTTGGTGGTATGGAGTTACCTAGAGAAAACAAAATTTGGTACGAAATGTTTTTATTTGCATGATTGCTTTACCCTAAGAAGAGATCGTCACTGATTTCGTAGGCACTACCGTAAATATTTCTTCCGTTGGAATATTTGTCTGGATAGTTTGACAATAGTGATAATTGGTTAACATTACAAGTTAGTCAACAATTTTGAAATGAAGCTTAATCAGTCAAAAAAAAAAATTCATGGATTAGCTTTGTGAAGCCTCCCGATCAGTAGTAATATTAATGCGTAGACCCTCGATTGGTCGTGAATTATTGCTTGATATCCTGATGTTAGTTTTGCACTGGTCTGAGCGGACGCTTTGATTTATCAGCTTGGAAGAGTTTGCATTCCTTTGGTAAGGACATCTGAGGTTCCAGTCTCCCCAATATTTTGCCTGCAGACCATGCATCATCCACAAGAAATTAATTTTGTGAACATGCTCTCTGATGTGATATTGCTATTTGTTATTTGGATCACACGAATCTAGAAAAAAACTGAACCATAGCTGTTCACTATCGAGTGGGCTGTTAAACTCAATTGTAACTCAACGATTGAATGAACATATGTACTATAAGATGGAAAACTGGAATTTGCTTGTTGCCATGGATGTAAGAAACTCCATTTTGCTGCAGAACCACAGTGACATATCGTCTGCACTCAATATTTAATTGTGGTCCATTCTGTAGAAGCTAGTGAAACATTATAATCTTTCCGATCACAAAACGACATACATTGGTGATCAGAACGAGTGGATTTCTGCACTTACATGACTGCTTTTATGCTTATTAAGTGTTGTATTTTATATAAAATGCTGTTAATGATTAGAATTATCTTGCAATATGTAGGAAAGAGGTGAGCTTCTTCCACCTGATGATGCTTTGGATATAGCACGTAGGGTGAAAGAAACATATTGCTATACTTCTTCAGACATTGTCAAGGTATTGTGTTTGTTGGAGCTTATGTCTCGATAGTAATTGTCCTTTACTGCCCAATGATTACAAGTATATTATTCAGTGGAATAGTTAAGACTAAAGTTTCTCTATGGAAGTAAAAAATTTAAAATCCATTCTCTCTGCAGAAAATTACTGTTGACATGTTATGGAACTTGTTTACATGCTGCATATATTTGCTTGTGTTACTTTAATAAGGACTTTTGCAATGCCAACTCAGTTATGTGTTTTTTCTGTATGAATTCATGTGTTCACAAGTATGACCGAACTCTACAATTTTAGGAGTTCAAGAAACTTGACAGCAAGCCTAGTAAATATGTCAAACAATGGTCCGCAATCAAACCAAAGACTGGGGTTCCGTACACAATTGACATTGGATATGAGCGTTTTCTTGGACCAGAGGTTTGTTCATACTCTGTATTTCCATCATCCCTTTTCATGTTTTTTTTTCATGTGTTGGTACTATCCATCGTACTTGTTTTGGTTTACATTATTGTAATGGAATGAAAACTACATAGTGTGATGGAACATGTATGATCACTTGAAGAAACCATTTCATTCTTGAAGTTTTTTTTTTGAGGTTTATTCTTGAAGATTTATAGTAATAAGGAAGACATGGGGGTTTCAATGTGTGAAACTGGTAATCCGATGGTTCACTGCATGCTGCTAAGCTCTTATCTCCAGGCATCAAATTAATGGATGCTGTTGTACGTCTAGACTGAAAGTTGCTGTACCTTGTGTACTTATAGAACCATCATCTGACCGGAAGACAGGTTGACTAATATATTGGGAATTGATATCATGGTTTCCCTTATATTTCATAAATAATAATACGTAGCTTAGGATTGTTCCAGGGCAATGGTTTATCGTTGGTCTTTGTAGATTATGAGATATGCTAGAAGCTGTAAAAGAAATCCAGGTGCTAATAATACCATGTTTGTTTTCCTGTGAGCTTAATGTTTTGGTTGTTACATGTTTTAGTAGAATAATGAGGAAACAGTTTGCAAGTGTACTTGCTATTGTACTTGACAGAAGATGAGTAGTTGGAATCAGGTGTAATTCTGTAATAATACTTATGCAGATATTCTTCCATCCTGAGATGTATTCTACTGACTTCTCGACTCCTTTACCTGAACTGATTGATAACTGTGTTCAATCTGCACCAATTGACACGAGAAGAGCTTTGTATAAGGTGCTTTCTTTGAGCTCCACAGACACATCTAGGAATAGGGAGTGAGTTGTGACATGGTGATGATGTAACACTATGAAATTCCACTATTTGCAGAATATAGTATTATCTGGTGGAACTACCATGTTTAAAGACTTCCACAAGAGACTCAGAATAATATAAAGAAGATAGTAGATGATCGTGTTGCCGCAACTAATGCCCGCCATCATGTGGAGGTGAAAGTAAGTACCAACACTGCTTGATTCTTGAGCTCTGGGCATAAAAAAAATGATTTTTTCCATATATGTTCATGTTTCAATGTAAGCTTGCTGTAATCAAGTCTACATGTGACTGACTATATATGTTTCTTTTGTCTATTATTATGATGTCAGCCTATTGAGGTCAACGTGGTCACCCATCCCATACAGAGCTATGCAGTTTGGTTTGGGGGTTCGGTAGCTGCATCTAGCCCTGAATTTTTCGAGGTACCTGCCACTTAAGAAGTGAATAACAGTGCATATATTTCTGCTATATTAACCATTATATGTCGTTAAAAGTCCAAAGGTATGCATGGAACTAAGTCTTGTCTGTTCTCATCCAGTCCTGCCACACGAAGGAAGAATACGAGGAACATGGAGCAAGCATCTGCCGAACAAGCACCGTGTTCAAAGGGATGTACTGAAGTTTTGACATACCCGATACTTTTTTTGTAGGAGCTCTACTAGGTTTCTCCAAGTAGAATAGAGTCAAAATTGATTCTTTTTTAGCATCATTGGGGCCACTAGATTGGTAGTAACTCGTAGCTTTCTCTGTGCTGTATCACATGTTGTGTATAGACAGCACTCTTCCTGTTCCAGGTGCATATTTGTAGTCAATTTTCGTCGTACACATAATTTCCCCCTTGCCGGATAGACTTGCCGGAGGAGTTTTGTTAAGTATTCACTAATTGATTGGAGTGTTTGGAGAGCGAGAGCGAGTTTAAACTGTGAAGCTCATATAATGTTTGGTAAAGAAATTTGCACTGATGGACCCTTCAGCTTGGCACGAGGGACAATTTGGCAAGTAGAGTAGTTTCATCCATCTCATGTCAGGCTAGTTACCCACGGTGGCAGCTGGGTGGTCTACGACAAGAATTACGAAGCTGTCTGACATTACACAATAGTTGTACCAAATCAGCGACACTTATTATGAATATGAGAGAGTATCAAAGGATTGTTTCATCTGATGATTTTTGTGTATCGGTCTGGTTTTACACAATATCGAAGGATAAAAATCTAACTTATATCTCTCCTCTCTCCTATCTAAAAGAAGAGTTTTGTTCCACCTTTTGCCCACCACTTCGTCACACCTCCGTCACTCCGCCTGCCCCCTCGCTCTAGCCCCACATCTGATGAACCTGACCCGTGTCTACCCCATCCCCTCCCGCACCCCACCCTCCACTCCCAGCCGCCGCCATGTCTCTATCGCCCCTCCCCCGCATCCAGCTCCTCCTCACACCGGCCGTCGGACCTGATGCCCTCCCCAGAGTACTCCGCAAGATCAGCAGCACGGAGGCGCAGCTCGAGGTATGTAGGCCTGAGTCTGGCCATGGAGGCCCGGGTCTGACCTCGCCGCCTCACCACCTCATACAACAGGACCTGGACGTGGCCCTCTACAAGGTTGACGCCAGCAATGAAGATGACCTCGCGGAGCCCTACGACATGCAGGGCATCCCGATCCTCCTCTTCTTCGTCACAAGGCGTCCCCTAATTTCTTTCTTTCTCTCGACTAGGGCTGACGGCGGGAGTGAGCGACGAGCACAGGAGCTGGGTGAATGGCGGCGGCGGATTCCCCTCTCTCTCGTTGCTGATTTTCCTCTCTCTTCCTGATCTGTTTTGATCTGTTTTGCTCTTTGAACTGCAGTATGATACAGGCCAGGACCCAGTGGTCGGGCCAGTTAAATGCTGCAACTCAACGTCATCATGGCTGACTGCCTGTCCGAGGTTTCAAAGGAAGTGTACAGGCACGCGTGGTGTTTAGCTTGATTTTGGATTCTTGTACATTTGAAACCGTCTCTGTAGTAAAAAGTGAAGGTAAATGTGCATACAGTTTTCTGCTTGGTTTGTGTATTCAGCAACTGTTTTTGTTTATACTTCTCAAAGAATTTAGATGATACCATCGATCCATTCGTGATACTATAAAGTAAGAAGATCCAAATATGCTAAGAGCCTGATAAATGTAACTGCAATTCATATCCTTAAGGTTAAGGGCCAGGACTTAAAAGAAATGCTATATTTGTACAACTTGATTGTTTGAGATGGTTTGTAGTATATCAAGTCAACATGTTCAGGGTACAATCTGACATTATGTGGCTGTGGCCGCAGTGGGAGGGCAAGTTTGTATGTGAGATAATGAGATATTTTATTACAAAACGAACAATGTGCTACAGCCTGATTCATCCATAGACAAAAAGGTGGAACCTGAAATTTTAGGTGATAGAGCCTGAATATTGAACAGTATTTGATATTGGTTGTTGCAGAAATTTTAGGTGACATAGCCTGCAGGATAATTTCGCTGTATTTGAGATTATTGTTGCAGAATGTTGTCCTTGCATGTGCTTCAAATATTTGATGACGAGGCCCAGGCAAGGCAATCAGCTCGTACTAACTCTCGTATGCTTGATGAAGCTTATGACACGGGAGTGGCTGTCCTTCATGAGTACTCTGGTTACTACCATGCCCCGTGCGTGATGAAATGCAGCGTGGGAGCGAGATCAGGCCCAGGCATAACAGCGTTGACACGGTGAAGGTTGCGGCGGCCACCATTGTCTCGGCCGGGAGCCACACGCAGCCTACCATGGACCAGGTTTGTGCCTCTATCCATACACTTCTGTGTGAATTTCTTTACCGTCCATGTCTCTGTGCTACAATTTTGTATGATTTAATTGGGTCATGACTCATGTGGTGACAGGGTTCATGATTCCTTAGTAGATACATTATCGGTTTGTGCTTGATCACATATTCTGCTGCTACTTAGTGGGATTTAACATCTGCTTTGTTTGTTTCATGCATCACGTCGTCACCTGCTGTATCCTAGCATAAATGGTGGAAAAGAAGTTTACCAGAGTAGTTGTCGTTCATCTACTGAAATTATTCTTGATTGTAGTGATCAGGCTTGCCTAGCAAATATTAGTTGGCATTAGTTTCAAGAATTTTTGGGCTACAATTCTCAGCGAGGTGGTTGCCTGCTGCAGGTTTTGAAGTTTTGGTAGGCTCTTATAGAGGTCATGAGAGCTTCTTGGTCATGATTCATACAGTTCAACTTCGTTTAGATATGAATTTTGAGATGGAATTTCTCACATTTGGTAGTTTGATGGAGAAAGTCCAATGTTCAAAAAAGTGTGCCTACAAGTTCTTTATGCACGAACCTTCAGCACGTACAAGACAAACAATCACTGTGCAGAGAAGAATTTTTTGATCCAGTCTTGGAAGAGCTCAAATCTTCCACCAACAGTGAAGATCTTTGCATGGGGCTGATTAGAAGGGCGCTTGCCTCAGGTTCGAGAGCTCCCCGTTTTTCTACTCATATAAAAATGGAATGCTCTAGGTGTGTTTCGCCTGGAACTAATGCACATCTGTTCTTTCACTTCTCATTTGCAAAAGCAGTTTGGTTTGATTCTCCTTTAGTCCTTAGAACATACCCTTTTTATCAACGTCTTTATCCTTCAGGCATTATTCATTTTCAGCTTCAAAGCTTGCACCCGGAAGTTTCTATTTAAAAAATGCTTTGCGGCTAAATCATTTGGAAAGCCCAGAATGCCCTTCTTCAACAGGGATTTTCTGTCAGTTTCAGAAGTACACCATGTTGTCTAGGCCATTCTTTCTGCAAGTGAGGAGCAGCAGCGAAATTGAAGCAGTTCAGGCGAACAGTTCCATACTGCTGATGTTACGAATCAGGCTTCTAGGATTCTATCTCCCTCTTTTTATGATGGGGCGTACAAGCCCTGCTTGCTCAGCTAGGCTGGGAGTATTTTTGCACAACCTTGATCTCAATCTCAAGCTTTACGTCCAGGCACGGCTTCTGGCTGTTCATGCTATCAAAGCACTAGGATGGAGCAATGTCACCTTTCTTCTTGACTGTCAGGTTCTTATTGATCGGGTACGGCAAATGATCTGGTGCCTCCGCCTAGCAATTGGTCAATTGGACAGTGGGTAGCGAAAATCAGCACTCTTGACTGGACAAGGAGCCGAGCTGGTTCTCAAGGTTCCTCCAGCTGATAAGGCCACAGCTCGGCAATCTCGCCTTTTAGAATCGATCTGATTCCCGTTGTATGTAAATCAAAATTATCTTTTCTTTCGCTTTGCCGCAGGTTGGCGCTGTGTAATTTCAGCCAACCTTTTGGGAGGTTGCAGTCTGTACTCGTCTAAACCTTTTCAAAAAAGAAAAGGCACAAATGGCCAATGATTTGGACTCAGATTAGTATATAATCAAGAACAAGAGCTTGTTGAATAAGTACAACATCTTTGCATGACCCTTACCAGAACCAGTTTCTCATAGTATGTTGGTTGGTGCACTGAAACGAACAAATTCAATTTTCTTTGGAGAAAAATAATAAACACATACACAGGGTCTGATTAACTGAACTCTCCCGTAGCAACGCACGGGCAATTAGCTAGTCGCGTTTAAATTTCCAAGAGTCCTTTTTTACAGAATATTTCCAAGAGTCCTTTTGAAGTCGTCGCGTTTGCCATCTTGCACTCGGCCATTCTTAGGGCATCTCCAGTCGTTCGCCCCCCAGGCCGAAAAACGGCGCTATTTTTGGCCCGCCTGGGGGGCAACGGCGCTATTTCACGCGCTGGGGGCGTCAATTCCCAGTCGCCGAACCCAGGCCGCCCCCCAGCCGGCGAGTTTGGGCCATATTTCACGCATAAAACAAAGACCAACACAATTAAAATAGTTCGACATACAAATTCACACATAAGAATAGTTCAACATACAAATCCACACACAAATAGTTTAACAATGCAAGCAAATAGAACAAATCAAACTAGGCATTGGCATTGTCGGCATTGCCATTGCCTTTGCGCTCCTACAAGTGCTGCACAAGATCATCCTGCAGTTGTGTATGTGCTGCAGGGTCTCGAATCTCCTGGCGCATAGCGAGGAAGGCTGCCCATGTTGCCGGAACCTGGTGATCTACATCTGCAAGAGGACCCTGTCGGTAGTATGACTCAGTAGTCTCAGGCACCGGATGATCCCGCTCACTCTCAATGATCATGTTGTGCAAGATCACACAACAGTTCATCACCTCCCACATGTTGGCCTTCGACCAAGTCATGGCTGGGTACCGGACAACAGCGAATCGAGACTGCAGCGCACCAAATGCCCGCTCAACATCCTTCCTGCAAGCCTCCTGGCACTTGGAAAACCAAGCTTTCGCGCTTCCTGGCACAGGGTTGGAGATGCTCTTCACAAATGTTGACCACTTCGGGTAGATGCCATCTGCAAGGTAGTAGCCCTTTGTGTACTGGTGCCCATTGATCTCGTAGTTCACTGGAGGGGCATGACCTTCAACAAGCTTGGCGAAGACATTCGAGCACTGCAACACATTGATGTCGTTGTGAGTTCCTGGCATACCAAAGAAGGAATGCCAAATTCATAGATCATGTGTAGCCACGGCCTCAAGAATCACACTGCACTCTCCTTTGTGGCCTTTGTACATCCCCTGCCATTCAAATGGACAGTTCTTCCATGCCCAATGCATGCAGTCGATACTTCCAAGCATTCCAGGAAAGCCTCTTGCTTCGTTGCAAGCTAGGATCCGAGCAATGTCTTCGCATTGGGTGATCGCAAGTATTTTGGCCCAAACACTGCCACCACTGCCCGGCAGAACTTGTTCAAGCAATCAATGGCAGTGGACTCGGACATGCGCAAATAATCATCCTGCGAATCAGCGGGAGCACCATATGCAAGCAACCTCATGGCCATCGTGCACTTCTGAATTGAGGTAAAGCCAACCGTACCGGTGCAATCCTTCTTCAATTTGAAGTAGGTGTCGAACTCCCGGATGGCATGCATGATGTCGAGGAAGAGCTTGCGGTTCATCCGGAAGCGGCGCCGAAATACAGCCTCGTCCTGCATGGGATGATCGGCGAAGTAGTCGGAGTAGAGGATGCAGTACCCTTCGTAGCGCTGCCTCGGCTTGCTCTTGCGGCGGCCGGGCGCCGAGCCACCACGCCGCGGCCGCGCGTCGTGCGCGAGCAGGCCGGCGAGGCAGGCCAGGATCAGCAAGTGCTCTTCATCGTCGAGGTCGGCCTGGGCTTCCTCGTCGAGCAGTTCGGCGAGCAGCTCGTCGTCGTCGGAGTCCATGGCTGGGCGGGCAAACCGCCGAACACCTAGCAGGCGAGGTGGGCGCGAGCCTTCCCGAGAGCCTTCCTCCCGGCCAGATCACGGCGGAGGGGAGGGCGGCGCCGGCGCCGTGGTTTGGGGCGAGATGGTGGGGTTCCTAACTGCTTGCGTCCGGCGGAGGGGGGAGGGGTGGTGCCGGCGGCGAGATGGCGGCGACGAGGCGGGATAGAGGAAAGGGCGAGGCGGGGGGTGGGAAATGCGCTGTCTCCCCGACAGTGCTGGCCCACGCGCGTTTTCCCTTCCGCCGACCCTCCCAGGCGCAACCCGGCGCGCTGGGTTTGGGCTGGGTGCGCCGGCGCCAAAACGGCGCTAAACGGCGCTATTTGGGCTCCTGGGGGCGACTGGTAGAGAAACGACGCTATTTGGCCCAAAACGGCGCTTTTTTGGACTATTGCCCGTTGCTTCTGCCCCCAAGCTCCCCAACATTCCGGCGGCGGCTACTTCCTCCAACCACGCCATGGAATCGGACTCTGACGACGGGAGCAGCAGCAGCAGCAACGGCAGCAGAAAGTGGCGCGCCGCCTTGTTCTTGGGCTCACGCACCGGTAAACAAATAGCCTTCCACTCGAACTCACCCCCGAGTGATCCGTAGAGCTCTCGATCTGTGACAAACGAAATTAGGGTAGCAGCAGCGCGAACATTTTTTGTTTTGCTTTTCTTCGTACTTGTAGATAGCCGCGTTGTCTAGTTCTTCTTTTGAGAACCCCCATTGTTTAGTTCAGTCCGCGAAATATGCTAGGTTCTTCATCTCCGTGATGTAATTTGTCTCCTATCTTCACTGCAAATGTAGAAGGTTCATATGATGGGATTTATCCCTCCCCCCTCTTATCAGATTATTGCTATGGTGGAATATGGTCTAATAAATTTCTTCCTTCCACGGGTGGATTGCAGGTACTGTCGCTGCTGGAAACAACAACTCTGCACGGAGTCGTAGGCAGAGAGTGACTGCTGATTTCGGGCTTGATTCAGGTTCTTTCCCCGGCAGGGCACCCACCCGGCCTCGGTTTCAGGGGGTTCTCGAAAAGGATTCTGGTACGCAGCTTGGGGAAGCTTGGGCCAAGTTTTTTCATGCCAATGGCATTCCCGGGGAGAAAGCTGACTGCCCCCATTTCCGAGAGGCCATGAGACTGACGCAGCAGCTTGGTAAGGCGGTTCAGCACGTTCCTACAGCTTCAGAAATAGATGGACCATGCCTGCAGGCTCAGTATGACGAATTGGAGGAGTATGTGGCTGAATGGAAAAAGGGCTGGGATTAGTCTGGTGTTACTGTCATGTGTGATTCGTGGACAGGACCAGCCGGGACCAGCATTCTAAACTTCATGGTCTCCTGCGACGGGCGCATGTTCTTTCACAAGTCTGTGGACGCCACCGGACGAATGCAGAGTGTCCCGTATCTCCATGAATCAATAAGGAAGGTGGTCGTGGAGGAGATTGGGCAAGGCTTCGTGGTTCAAATTGTGACAGAGAACGGACCCGACTTCAAGGAAGCGTGTGGACAACTCATCAAGGAGCATCCACACATTGTTTGGCAGCCATGTGCAGCTCACACTGTTAATCTCATGCTGAAGGACATTGGAAATATTCCCAAGGTTGATGCGGTGGTCTCTAGCGCCAAGCGGATATGTAGGTTCTTCTACAATAATGCTGAGCTGCACGCTCAAATGAGGACTAAGATTGGTGGAGAGTTGATTCAACCCAATGCTGCAAGGTTTGGAACTGATTTTTTGTTCCTACAAAGTTACTTGGATAGCAAAGTCAAGCTCAGGCAGTGGATGGTCTCAAATGAGTGGACTGACAGCTCTTGGAACAGGGAGACAGATTATGACTACACGTATGACTGTTTGGTAAGCTGGTCTTGGTGGGAAGATGTGAAGTGGGTGGTAGATATAATCCGACCACTTTATGCCGTACTTCAGTATGCAGACTCATATAAGACTAGGATGCATTCTGGGTTTATGCCTAGGATGATGGCTGCTAGGGAAGAACTACTATCTCTTTTTCAGGAGGGGGCAGAAGATTTAAAGAATGTAACGGATGTGGTGGACAAGTGGGTCGCGGATCTATACAATGACACATTCATGATTGCAGGTAAGGACTAAGCTTAATATTCGTCTTAAGTTTTTCCTGCTTCCATGCATTGTGAATTTCTCTAACTGTCTTTCCTCTACAGCTGGTATGCTTGATCCTGAGGCTCACTACAAGTATGATCTTGCCAGCAATCCACGTTATATGCAAGCATTCACAATGGCAATTCAGAAGGTTGCAGACTCACCTGCAGATGCAGCGGAGGCACTTGACCAGTTTGAAATATTCCGTTCTTCCAGTGGCAGGTTTGATACGAGATTTGCTCGGCATGGAGCTGGCACAAATAGACCAGCGTCTTGGTGGCTGTCTTTTGGAGGAGATGTCAGAACCCTTCAGCGTTATGCGATTCGAATTGTGTCCCAGTGCATGTCCTCTAGCGGGTGTGAGCGAAACTGGAACACATTTGCATTAATGCATGCACAAGCCAAAAATCAGCTTGCTTATGAAAAGCTCCACAAGTTGGTCTATGTCCGCCACAATCTGAGGCTGCGGACCCAACAATCCGAAACATATACGGAAGAAAAATATGGCAAGGAAAATAAAGAGCTCGATCCCTGTAGAATGATGATAAATGTTGAACTATATGATAAAGAAAACCCTATCATGGATTGGCTGAATTACCCAGGTAGTGCATCTTTGACTTTACTGGATGAAGAATATGAATGTGACCCCCCTACACCTTCTAGGGCTGCGGTTGATATGATATGCAAGGTTATGCCGAGTGAGGATGTCCTTGACAAGCCAACTGGGGCCTTGGAATCGAAGAAGTGCAACGGTAGGAAGCAAAAGAGGAAAAAAAGGGAAGACGGCACTGATGGTGGTTCGTTGCATGCAATGTCTACTAGGAAAAAGACGAAGGATCTATCCAGCCCCCGCTAGCCTTTTTGCTTGTAAGAAGTTCTGTTTGAGAAGTTACCAATAAAGCGAGTCACCGCTGTTGTTACCATTCAGTTTTTTCGTACGATTCAGCGAGCATTTAATGATCTAAATCAAGTTACAACCTAACACTGATGACATTTTGTTGGTTTCTTCTTTAGGTGAATCTTAAGGCTTTGCAACATTGTCAATGGTGGTTATCCCGATGTATTCAGCATTTGCTACGAGTTGTTAATTCTGAAGCACAAGAAGCAGCTATCCATAGACGCTTGAGACCTCAAACCCCAGGAGTACATCTTAGGGCTGTGCTGATCTGGAGTCCCAGATACTGTGAACTTGTTGGAATGACTTTTCTAATTGTTTGCGTGGAGTATGATGCTCCATCGGTTAGATGCCTTTTCGGACGCTCCATAGGTTAGATGCCTTTTGGAACTTGTTCTAATCCTGGCTGACTACTTTGTTAAATCTGGGTGAAATCTGCCGTTGCCCGTTCTTCGCTTGGATCATGGTGATCGCAGATCATGTAGATGTTCCAGTCTATGTCTGAGTATTATTCGCTTTGGAATTTCTGGGCGACCACGTTGGCTGTTTTGTAAACAAAGACTCTGGATCAATCATTCTTCTGAATCCTCCTAACTACCGAATACGCCGCAAATTTGCTTGAGTAACATAGCAGATCGATATTTTGTTCAATTACTTGCCAGTTTATGGGTTGAAAAATCTGCATGAACGTAATCTGGTAGCATCGACAAAATTTGGAAAAAAAGCCATCCTTGAAGGTAACAAGCGTTATACAAGAGCAAATGCACATATCCACAGCAAAATCAAGAGAAGCCAAGACCACCTTCACATGGGAGATTTATGGTGGCGTTATCAGTGCAGAAACTGTACACAGCCCAACCGAGCCAGTCTACATCCTACATACAGTCCGGTGATAAAATGGAACTACGTCTAGCAATTGCAACCCCCGTGTTAGCACGAATGGTGTGTGTGCACGACACATTGCCCAAGACCAAGCTCAGACAGAAAATCATCAAGAAACACCAACCATGCTAGAGCTGTTCCCAGATCGACGGTATGGCACGAGCTTCAATAGGACCGACCAACTTCGCCGATGTCCAATGTGGCACAGAAACCCTGTTATCTCTCCGCTCTCCAAACCAAAATCGCAATGTTGGAGCTGCCACCGAAGTTCATTCACGAAAAACCCAAGTAACTGCTGACTAACGTGGTCTCTGGGATTACAAGTGTCTTGCTGAGCACGAACAGCACAAGGGTCAGCTCGAGCATCAGGATGGTGTTGAGGAATGTCCGGTCGATAGTCCAGCCATAGAGCGTGATGCCGCCAGGGTTGGTTAGCAGATAGAGCACTGCAGTGTGACGGAGAAAAATGCATGAGCACCGTGGAAAGGAAGATAAAATAACATGCATGTACTGCTAGCATAAAACTATATAAGAACAATTAAGCGATACAACTTGAAGGAAGCTTTACAGTAAGTAATCAATGCAAACTTAAATGAGGCCTTAGTTTACTAACCAAGTGATTCTCTCTTGTGGTATGAAGACATGTAAGATGCCAACTGAGCTGAGTTGTGAGAACTGCCGTGCGCTGAGCCACTTTCCAAAGACTCCAAGTCACTTTCCGAGTAATTCCTCAAAAACATTTGTGATGGAAAGGTCGCAAGGTGCGTAGAACCGTTTGGGGTGCTTCCATATGTAGAATCACTCGAGCATGTCGCTAAAGCATGCCATCGACTAGCTATTGCAACAATGTTCTGAGCTCTATGAGAAATTTTAGCAGCTCCGTGTAAACATAGGACGAGGCCGACAACTTGAACAACTGAAGACACCTGCAGCATAAAAACAACTATATTTATGATCCGGTCATTTTACACCGTAAGCAGAAGGGGAAGTTTATGAAAAAAATGGAATCAACAAGTAATCCGTATATGATACTCACAGCTATATCACCACCATTTGTGAAATTGACTGGGCCGTTGTACGCTGTTGTCTTGTAAAGGATGGCAAACTGGCTTGCCGTAACAGAAGAGAAGAGCAGCAGAAGGAACATGCGGAATCTGTGACTGATTTTGGCGAGATTATGGCGGAGCTGCAGGTGCTCTTTCAAGTAGACTAAAGGATCTGCATCTTGCTCTAAAACTTTGCCGTAATCATCAAAGTGAATAACTTGTAGATTGCAAACCAAGTTGAAAAGCATGCAGGATGCCAAAACAATTGTGGTCAAATATATCCATGACACGATGGAAGCAAATAACACCACACATGATCTCCAAACTGACTCATGGAGCATGTGAGAAAAGCGGAAGATTTCTCGGGTGACCTTCACAGCAAAGCATGGCAATATCCACCACATAAATGTTCGGAAGAAGTCCTGTCATAGGGGCCGCAGCACTAGTCAGCACAAATATGGAATGCCAAAATTCCTAAGCATAATGAGTAATGAATGTACTATGATGGTTCCAATTCTAGGCACGCCAAATTTTGCAATTCGAATTTCCACTACAAGTAACACTCGTACGCAAGTGCCTTCTCTTCCAGAGCATAACTGAATGTATGATCAAAAAGACATATGGCAGAAAATACTATAACCTTCAGTCACAAAATTGACATGTGGCACAAACAAAAACCTGCTGAAACACGGCCATGATCTACCTCCATTCGCATGGGGACACAACAAGCAGGCAGATTCAAATACATATTTAACTGATAGAATCAAGAGTAAAACGCAGGTTTAGTACACCAACTTGCCGCGAATGTGCGCTTTGGCCACTAAACCTGCGTTTTTCTCTAGAATCAATCACCTCGATGCAATCCAGGGCGGCAGAAATACATAAAAGAAAGACAGGAGGCATTCAGGTACAGATTTTCGGTAGGTTGCCATATATGCTGCAACAAGCAGACCTCCTGAATCTAAGCACAATATGTATAAACAATGCTCCCTGATTTGACTTAATTTATCATCCGGTTGCACTAAGTTTGGACAAAATGGTGCACGCAACAGTTTCATCTAGTCATCCACTAGTAAGTATCCAATAAATTGCTAGAATTGCTCTCTGTTTGGACTTTGGAGCATGATTCGAACTATTCCCCTTGCCTCATTGCACAATTCAGAAGGAGCCACGAGAAATTCATTCACTAGTAATGCAAGATTAAGCTGCCCAGGCGAGAAACATCACCTTGATCCTGGCGGTGTACTCCTTCTGGAAGCGGATCCGCAGGCCGAGCTCCGGGTCAACGAAGAGGAACTTGCGGAGGCCGTACATGGCCATCTTCCTGGACACGCAGGCGACGGCGACGGCGGCGGCCGCCGCCTGCGACACCAGGACGTACACCTCGAAGAGCTCCACCTCGTAGTCGTCGCAGACCATGCCGTCCTCGTGGCACGGGGAGAGGGCCACGGCCGCCGCCGGCAGCGCCACGCCGACCACCGCCAGGACGGACGCCGCGAAGCCCACCTCCAGCGGGGTGGACGCCGAGAGCCCCGACGCCGCGAGGAACGCCGAGAGGCGCCGGAGCCACCGCTCCAGCATCGGGTCGGTGGGCGGGAGCAGCGGCGCGGAGAACGCCGGGTAGTTGTTCTCCGGCACCGACGGGACCCGAATCGCCAGCCTGGTGGGGACCGGAGGCAGCGGCGGAGGGACTGGCGCCGGTGCTCCGGCGGCTCGGTCGCCGTTGGCCATGAGGGCGGGAAGGAGGGGCAGTGGCAGCAGGTATCAAAACACGCTGCCGGCGGTTGGAAGTTATCAAACGCCGAGGAAGTGGTCCCTCTTATTCTGCTGGCGAGCACGTGGGGCCCACCGGGAGTTGAACGAACAGGTGGGGAAAAGGGCGGTGCTCTCTGGTGGAGTGGCGAGGGAGCGAAGAGATGTTTGCAGAGGGAGGAGAAGGGAAACGTGGCTGGATCCTAGGGAGGTGCGTGTGAAGGATGCCAGAA
The DNA here is from genome assembly GCA_947311845.1 of Poa pratensis. NCBI lineage: Eukaryota > Viridiplantae > Streptophyta > Magnoliopsida > Poales > Poaceae > Poa > Poa pratensis. The sequence goes on along the minus strand of CAMZMU010000089.1, from coordinate 35,418,358 downwards.
GGTTCTTCCGCACGATTGGCTACGCCTCCTAGGCTCGTAGCCTCGCGGGCAGGGAGCAATGTCGAATTTTTATTTCAAAAGAAAAGTTGAGTTTTACTTTAAAAGGCCTAGGTGATTTGATTATACTCCCTCCGGGTTTACATATAAGTGTTTTTAACTTTTATTGTATGTATCTATACATATTTAGTGGGCTGATTCACTCATTTCAATTCATATTTATATTTAGTCTACATTAAACTGATCAAAACATATTATAATTTGATAATTTGGAACGGAGGGAGTAGTACTAAAGAAACGCTGAAAAGTATATTAAGTTAGTGTATTGATTGATTATCGTAAAAATACTCTAAAATTGTATATGGAATCAGTGTATATGGAGTATGTCCACAGACAACACTGAAATTTTATCTGACACCCTCCAAAATATGCCCGTTATGGAGTGCCGGACACATGTCCGATATAATGGGGGTGGTGCCCCTAGCGGTAACCCCCAAACAATCAGACATATCTTTTATGCCCATTTTTATCAATATGTTCATATTTCTATCCAAATCAAATAAAACTCGATTACATAGTTCAATAATAATAGGCCAAACTCCAGACTGCAACCATGAGAGAGAAAAGCAAACCGGGCTTCGAGCACAACAAATGTCTGCTCCACATCTTTTCTGACACTCTTTTCTCTTTGCAAAGTGAGATTTTGCCTCACTAACAGAGTTATGGATTGTCTTCACAAATGCTGACCAAAGAGAATATATGCCATTTGCTAGATAGTACCCCTTGTGGCATTGGTGACCATTCATCTCACGGTTGCAGTCTGGACTTTGGCCTTAATTAAGCAAGTCTCGCAAATACCAGAGAGCATTGCAGAATGTTGATGTCATTATGAGAACTAACCATGCCGAAAATTGTGTGTCAAATGTTGGAGATATGCCCTAGAGATAATAATATTTAGTTATTATTTATCTCCAAGTTTATTATTAAATCTTTATATCTTCATGCTACAACTGCATTGGCAATTGAATAGTGAGTCCTTCAAAGGAAAACCTCCAATGCACGTGTAGAGATATGAATAATACCAAAGTGTTCCTAGTCTTGTATCTAAGACTAGCCTATCTTACTGTTAGATGATCACGTTTTTCAGATCATGAACTTTGTATAAGTCACACAACTATAGGAGTTTATTGCCGGAATGATAATAGTACTGAACCGACCCATTGTATGATCTTGCTAAGAGATAAATCGTCAGATATGAAGTTAGCAATTGATTATATAGAGTTTTCGTTAGCTATTCCTATACCATGAGAATATCTAGTGACCGCGTATTTGACACTCACACTTTGATCGTCATCAACCGTTCGACATTAATTTGGGGATCATAACGGTGTCTTTTGGGTGTGAACTAGAATTCTTAATGGAACAGAGATCGTTCAAGAATAGTACTTACTCCTCCAAGCGATGGAGAGATACATCCTCTAGGCCATCTCAGTATTATCGATGTCACCTCAATCGTCTGGCCAGACACAGTGTGATTTATCACCGGACATCGAGAATACGGAATGAGAAAAGAGAATGGAATCATAACGAGCTTTGTATGTGTTATGATCGAATGGTTTGATCACACTACAACACATTGTCTCACCTCGTGATATCATTGGTATCGTGCACGTAAGGGAATTAGCGTAATGAGAAACACAACAGGTTCCGTCGTTCACTCGTGAATACATAGGAGCCAATACGGCCGTCTAGGTCCCAATGCTGGTTATTGTCTGGTAAGCACCCGGACATGTCTATGTGTTACCGAACCTTTCGGGTCACACACTTAAGCTGTGAGTCAATCTTTTATTGAGAGAATAAAGTTGTAGTTTAGTGGTTATGAGAAGTGGTCAGAGTCACTCCGATGTCACACGAACAACTCCGGTGAAGATCAGAGGTGTCCCGGTGAAGTTATCATGAGAGGGATATAATGCCGGATTAGGGAAGAATTTCCCGAGGGAGAAATATGGCAAGCATGAGATGTTCCGGGATACCGGGAATTGTTTGACATCAGTGGATAGAGTCGATGATTTTATCTAAAGGTTTTATATGGTTCCGGAAGAGTTTCGGGGAAAAAACTAGGAAGAGGGGGGGGGGGGAGCGCCGGAGGGGGCACTGGATGCCCTAGGGCTGTGCCACCTTTGGTGGTGCAGCCGTATGAGCCCCAGGGCCCACTAGGTGCGCCGCACCGCCTCCCCATCTTTTCCTTTATTTGTATTGATTTTTGGAAAGTCAATTTAATTAAAGAGATAAAAAGGAAAATGGAGCAGTACTAGGAAAGGACTCCTAGTTGGACAACTAGGAGTCCAATCCGAATTGGACTTGGGGGGGGGGGGGGTGCGGCTGCCCTAGGTCGGTTTGGGGAGACCCCCTCCCCAAGTCGGTGAAAGGACAAGGATGTCGCCTAGAGGGGGGGGGGTGAATAGGCGATTAAAACTTTTCCGGTTTAGGCTTGATAATTGCGGAATAAAACTAGGTGTTTAAAATAACAAGCCAACAACCTAAATAAACTAGGCTCACCTATGTGCACAACAACTTATGCTAAGCAAGACGAGCAACAAGGTGATAGCAATATAAAATACTTCAAGCACGAAGGCTATCACAATGTAAAGTGCATAAGTAAAAAAGCTCGGGTATAGAAATAACCGAGGCACGCGGAGACGAGGATGTATTCCCGAGTTCCTCCTTTTTAGGGGAGTACGTCTCGTTGGAGAGGTGTGAACCAACACAATAGTTCAACTTCCACGAATCCTCGTGGAGAGCACAAACGATGCAACAAAGCAATGGCAAGAGCACAAGTGCTCAAATCCTTCACTCTCAAATTCCACCAAAAGCATCTAATGCTTATGAGGGGAGAAGAGAGGAAGAACAAAGAAGAGAACCACACAAGAACTCCAAGATCAAGATCTACTAGGTTCCCCTCACTTAGAGGAGGAATGGATTGGTGGAAAAATAGATCTAGATCTCCTCTCACTTTCCCTCAAAGATATGCAAGAATCATGGGAGGGATTGAGAGGTAGGCAAGCTTTTCCAAATGTCAACAATGGAGGAGAGAGAGGGGAAAAACGAGCTCAAAGGGTTAGTAAAACATTGGGGAAGAAAGCCTCTTAAATAGGTCCCCTTAAAAAGTGTCCGTTGGGCAGTGCAGGGAGGCGCCGGCCTGGAGGCCGGCCTCACCCATAAAGCAGCGACCCGGGCAGAGGAGCTGGCCTTGGGCCCAGCCAGGCCGGCCCGGAGGCTGGCTGCCATCAGAGCTGCCCGGCCCAGGACCCAGCCAGGCTGGCCCATAGGCTGGCTGCCCATCCGAGCCACCCAGCCAGGCCGGCCAGAGGCTGGCTGCCCATCCGACCCGTCCGGCCCAGGACCCGGCCAGGCCGGCCCAGAGGCTGGTTGCCCAGAGAACGAACTTGCAAAACCCATAACTTTTGCGAGAAAACTCCAAATGGGATGAAACCAACTTTGTTGGAAAGATAGCAACAAGAGCTTTCCTACAAATAGAGTTAAGTCCGGATGAAATATTAAGAACCATAAATAGAGTTAAGTTGCCACACATGGGAAGGTGTGGAACTTTCCTCAAGGATAAACCGATAATATTTCCAACATGAAAACGCAACAAGTTTTTCATCCGGACTCCGTTTTCTATGATCTTGGGCTTGCTCCAAAGATAATCACAAGCTCTACAAGATCATGCATATACACATCATAGTCTATCATGTGAGGAGGATAACACAAGAGGAGAGTTTGACCTCTCTACAAGAGACAAACCGGTAAAACCTCCAACATCAAAAACACCACAAGATATTCAAATGAAATCCGTTTTTGATGAACTAGAGCTTGGTATGGAGATGAACACAAGTTCTAAATTCTCACATGGATAAAAGCCAAATAAGAACCAAGAAAGACGATATGCCAAAAATGCAAAGGTTTGAGCTCTCCACAAAGATGTGGAATGCGATCAAGTTACTCACTTGAGAGCCCTCTTGATAGTACGCCGTCTATCCTATAACCTGGTCTCCCACTAACACCATGAGACCGGTAAAATAGAAAACCTGTCAAGATCATACCTTTGCCTTGCTCTTTCCACTTGAGCTCGATGATGACGATCTTGACTCTCTCAAGTTTGAACACCTTTCTTGATTGTGCTTGCTAGCACATGCTTGATGAAGACTTCTCCAAATACTCCCCCATACACCATGATGGGATGGGAGAGCCTTGATAAGCTCCCTTTTCATGAATCCACTTGAACTTCATCTTCTTATCTTGATATATATGATGGCTTGGAGATAACATGAATGTTTACTCAATCTTATTTTTCAAAACATGCTTGCAATAAGCTCAACTCTTCACATGATCATTCTTCATATAATCCCTTGGATAGAACCTTGGTCATCATGTAATCTTCTAGAGTCCAACACATGAACTCCAATCTTTTCCTATGGACAAGATCTACAAGAATATCTCAATGCAAATATTAGTCCATAAGGATTGTCATTAATTACCAAAACCACATATGGGGCAACACATGCACTTTCAGCAGGCCTACCCCTTGGTCCTCCTATATAAACCCCACCCCTCCTCTTTTGGAGATGCACAAGTTTGCTCTCGGTTTTTGAGTTGTCCTCTGCCGGAGCTCTCCCTCTCTCTAGATCTCATGTGTTGAAAATAGTTTTTCTCTAAGTCTCATATAGATCTAATATAGTTGATTAGATCTACCAACTAAACTACGTCGAAAGGCTGTCTCTCTTTGTCGGCGCCAGGTGCTTTAGACGGCGGAGCGCTGACGGATCGACACGGTGTGCATGTGGATACTAGAAGAACGGGTTGTGCAAGCAATTCCTCGATGACGGATCAAGTAACAATCTCACTGTCGTGGTGGTGTCACGGCAGATGCCATAGGATGGCTTAAGTTGGGGGCTCGCTGGGACGTTGGGGGATCCGGGGAGGGTGTGCGCGCTCAAGAAGCACGCATGAAGAACAACCAAGAACTCACAAGAACAAGCAAGAACAAGCCAAACCAAGAACAACCAAAGCACACCAAGATGTACCCTGCTTCGGGGCCCTCTTGAGGAGGTAACACCCCTACTGCAGCACTAGCCTACTCTCTTATATCTCAAAGGGAACAAGTACAAAGTGCTCCTCGAGCTGTATGAAGCAACAATGGTGAGAGCTCTAAGAGGAAGATGGAACAGGGGGAAATGAGGCCTCTCCTCCGTCGTCGTCTCCCTCGCACTGGAGGATGTAGTGGTCTACTTATACACTAACCGGTTTACCTTTTTGCCCCTGGCCGGAGATGATAATGGCATTGCCAAGAGGAAAAGGACAAGCCTCTGCCCCTGTCAATCCAACGGCCGGACTGTCAGGCCTATCTTGCCCCTTCGGGCAATGGCAGCTGTAGCCCACCGGGTCTAGGTCACATCCTCTTTCCCGAATTGGCCGAGTCAGCTCCTAGGTTGCTGCGCTCCCAGGAATCCCGTGGCTTGACCTGGCTGTCAAGTCCTAGCAGGCCTATCTTGCCTCTTCAGGCAATGGCAGGCGTAGCCCACCGGGTCTAGGCCATAGCCCCTTTCCCGAATTGGCCGAGTCAGCTCCTAGGTTGCTGCGCTCCCAGGAATCCCGTGTCTTCTGAGCCTCGGGCAGGAGGCCTGCAGGACCCGTGAACTTTACTGACATTACTCGGCCCCTGTGCATTATCCGACATTGCTGGTAAGCCGGGTTCTTCCAGGCAACCCGGCTAGCTGAGCCGGATCTCTTCCAGGCAACCCGGCTAGTTGAGCCGGATCTCTTCCAGGCAACCCGGCTAGTCGAGCCGGGTCTCTTCCTCTGATCCGGCTAGACTTTGCCTGATGCCTCTTGGTCTCTTCCTGTCTTTAAACATGATCCGGTCCGAGTGATCCGGTTTGTGAGACCCGGATTGACTTTCCATTCCACCTCTTTGCCCTACCCGGGGGCAACTCCCCGACAGTAGTCCCCGAAGCTGGTGCGGTCCTACAGCCTCGGATGAAGGGCCGTAGCAGGTTAAAAACCAACGCCTTTAACCGAATTCCATATCACCCAATCTTGTCTCAGGATTTCCTGGGACACTTGGCAGGGAATCTCTGCACAAAGCCTCATAATCCGGGTCTCTGATTTGACATGTCACTGACAACATATTATCCGGATCCATCAGGTACTTGAGTGTTTTTGACTAAATGACCACGCCTCCTCGGTTTCTGTGCTGACCGGCACACTTGATCCGCACCACCGCTTCCAATTCTATGATCCACCGTGTGCTTGAAATACACGGCCACAGCTGCGACCGCAAAGTTTTGGTTCACACCTGATCCAGCGACACCCCGGAAACCGTGCGGTAGTGCGCCCGTTACCATCTAGGGGCTATATATAGGGGTGCGGGGTTCCTCTTCTTCTTCCCCGCACCTCCACTTCGAAATCTCCAACCGCACCATTACCGCCGGCGCGACCTGGCCCTTGCGACCTCGCAACGCCGGAGACACCCACAACGCCGGAGAAAACTCGCCGGAGCCGCGCACCGCGCCGCACACCGCCGTTTCTCCACCGCGCTTCTTCTTCGCCGCACCACAACCGTGAGTTCCTCTTCTTCCGGCCATGGCGACCTCGAGCGAGTTCTTCTTTCGCCGTGAACTTGCACTTGCTCTCCCTAGATTCTCTAGCAAACGAGTCCATTGCCGCGCCTTAGTGCATTGCCTAGATCTCCTTTCTAGGTTTTGCGCTAGATTGCCCCAGATCGGCTTGCCACTTCATGAACGTTCCACCTTATTTTTACTCGGGATTTCATCTCTATTTTACTGCTGCGGTAGATCTTTCGTAACCCTAGATCCTTACAAAAAGGTGTTTTTAGTTACTAGCCGAATCACTTCTCCGCAGTAATCGGGCAACTCTATCCGGGATATCCTTTACCGAATCCCTTAACAGCTGATTCGGCTAGACCATTATCCGACTTGCTCTGGATTTGAGATTCCACATCTTCTAACTCGGCTATCTCCGATTTCTTGCAGGACTGATTCGGATATGCCGAAGTTGCCCCCCGGCAGTTGGGAGGGTTCCGACGTTACAAATGACGACTTGGAATGGCTGCTGAGTACCCGGCGTATAACATCTAAAGTTATATGCCGAAAACCGGGGAAGGAACTCCAACCGGTCACCCAACCGGGTGAACGCGTTGTGTTTCTAGCGCATTTCGAACGTGGATTCGGACTTCCAGCGAGTGACTTCTTCCGGAGATTCCTAGATTTCTTCGGCCTGCAGCCTCACCACCTTCCGGCTAACTCCTTTGTCTCCTTGTCGGCTTTTACCTCCTTTATGGAGGGATATCTCGGTCTCTGGCCGACTATCGAAACCTGGGCGAAGTACTTCCACCTCCGGAAACATACTATCCCGGGTAGTGACCCGAAGGTGATGACCGCCTGTGGTGCGTCCAGCATTACCCCGAGGACGGGCTCCATCTTTCCCCGGATTACTGGCCTGGACACTTGCAAGAAATGGCAAAGGTCCTTCTTCTACGTGAAGAGCGTTGAAGGCCATGATGCTCTCAACTTGCCCGAGTTCAGGATCGAGCCCCCCACCGCCGAACTGAACTTCAGATATGATCCGGCTGACGCTCTCGCGGAGCTTCAAATCGTACACCAAACTCTAGAGGATTTTCTGGAGAAGGGCCTGCTCTCGGACGATCTCCTCCGAGCCTTCGTCTCTCGCCGTGTCAGTCCTTTACAACAACGTCAGCACAAGATTTGCCATATGAGCGGTCTGCTAGATCCTACCCGGATCAGCAAACATGACCTCACCAGAGCTTCCGTCAGGAGACGGGTAAACGCTATTGCCTTCACCGAGATGTCGGATAAGTGGAAATGGGGCGTGGAGCCGTTCCACCGAGACGCACTTCCACCTCAGGTTAGTTCATCATCCCCGGATTAACCCATACTCCACCAAAATGCCATTGGACTAATCCGGATCTGCCTTGATTCTACTGCAGCTGTTCGACCGCCAGATCGCCGAAGATGGAGATCTTTCCACCAAGGTGTGGGCACGGGACCGCAGCCCGCTGCGCGAAGGCGAAGAGGATGCGGATACGGACGATTATTTGCCGATTCCGCGCGCCAAGCCTATCCGCAAGGGTAAGCAACCGTCTATTTACAACCTTTCCGAGGATGAAGATGATGATTGCTGGATCCTGGATCCTATTGATCCCATTCCGATTTCATGGTCACCACCTTGTGTTCCAGCCAAACCGGATGCTCAAGGGACATCTCGGAAACACCCTGACGCGTCCGGATCAGATGCCCCTCCAGCCAAGAGAATGAAGAAAACTGTCTCCAAACCGAATCGGCTGAAGGCCATGCCTACTACCAAGGGGTAATGCCAATTTTATTTGCTTTCTTCTTTTATTACCCGAGTCATCTTTATCCGAGTTAACTGTTTTATTTTCTCTATGCAGTGACGTCCTTGTCACCGAACAAACCCATTCATCCATCCTTTCTCCCATTCCTCCACTGGATACGGCCATGGAGCACCAGTCTCCTAAAAAGGCTGCCACCTCTCCCGCGCGTGCCACAACTGCCAAAACTCCCCCGCCGGATCTCGTCCCAGAGTCGGTTATTGACCTGGAGAGTGAGGAAATCTCGGGTTCGACCCGAGATTCAACTTGGCCACGTCCTCTGAAGGAGTTGGAGAAGGAGAAAGCTAAGACTTCGGCTAAGACATTGACTAAGCCGGATCCTCTCCCTACCGCCAAGGCTCTGAATCAAGAGCAGCAGAAGAAGAAGAAACTGCAGCAGCAGCAACCTCTCGAGAAGCAGCAGAAACAGAAACAGGAAGCATCTAAACCACCCCAGCAAGCGTCACAGAACCAACCTAAGCAGTCAGACCCTGCCAAGACCTCGAGCGCATCACCTCTGCCTAAGCCGACTCCGGTTTCTTTGGCACAACTCCAACAACCTCGGATAAGCAGATGGTCGCTAGCAAACCGGTTTCCGCCGCTCCATCAGTGACTCGGGTGCATGATCAGCTCTCTGAGGCGATTACTCGTGCCCGACTTAGCGGCCAGGTCTTGCCGAATCTCCGCACTCCGGGCGGCGACAAACTCGGCTCCGCAGAGGAATTTGTTAAGGCTTGGAACGCTGCGGACCTTGCCGAAGGCTCTTCTACAACAGCATCGCCACATCCGGCTGGGCCTAGCCGGATGTTTCAATCTCTACACTCTGTGCAGGCCTCGGTCACTGAAGCTAACCGGGTCTTCGAGGTAACAAAGCCGAATCTCGCTTTCATCATGATCACTCTACACTATCCCCAGTCCCCGAGATTCGGGTCGAATGACTGATACTCCTCGAGTAAGAAAGTCATCCGGCTTGAATCTCTAACATTTGATCATAGACTTTGTGCTAGCCAAACAAAAAATCGTGGGACTTCCCAGTCCCCGAGTCCAACTTTCTTTTTTATTAATCTCGGGCCTCCAGTCCCCGAGATTCGTTTTGGCTTCACGCTGTTAGTCTCGGGTGCCAGTCCCCGAGACTCTTTTTACGCCATTAACTCCTCTTCTTTCAGGAAACCACAACTGCTCGCAGCCGGATCTTTAAACAGCTAGTCCTGCAGCACCAGGCCCTCCAAGCTTCCTTTGATGCGCAAAGTGAGGAGATGAAAAAGAAAGATCAGGAGCACAAGCGCGCTTTATCGGAGGAGAAGTCAGAAGTGACTCGGCTCCTGCGGGAGCTTGACCGAGTTGGAAAAGTGAAGGACAAGCTCAAAAAGACCGGGATACGCTGCAGAGGGAGAAAGACTCGATCCAGAAGGAGCGAGATACTTTCAAAGCCGGGATTGAGAAGCGGGCTGAATTGGACAAGAAAATCCAAACGCACGTTGCAGCCGCTGAGGCCGAAGCTCAAGCGGCGAAAGATGATCTGGCTGCTCACCAGGCGATCAGCGCGAAATGGCTTGCTGATCTCGCTATCCTCAATGAAGACATGGATCGTAAGCTTGCCGAATCCTTCTTTCCCTTCTGCTCTTATCCGCCTCATAATTTTTATTCCTTCTCGTCTAACTCAGTGTTAGCTCATCTATATGTAGGAGAGTTTACCAGCATCCGGTTTCAAGCCGCCAAAGCTGTGAGAGATGCCCGAGCTGAGAGGGCTAAGATTGCTGGGGCTCCTCTGCCAGAGACGTGGGATATTGAAGACCACATTACTGCACTGAAAGCTCGGATTGCTCCTTTAAAGGAGTCCCACACTGCTCTGTTCAATGCTAGTCTCAAAGCCCACCAAGTTTGTTTCCTGAAGTTCGGCAAGCCCAGTCAGCGGACGAGCTAATCAAAGACCTGGATCAGGCAGAGACCCGGCTAAGGCAGTGGAGATCTTCGTCCGCCCGCGCTGGTGCTGACGCAGGTTTGCTATTCATCATGTCTTGGTATGAGCTCATTGATCTTGCCAAAGTGCGCTCCCTTCGCCAGGGTTCTTCATGGGCTTCAGATCCAGACCGGATCAAGATCCGTGAGGAAGCTGCTAACTTTATGGCCGAATTCGCCAACACCAAGCATCTTGATCTGCAAGCTCCGATCTACTCGGATGGGGAAGATCTGAAGAGGAGGAATCAGATGATGCCTCACTTGACGACTACGCCGAGTCTGAGGCCGACTCTGGTGATTCGGCTGACTTCGCCGAACAACCTGCAGCTTGCGACTCGGCCAAGACCTCCAAGATGCCAGCCAGTGATTCGGCTGACACTGCCGAACAAGCTGTAATCCAAACTTCCAAGACGCCATCCACTGATTCGGCTAAGGCCACAGAGCAAATCACCGCCAAGACGTCAGTTGATCCGGATGCTTCCGAATCTGCCAAGCCCTCAAGCTCTCCGTCCAAAGTCATTCCTGCAAGTGAGGACCCTATCTCAACCGAGGTTCCTCCATCATCCGAGTCCATCCCTGCAACCGAGACGCCTGCAGCCTAGGCTTCGTCCTGATTTATCTTAATGAAAAAACGTTAAATCCCCGGTATGCCGGGAGCAGATGTAATATACAATTTTAAGTTCCTTCGAGACTATTTCTATTTTGCTTAACGTGATCCGGACCAGGTTTATGTTGGATCATTTTAAACCGAGTCCCCGAGTGTGTTTTCTTGTTTACTATTTTTACCGGATCTTTGCTCTTGTCTACCTTTTAGGTGTTTGACAGTCGAGTCACAAGATAGGAAACATAGCATACAATACTTGAACATTCGAGTTTTGGTTTAGAATCATCTAACATAAACAAGAAAGAAATAACAGGGGTTAGTAAACGACATGTGCCGAATCGGTTTCGGACCGAGTCCCCGAGTCCATTTTCATGTTTCCCATATTCTCCACCTCTGCTCTTGACTACCATTTTGGTGTTTGTCAGTCGAGTCACGAGATCAACAACACAGCATACATTACTTGAATTTTTGGGACGAAGTTCAAAACAATTCGACACATGAACGGTATGGACAAAACAGTAGTAAAAAACACATGCATAAGAACAAGGCAGTCCCCGAGTCCAGACTCGGATTGCCGAAATTTCATTCATGATAAACTGAGATACATACATTGCACCCTTAAGAGTAAAAGGGTCGAAGCAGAGCTACATTCCAGGGTCGCTTGGTTTCCTCTCCGGGTCTGTCCAGGCCATCCTTCCTTTGTTCCTGTGCATCTACAAGGTAGTACGAGTCATTGTGCATAGCCTTGCTCACAATGAATGGTCCCTCCCAGGAGGTGATAACTTATGTCGACCCTTGCTACGCTGCACCAGCCTTAGTACTAGATCTCCTTCATGAAATACACGAGGGCTGATCTTCCGACTATGATAACGTCGGAGACCCTGCTGATATACTGCTGTCCGAGACAGGGCCAATTCCCTTGCTTCCTCTAGCAGATCCACTGCATCTTCCCGAGCCTCTTTTGCCTCGGTTTCCGTATACATTGTCACCCTTGGTGCATCATATTCTATGTCAGTGGGTAGCACTGCTTCTGCCCCATATACCAGAAAAAATGGCGTATAGCCAGTTGACCTATTCGGCGTGGTCCTTAGACCCCATAGTACTGATGGTATTTCATCTATCCAGCACCCCGGAGTCTTTACCAGGGGTTCTATTAACCGGGCTTTTATCCCAGCTAATACCAACGCATTTGATCTTTCCACCTGTCCATTGGACTCTGGGTGTGCCACTGAGGCTATATCTAACCGGATCCCCTTATTCATGCAGAATCGGGCAAACTCTCCCACAGCAAAGTTCGTGCCATTATCCGAGATGATGCTGTGGGGGTAACCGTATCTCAAAATGATTTCTTTCAGGAAAGTTACAGCCGAATGACCATCCACTTTCCGGATCGGTTTTACCTCTATCCACTTGGTGAACTTATCTACCATCACCAGCATATGTGTCATGTTGCCCCTAGCCGGCTTGAATTCTCCCACCATATCCAAACACCATACAGCAAACGGCCAAGTGATAGGTATTGTTTTGAGCGCCGATGCGGGTAGGTGTGTCTGCTTGGCAAACCTTTGGCATCCTTCACATTTTCGGACTATGTCCTCTGCATCTGCATGAGCAGTGGGCCAGTAAAACCCATGCCGAAATACTTTAGCCACCAGGGCTCTTGTACTGCAATGATGCCCACATTCTCCTTGATGTATCTCCAGGAGCATCTCCTTGCCCTCGGCTGGCTCCACGCAACGTTGTAGCACCTCGGTTGCACTCCTTTTGTATAACTCCTTATTTATGATGGTGTAACCCTTGGACCTCCTCTGCACTCGCCTAGCTTCGGTTTCATCTTTGGCAAACTCCCCTCCGACATGAACTTCATGATTTCTTCAGCCCATTCCGGTACTGGATGTAAAGGGAATAAGTGTTCATCTATTTCCACTGGTTCGGCCGCCATTATCTCTTCTATCAGCCTTTGTCCATTCCCTAAGATTCGGTTAGCACCATCTTCCTCTCTTCCCCTTTTTCCTAAGATTAGAGTAGCATTACCCGAGTCTCGGTTCGCAGTCCCCGAGTCTCGCCATGCAGTCCCCGGGTCCTCCCAAATGTACCCGACATCAACATTCATAGGAACAGCTTCAGATTCTTGCTTCGGGATAAAAATCGACTCGGAATCAGGTGAAGGTTTGATTGAAGGGATCCTTAGGTGATTCAAGGATATCCCGGGTGGGATTGCATCCCTAGACGACCCGAGTTTTGACAAGATATCAGCAGCTTCGTTCTCCAGCCGAGGTATGTGCTTGTACTCGCAACCTTCAAAAAACCCTGAAATTTTCTGGACATGAAATCGATATAGTGCCATATTGGCATCCAGGGCATCCCAATTTCCAGAAGACTGCTGCACCACTAAATCTGAATCACCAAAACATTCTATCCGGCGGATGCCGATGTCCTTAGCCACATTAAGCCCATGGATCAGTGCCTCATATTCGGCCACATTGTTTGATGCTGAAAAATGAATCTGCAATACATATCGCAACTGATCTTGCTTTGGTGATGTGAGTACTATCCCAGCACCCAGTCCGATTTTGGTTTTGGAGCCATCAAAGTGCAACTTCCAGTAATTGTAATCCGGCTTGGGTGGTTCATATTGCATCTCTGCCCAGTCACAAAGGAAATCCGGTAAAGCTTGAGACTTGATAGCATCTCTTCTCTCATAATGCGGGGTGTAAGGAGACACTTCTATTGCCCATTTGGCAACTCGGCCAGTCGCATCTTTGCACCCAATGATCTCCGAGATTGGAGCTTCGCATACAACGGTGATCGGATGCTCCTGGAAGTAATGTTTCAACTTCTTGGCCGCCAGGTATACACCATATGTCATTTTTTGGTAGTGAGGATAATTTTGCTTTGAGGTTGAGATCACCTCGCTTAAATAGTACACCGGTCTTTGCACGGATCTACCCTCCTCATCTCGCTCTACCACTATAACCACACTTACGACTCGGTTAGTGGCCGCAATGTAAAGTAACATTGGTTCATTCGGCAAAGGTGACGCCAGAATTGGTGCAGTGGACAACATCTTTTTTAATTCATTGAAAGCCGAATCTGCTTGCGGGGTCCACGTGAACCCGGTGCTCTTTCTCATCAATTGATATAAGGGCAAGGCTTTTTCTCCTAGCCGACTCACAAATCGACTTAGCGAGGCTAGACACCCGGTAAATTTTTGTACATCTTTTAGACATTTAGGCAATTTCATGTTTTCTATGGCCCGGATCTTAGCCGGATTCACTTCGATACCTCGGCTCGATACAAGGAAACCGAGCAACTTTCCAGCTGGGACCCCAAAGGTGCACTTATCCGGATTCAATTTCAACCGGTACTTTCTCAAGTTTACAAATGTTTCCTCGAGATCCTCGAGGAGAGTACGTTTTTCTTTAGTTTTGATGACAATATCATCGACATACACCTGCACATTTTTGCCCATTTGAGATTGTAAGCACTTCTGCATACATCTCTGATAAGTTGCACCGGCATTTCTCAAACCGAAACACATGACACGATAGCAATACGCCCCATACGGGGTAATAAAAGCAGTCTTTATTTGATCTTTGGGGTTCAGTGGTATCTGGTGAAAACCAGAGTACGCATCAATAAAAGACAACAACTCACACCCAGCAGTAGAATCGATCACTTGATCAATCCGAGGTAAAGGAAACGGATCCTTCGGGCACGCCTTGTTCAGGTTGGTGAAGTCGATGCACATACGCCACACCTTGACCACCGCTGGTTCATCCTTCTTCTTCTCTACCAGAACCGGATTGGATATCCAGTCTGGATGCAACACCTCCATAATGAATCCGGCTGCAAGTAGCTTAGCCAGCTCATCAAGCACCACTTTTCTTCGGTCATCTGAAAGACGACGAGTCGGTTGCCTCACCGGCTTCACCTCCGGCCGGACAAATAAAGAGTGCTCTGCCAACTCCCTCGGAACACCAGGCAGGTCCTTAGCCGACCATGCGAAGATATCCCGATTCTCACGGAGGAAGTGACAGAGCGCGCTTTCCTATTTCTCGCCCAACCCGGCACCAATGATGGCCATGCGCTCCGGATTCTCCGGGTCAATGGGGATCTTCTTTGTCTCCTTGGGCACCTCAAATGTTGCACCTGCATCCGGATTGGTCATGGCCAGCACACCGAGCTGAGCTGACTTTGCCATTGCCACTACTTCATGCATCTTGCTCTTCTCCGCCTGGATCACCAACGACTCGGCTAAGGTGGAACCAACCGTGGCACACTGTATGGCCTTCTTGTAATCTCCCACAACGGTGATGATACCATTTGGGCCAGGCATCTTCATCTTGAGGTAGCAACATGAGTGGATATCATGAACTTGGCTAATGCCGGCCTGCCGAGCAGAGCATGGTATGGGCTCTCCAAGTCTACCACCTCGAATTCGAGACTCTCCAGTCTGTGATTGTCCTTGGTACCAAACAGCACATCCACCCAGATCTTTCCCATTGGGGAACA
The DNA here is from genome assembly GCA_947311845.1 of Poa pratensis. Taxonomy (NCBI): domain Eukaryota; kingdom Viridiplantae; phylum Streptophyta; class Magnoliopsida; order Poales; family Poaceae; genus Poa; species Poa pratensis. The sequence continues at coordinate 35,402,855 of CAMZMU010000089.1, read as the reverse complement.
AGACACCCCGGGTACTATACCATGGAAGGTGCAACTGCTCTGCTGCAGCTGATTCGGCGAATAACCCAACTTGACCATTGTGTCCCGATACATGATGTTTATAGCACTGCCATTGTCAACCAAGACTCGAGTGAATTTCACATTAATCTTTGGTCCAACCAAAGTCGGATCCACCACCAGTGCGTAGTTTCCTGGGCTGGGCATAACCCTGGGATTATCAGCCCTACTCCAAGTGATCTCCTGCTCGGACCAGTTCAGGTATTTTGGTACTGCTGGTGTGACTGCATTCACCTCCTTCGCCCTTCGTAGCTGACTTTTTTGTCAGTTGGCTCGGTCACAAAAACCACATAGCTTTGATGAGCTTCCTTGTAATCATTTCCGGGGTATCCACCTTGCCGACTTGGACCTGCATTGTTGTTGCCTCCCATATTTACCAGGTTAACCGGCTTTGTGGCTGCCGGCCTTGGAGCTCCTTCGTTCACCGGGGTTGCATTGGCTCCGGATAAAGGCGTATTTGGCCTGAAATTCGGTCTAGGAGCACCTCTCTGAGGTGGCCCTCTCTGACCTTCCGCCTGGATGCGATGATGCCAGCTACAATTCCGAGTTGAATGATTGGCCGGCTTGCGTGGGTCTGTTGTGTGATAACGGCAAGGCCCATCTATCATTGCCTCAAAAGTTAAAGGTGGACTCGGTCCATCCCACACTTTCTTTGCCAAGCACCTTGATTCGGCCTCCAGCTGGACCCTCATTTTTTGGTCTCTGGCTATCAGGATGATCCATATTTACTGCAGCAACCTGGTCTGAGCCGTATCTGTAATCCGGATCTCTCCTTTTATAACCGAACTCATGTCGGTCACTGGGCCTCAATGGTCCTGTTCGGTTGTTGACCGGTTGCCTCCTGCTAGTTCCCACCGCATCCAACGCTGGCTGCGTCGGATCGCCAAGAGCATATGTATCTGCTATCCGGATCATTTCAGCCAGTGTCTTTGGCATATCTCTCTGGAGCTTCTGCCAGAGCGGGGTGCCATGTCGGCAACCCTGCGCAAACCAAGAAATGGCCTGCTCCTCCACAACACCTTCACAAGAATTGCGAATGTTGCTCCACCGAGTCAAAAATTCTCGGTCTGTCTCCCGCTCTTCCTGTCTGCATGCAGACAAGAGCTGAGGTCGGTTTGGCCTCTTGTACGTGCTGGAGAAATTGCTGTAAAAAGCCTGTTCCAAGTCCATCCAAGAATTGATACTGCCCTCTGGCAAATTGTTCAGCCAAATCCGGGCTGGCCCTTCCAACATATGCGGGAGATACCGGACCGCCCATCGGCGATTGCCCCCCGCAATGTGCACCGAGGATACATAGTCTATCAGCCAATCCTGCGGCTTGGTGCTGCCGTTATACGGCTTTGTGATTCGGCCAAGCTGAAACAATGGCACATTCGGCTCGTTCATGATCCTAGGCCCAAAGCAAGGAGGACCTGGTGGGCCTTGCTCTTCCAGCCTCTCGGACTGATAAATCCTATCCAACCTGAGACGCTGATCATCCGGAGCCAATGTCCGAGGTCCCAGCCTGGACGCAAGTGCATTATCATACGTTTGGTATCCGGCTCGCGCCATAGCCGAATTACCATCATCATAGTGGTAGCCCGCCTGGCCACCACCTTGTTGCTGCGCTTGCACCATCACTTGCTGCTCCTGCCGGGGTTGATTCTGCCCAGGAGGACGAGGTGGTTGACCTCGGCCAGCCGAATTGCCCCTTCCGGCTCCCGGATTGCCTTGACCGCCATTGTTTCTGCTCTGGCCACCTCTTCCTTGTGCCGCTAGTTGCTTGCCGGCATACTCGGCATCATAGGCCTGCAGCTGCTTGCTCTTGCCCGAATTCACGCTCTGAGCCCGGTCAACTCCGACATGTGGAGATGATGCTTGCCCCTTGGATCTCTGGCTAACAGCCTTAGCCGACACTACCACTCGAGAACCACCAGCGTCCGGATTAGCTTTCCGAAAAGCCTCATTCTGCCGGTTACACACATCAACCAGCTCATTGACTCTTTCTGCCTGCTTGCGCCAAGCATCCCCGGTTAAAGTGGTCAACTCGGCTCGCGCTGCCGCTGCAGCCCTAAGATTCTTGGCCGGGGAGCTATACACCGGCTTGCCTGTACCCGATCTATGACTAGTAGCCTTACTCGAGCTCGATCTTGCGGCTCTAGCTAACTCGTCATTGAGGTCCTTACCCCTGTTGCGCAAGTCAACTCTCTTGCGTGGGTGAGGCGCTACTGGAGTGAAACCATCGGTGATACCATTGGCAGCATTGTACTCTCTCATGTCTCTATCAAATGCTTGCCTAGACTCTACCACCAACCGGGCTTCTCTTTGCAACCTCAGGCGCTCTGCCTCTAACTGAGCTATAGTAAGCTCTACATTTGCCCCGGGCGCCACTGGCCGAGCCAACTTTTCGAGGACATCCTCTAAGGGAGCCTCCATACTTGACATGCCAAGTGGGCCAACCGGATCTGGTTTCTCCTTTGGGAATTTCGCCGTCCGAGTCGGCTTGTCAACCGGATCGGTTGGTGTGATCAGCTCCTCGGGTATGCTGTTGCCGGCATCTCCTTTGCCAGCTCCAGCACTTGCTCCGGTCATCATCACCTCCACGCTACTCCCGGGGCGAGCGCTACGCCGTCCGAGAGCTGCGCGGAAAGAGGAGGATCCTCGGCCACGAGCACCTGCGCCGGGTACTCGCGGACAAGCTCGGTGGTGACGTAGGTGAGGAAGCTGCCGAACTGGATGAAGTGTCCATCCACAGGGAGTGGTCCTCCCGCGAAGCAGCCGGCGTTGTCGCTGATGAAGGTGAACCCGCCGTAGTTGCAGACGAGCCCTGACCGCACTCGCACGCCGGAGCTGGTGACGGAACCCGTCCGGATGGAAACCCCAACCAACGCCACTGCTTGCCCCACGGTGGGCGCCAACTGTCGTGGTGGTGTCACGGCAGATGCCATAGGATGGCTTAAGTTGGGGGCTCGCTGGGACGTTGGGGGATCCGGGGAGGGTGTGCGCGCTCAAGAAGCACGCATGAAGAACAACCAAGAACTCACAAGAACAAGCAAGAACAAGCCAAACCAAGAACAACCAAAGCACACCAAGATGTACCCTGCTTCGGGGCCCTCTTGAGGAGGTAACACCCCTACTGCAGCACTAGCCTACTCTCTTATATCTCAAAGGGAACAAGTACAAAGTGCTCCTCGAGCTGTATGAAGCAACAATGGTGAGAGCTCTAAGAGGAAGATGGAACAGGGGGAAATGAGGCCTCTCCTCCGTCGTCGTCCTCGTCCCTCGCACTGGAGGATGTAGTGGTCTACTTATACACTAACCGGTTTACCTTTTTGCCCCTGGCCGGAGATGATAATGGCATTGCCAAGAGGAAAAGGACAAGCCTCTGCCCCCTGTCAATCCAACGGCCGGACTGTCAGGCCTATCTTGCCCCTTCGGGCAATGGCAGCTGTAGCCCACCGGGTCTAGGTCACATCCTCTTTCCCGAATTGGCCGAGTCAGCTCCTAGGTTGCTGCGCTCCCAGGAATCCCGTGGCTTGACCTGGCTGTCAAGTCCTAGCAGGCCTATCTTGCCTCTTCAGGCAATGGCAGGCGTAGCCCACCGGGTCTAGGCCATAGCCCCTTTCCCGAATTGGCCGAGTCAGCTCCTAGGTTGCTGCGCTCCCAGGAATCCCGTGTCTTCTGAGCCTCGGGCAGGAGGCCTGCAGGACCCGTGAACTTTACTGACATTACTCGGCCCCTGTGCATTATCCGACATTGCTGGTAAGCCGGGTTCTTCCAGGCAACCCGGCTAGCTGAGCCGGATCTCTTCCAGGCAACCCGGCTAGTTGAGCCGGATCTCTTCCTAGGCAACCCGGCTAGTCGAGCCGGGTCTCTTCCTCTGATCCGGCTAGACTTTGCCTGATGCCTCTTGGTCTCTTCCTGTCTTTAAACATGATCCGGTCCGAGTGATCCGGTTTGTGAGACCCGGATTGACTTTCCATTCCACCTCTTTGCCCTACCCGGGGGCAACTCCCCGACACTCACCTCCTAGCGGACCTGAAATTCTTTATCAGGCTGCGCCAACATCTATTTCGACAAACACAAGATCTTCCGCAACGGTGTTTGTAAGTATCTAAATCTAGCATTATGGGGTGCAAGCATATCTTCATAGAATAGATCTTGGCGGTTTGGTTACGAAATTTTTAAATTGCCACTGCGTAACCCAATACCAAATATACAGGTCATAATTTGCCACAACTTTTGGCATAACACTACACGCTCCAACATGTGCTTCTTTTCATATCCCTGCCAAGCGAATGGACAATTATTTTCATCTCCAATGCATGTAATCGATGCTCCCAACCATCCAAATAAATCCTCTCGGTAAACCTTGTGCCATGAGCCGAGATGTGTTTACTGCATTTGTTGCTCTCAGATTCAGATAGGTCAGTCCAAACACTGGCACCAAAGCTGCACAAGACCCATATGTGGATTCAAACGGTAGTGAATTCAGATATACATAGTAGTTCTCCACAAAATTTGTAGGACCTCCATATGAAAGACACCATATAGATGTATAGCCCAACAGTGCACTTATGAATGGATGAGAATCTAAAAATTCCGAGTGTAATCTTTTTTTTAGCTCGAAATAGTCATCATACTCTGGAACACCATGCACAATGCGCATGGCAACTTCCCTCTTCATTTTATAAAGCACCGCCGAAAATCCCTCAGGATGTTTGCTCGATTCTCGAAAAAAATAGTCATTGTATAATAGCACATGCCCCATTATTTTTTGACGGTTCTTATTCGCTAGCCACCCCGACCTCGATCTTCCGCGTTTGGGAGTGGCTTTCAGCTCCCGTTGCGCAATTTTTTGGCCAGTCCGGATCGATGGGATGCCGCTGGGACCTTTTTTTTTGGGTCTGAAACCCCGCTCGTTTGGAAGGGAGCTTTGAGACGGCCGGCCGGCCCGACAGATGTGAAGGACCCGTTTAGCCAATGGCACGGGCCCTTAAGGGTGCAAGCGCCCCAAATGTGGGTCAGGGCGGACGGCGGGTGCATGCGTCGCTTGCTAGTTTGGATTCTAACTTAGAGGCGTTCAGTCATAATCCGGCACACGATAGTTTGGAGATGCTCTGACAATTATCAAACATTCGTGCATAAAATGGGGTACAAATCGACATGTGTAGCTTTATAGACCTTATTTTTGGTGATCTTTTTTAGCAAGCCAGAGACTAGTTTCCTCCAACAAAATGTGGCAGCTTTTGCTGTGCAAGTGTGTCGCCACTGCCACAAACATCTCAACCATTATCTGAAGTTCTGAACTTTTAAATCCAGATAGTTCAATGCTAGTTCATCACCTAGATACCATGTCGCAGTTGGCTACCTTGCAACTCAGGAGGTATGCACGACGATCTAGCTCTCATAATTCTTTTCTGATCTAGCTTTTGGGTTCATGTTATCCCATGACGAGTATCTCGAGTCAAAGACGATCCCAGTCCAGTATTTCACAAAAAGAATATCCCACTACCAGGATCAAACATGTTTGATTGATTCTGCCACTTCACAAATAAAATTGCGCAAACAGAGGGAACAAGACACTCCCAGCTTGCCGGCCATGGCCCACACACGGCAGCATGCCTACAGCTGAGGGCATCTCCAGTCGTTGGAGACCCCAGGATGAAAAAAGCCGCGTTTCCGGGGAGCAAAATGCTTCCGCCGGCTGAAAACAGAATCCTGGGGAGAGAGTTTTCCAGCCGCACGTCCACCCAGCGAAGTCAAAGTAAAAAAAAAAAGATCTCTGCATCGCGACCATGGCTGGCCGCCATATCCCTGACCATGGCCGGCCATCCCCGACCTCGCCGCGAGCCCGTTCGTGACCATGGCCGAGCCAGCGCCGCCTCCAAGCTCAAGACCGCGACCATGGAGGAGGTGTGGGCGTTCGCGTGCGGCCCTCTCGCCGTCCCCGACCTCGCCATGGTGGAGAGGCTGCAGCGCGATCCCGCACCTGCTGCAGCGCACGACTCTGTTCTTCGATCTATTGGTTCCGGCCGAGGAATGCGGCCAAGCGGTCCATGAGAGCCAGCGCCTTGGCGCTCCCGGGCTCCCGGAGGAAGAACTCGTGGTCCTCGCCGGCCGAGTCCAGCAACCATGCGTCCTCCTCCGCCCACCCGCTCGCCATCAGCCCGTCGTGGTACGCCTTGCCTCGGAACCAGAGCTCATCCTCCGCGAGGCAGACCAGGACGCGGTCGCAGCCCAGCCGCCGCAGGCTCGGCGTGCCGTCGGCCACCGGGTTGACCCGCGGGTCGTCGAGCCCGGCGGTGCGCCCGCCGCACGCGAACGCCCACAGCTCCTCCAGCTTGGCCCTCTCGCCCACAGCTCCTCCAGCTCGACCTCGCCGTCTCCAAGCTCAAGACAGAGGAGAGAGTTGCGTTGGTGGGGAAGAGATAGAGGAGAGAGAGCGCACATGGGGGCTGGAGGTGGTGAGAGGAGAGAGAGGGGAGATAGACGCTGCCATGTGGGGCTTTGCATGCAAATCGCCCCCCAGGCCAAACCCAGGCTGTTGGGTTTGGCCTAGGTGCGCCGGCGCCAAAACGACGCTATTCGGCGCTATTTCACTTCCTGGGGGCATGACTGGTAGCATTTCAGCGCTATTTGGCCATCCGAGTCTAAAACCGAACCTAAAAAGTGTCCTGGGGGGCACGGCTGGAGATGCCCTGAGAAACTCGGCGGTGGAGCCGGTAGCCGCGCAGGGTGTCAATCGGCGACAGCGACAGCAACGGCTCGTCGCCGGCCGTCCAGACGCAGCGCCACCGCCAAACCGGGCGTCCACGGCGAAAGGGGGTTCAGATTTTACTAGTGGAGGCGATGAGGCCAGTCGGTCTCGCCATGTGATTCAGTCATTGTTATGCTTGCGTGACAGTGCCCCGTGGACGCTGGCAAAGTTTAATCAAGAATGCCTCGGTCGCCATCGTCGACCTAGCCAGCGTGTCATCGCCCAACTGCACTGGGAAAAGTGGAATGTGACAGGAATTATTAGTGTTGTTAATGGGTCCAATAATTAATTGTTAGAATAGTAGCTAGGCAAACTAGTTCTTGAAAGAAAAGGTTAGTGCTGGCATTGTACTGTGAAGGCTATTGCCACCCTACAGAAAACATTTATTATGCAAATAATTTTTCGTGGTATATTTATAAAACAATATATTTTCAGAAACATTAGAATCAACGCTATGCTTATGTATACATGAAAACTTCGATTCAGAAAAAGAGATCAGACACGGTCAGAAACTGAATCTTCAAAGGTACCAAGACTAAAAAAAGGTTCCTTGCTATACAGTGATTCGTTTCCAATACCAAACTGTAGAAGGCACAAATAAGATTCATTTTGAATAGCAAATTGTCAGCAAAGGGGGAAGCAAAGTCAAGACCATTCTGTTTGTAACAGCTAGGGAGAAACTTGGTCATATATTCCTTTCATCCACTCAATGACAAATATTTCCAGCAAAGAACATATTCTCCATAAAAGTTGGCAACTGATACTGAAATCTGAAGGGCAAGATTGTTCCAAAGAGTTGCTTTGGTTTTAGACCTCCAGGATTCAGGTTCCAAACGTGAGAACCACAACAAGTGAACAACAACATCAATAACTAAACAGAAGGAAGTGGGAATACCTAGAAACCAGAGATATTTACAAATCTATAATCTACGAGAAACCTCTGCTAGTAACTCTGCAAAAGGCAGCAGTTGTTACAAGGCTACAATACTCTACCAAATTGTAAGCAAATTTCTGGAAAAATCGAATCCGAAATGTTTAACAGTGAAGTAAAAGGCAAGTTAAACAATGAAAATACAAAATACATGAGAAAAGTAGCTGGTCGGAACTCTAGCTGCTCGAAAATGGGAACAAGCATGTCAAGAGTATACAGAAACATCTGTTAAAACATTGCACATCAGACATGCAGTTCCGTTCTCCACATAGAACCAACAACTTTCTTCGGAGTTGGGTTATCAGGACCCATATCCCGCTGCCCAGAAGTGAAATAGAGCCACCCATCAAAGTAACTAGCTAAGTCTGTCTTGATCCGGAAAGGCATCCGACCAATGACTGACCATTTCTGCAAAAATGGCATAGCAAAAGTTCCATTGTCCAGTATTCAGAGGAAAATATAATAACATGAACAGGCAAAATAATTTACACATAATGTAGAACATACTAATGTTTCCAAATCAAACAGAAAGACTTCACCAACAAGAATCATTTTTTGGTGATAGGATGCTTCTCAGTAGTTCCGCCCACAATTATTATGGAGTTATTAACAACAACCCATGCAAATTCTATGTGGGAATCTGGCTTTGGCATTGGAGACAGTTGCTTCCATAGAGTTCCATTGTCTAGCATATACACATCACCATACACAACCTGTAAAACAATTGTGGATGTGACCAAATCGTGCTTCTGGTATTAACTTTAGCGACACACCGCAAATCAAGACTTTATCAGTCATTGCTAGAACAATATGTCAAAGCTCAAGTGCAATTAACACATGTACTATGTGCAGCAACTTTTCTATTAGAGGAAAAACATGAGAATGTAAAATAATGATTCGTGCTTTATATTGTACTACCTCTGTAACATATTATAAGACGCTGGCAATGCATACATGTAGGTATGACAACGTCTTATAATTCGTTACGGAGGGAGTAAGTTACTAAGCATAGCCAAATGCATACCTTGGTCACAAAATAAATGGCATGTACATTATATATCACCATTAGATGTTTATTACAAAACACATACATACCTCATGCCTCCTTGCACATTTAAAAATAGGCGATCCTGGTTTAGGCATGAAGTCTCCCTCTTGACCACCAATAACAAAGAGCTTGTCATTAGCAACGACACATGCCCTGCCAAAAGATGGTAGTAAGAAAAAAAATGACGTATTTATTCGTCAACAAAAATATTCTAAGCAGTATCCACTGCTCATAGAAGGGATGCTAATAGTACTACAAATCAGTAGATAGTTACAGTAAACAAGCACACCTGACACCTACTTTCATACTTAGAAAGCTTAGAAAGAGGTTCATATCAATGAGTAATTGTATATAAAGCATAACGGTTGGCACACAAATCTACCTATGAGGTCCACCACGTGGTATGGGTATTTCAGCTCGCCACTCATTCTCCAATGCTTTGCCATCCTTCACAGCAAGGCTCCAGTGCTCCAATCCAGGTTCATGGCGGTCTTCTTTGCCAGTTGCCACCACCCATCACATGAAGCCGTCCACGCCAAAGTTGAGTAGCTGGTGCATACCTACAAGATGTTACAGAGTAAGAACTGGAATCTTGAAAATTAAAATCATAGCAGCAAATAAGCATTAACCAACTCAGACATGATATAGATGTTAGAAAGATGCTGTTGGCTTCACGTTGTACATATTTAGAACTAATCTAGCACATGGCATCTTTAAAGTTTACACAATGCTAAATTTATTGTCAGGAATCTGAACTGCTAAACTGCTCTTCACCTCTACAGGCTACATCATATCTGCAGTCAAAAGAGTGACAATGCAGCATACTGAATGAGCTTCTAAAGGAGATTGTCTGATCAAACTGTCAAAAATACCCAGCTAAGAAGACAGTGGTATAATTTGACTTACACGATTTATGAATGAATAGCATGGCACCAAGTTGCAAATGAAAAAAAAAACTTACCACTATTGGATTATCCAATTGTGGTGTCTCGCGTGTGTGATAAACAATAACATGTATAAGCAATGATTTGAGGAAAATAAAGCCAGAAGTGACATGTGGATATTGATAGCAACCAAGATAAATAGTACAGCAACACATATGCACCAATTCTAAGCTTCTCGAATAAGTTATAGTAATAGGATAAAATGCATACCTAGGAACAGGCAAAGGGGGCAATTCGCCCCATTCTCTTATATTTGTGTCTAGAACAAAATTACGGCTCACTGCTGGCCGACACTGGGGACCAAATTGTCCAGCCACTGCATAGATGTATCTCCCATCGGACGCCATTCTTAAATGTGAATTCGACATCTGCTTGGGCATATCAAACCTTTCAGTCCATGTGTTAAAGGTAAAATTGTACACATCCACATGAGAATGAACCTGAATAGCATGAAGCAAAGAAAAATATCAGAAGGTGAGGATCCTGTTGGGCTGTCGCCGCAGAGAGCATTTGCCAAATAAGAAATGACCAGGCATAACCAGTCATTTGCAATAGCCTACCACCTACGTCACCTACCTCATGTTCCCCAGACATCCCATTACATAATAGATGGTCAAGATCGACCATAGCGGGCGAGCTACGGAGCTAGGCAGGTTAGGTGGAGTCATAGGCGGGCAGCTCCAATTAGTCAGTAGATCCAGCTAATATTTTTTTTGACAAATGGAATATATAAATATCAAGAAGATACCAATTACACCCAAGCTAATTTATTTGAGCGGTTAATATTTACAATGTTAATCGGTAATTTGCAATAGCCTGTCTGACCAGTTATACCCACAGAGTAGAGTAGCGGACGCATGATTTAAGGTTGTTCAGCTATATGATTTGCTTGGTCCATGCGTACTTTGGTCTTGTTGAGCATTTACCAGCGTAAGCTCGCAGGATATATAATCATCTCAAGTGTAACATTCGACTAGGTAGCTCAAAAAGTTGATGACACGGAGAAAAAAAAAGGTGAGACTGCACGAGGTGAGTGAGTCGACTAGTCGAGTGTCCCCACATGGTCGAGGTTCTCGTACCCGGCGACGGCGTAGAGGAGGTCCCTGATCTGCACGGATGCCCGGTCGTGGCGGGGCACGGGCGCCGCCGGCATCTCCTCCCAGTCCCATCGCGGTGCCGGCAGGTCCGCGTACGTCGCATTGAGGCTCCCCGCCCGCTTCGCATCGTTCCCCTTCACCTGCACTCCGGTCCGGAGAGGAAAGGGTCGGCAACGTCAGTGAAAAAGCACGCAGGATTGGGCGGGCGAGGACGCGAGGTCAGTGTGATTGAGATGTTGGTTACCATCTTGGGGGCCGCGGGGGAGGAGACGAGGAAGTCGGCGACGAACGCGAGGGCAAGGAGGAGCGCGAGGGAGAGCGGCACGCCCAGGCGCAGGGGAAGGGGCTTGGTAGGGGCGGCCATGGTGGACTAGGTTTGGAACAAGGTGAGGGTGTAGGCGGCGGCATGGGCGAACTTTAAGGGAGGCGGTGGCACCGGCGCGGCTCTGTTTCGGGAGGAGGGAAAATGGTGGCCGGCCGCCGGCGCCTGCGCGGGCGAGGCTGCGGTTTCGGCTTTTCTTGGTGGAAATAAGAGAAAAGTGCAGCAAACACCGCTTCCTTGTGGCACTTTAGAGCATCCACAAATGGGGACGCTAATATAGGCGCTTAGGCAATAAAATAAATGTCTGGAAAAGAAATTACACGCTAAGCGCTCACGGTCGCAACGCTGAACGCTACCTGCGACGCTTAACTAAACTCGGTGACCCAAAATAAGCGGCCATGGTCTTCAACGCCACAGAGATAAGCGCCCTCGACCAACTCGCCTACCCACCGAATCGTCTCTCTCACTCAGCTCACTCGGTGACGCTGCTATATTGCCGTTGCATGCAGGAGCTCCAGGCGCCTCCTGTTTTCCACGCCGCGAGGAAAAAAGAGAGAAGCGCCGAGCGACTTGTTTTGCTTCCGATGCCCAGGATTGCGGGCGTAACTGCCGGGGCGGCCGAGATTTTCATCCTGGCGTCGGGGATAAGCGCCCCGTTGTGGATGCTCTGAGGACGATTCCAACGGGGCGACGCATCGAGTCCGCGTCGGTCCGTCCCCGTTTTTCTGTCCGCCGTGACCCATTGTTGGCCCAAATTTGGGTCACCGATGCGACGGGCGCGGACGCGCGGCGGACAGGAAACATGTCCACGCGCCCACGCGTTCGGTCCTCCCAGCGCCCACCTGTCAGCGACACGGCGCCGGTCAGCCTCCCCCTGGCCTAGTCCTTTTTAATGCCACGGGATAGGGACGGCCAGCCCCCACCCACTCCACTGCCCCACTCCGCTCCCTCACCGGCGACCGAAACCCTAGCCACAACCCTCACCGGCGACCGTCTCCGCAATGCCGCTCCGGTGGCCTGGACTCGGCAAGGCCAAGAACGACGGCTAGGCGGGGTCGTCGTCTGGCCGCCGCCGTCGCTTCCGCACGCCCTCCCCGACGCCACCATCTTCCCCGGAGCCAGAGGCCCCCGCCGCCTTCGAGCTCGCGCCGCCGGGCGCCCAGATCGCGCGGCGCGACCGCGTGTACGTGCGCAGGGAGGACTGCGAATGGTACTGGGAGCACGCATGCCCGCAGCCATGGCCAGATGTCAAGCTCCCCGAGCATTGGCACCTGAACCCGCAGCGGATCCCGGTGCCGCCGATGCCGACGAGCGTCCGCGCCCGGGATCTGGAGGTTGAGCGCCTACGCCGCGGCGTCCCCCAACTGGGACACGTGGTTCAGTGGCGAGTACAGCCTGCGGCGTCAGGCTTTGTACACGCGGGCACCGACGCCGCCGCGGTCTAGCCTCTGGGACCTGCCGCCGCACATGCGGCGGCGGGACGCTCCACCAGTGCCGCGGTCCACGCCACGGTCCCTGCGGATTGGCTCACCGCCGCCGCCGCCGCCACCTGCCGTGAAGATGGAGGTGGAGGACGAGCTCGCCGCCGCACTCGAGGCCTCGAAGAAGACCATCATCGAGGACGAGGAGAAGCGGTGGGCCATGGTTCTCGAGGCCGTCGCCCGGGAGCAGGAGGAGGCCCTGCAGGCGCAGCAGGCCGCGGTCCTCGAGGAGCCATGGTGACGGCAGCCCATGGACGTGGACCTTCCACCGGCGCCGCCCCTTCCAGCCGGCCTGCTTGGGCGGAGCTGGACCTTCAATGGCGGGAGCTGGGAGGTCCAGCTCCTGGAGCAGGATGAGGAGCAGGAGCAGCCGCCCACGCCGCCGGCCGCCGTCCCACCGCGAGGCGGGCCACCGGCGCACCTCTGGCAGCAGCCGGACTACGTCATCCTCGATGGGGACGACGATTAGTAGCCCGCGAAAAACAAGTATAGTAGTTTTTATTTTTATTTTTAGATAATATGTAAAATGGCCGTTTGTGGCCCACCCCCTATATATGAATGAAAATGACCCATATATGACCTTTTAACTCTAAAAAAAACTTGCGGGCGTACTCGATGCGTCGCCCCGTTGGGCGCACTGCTAGGAAAGGGGCGGACATGGGCCGGACGCGCGTCCGTTCCCCGAACCAAACGGACAAAACGCGAACCAAACGCACGTCCGTTTGGGTCGCCCCGTTGGAGTCATCCTTAGACCAGCCACACTGGGTCAAAAAAGTGGTTTAAATTGACCTTTGAACCGATTTCACACAGTGTAGGCATCGCATCATGTCTTCTGTCAATAAAAGCGATTTCCCCTAAATAAGTAATTTTCTATATGCATGGTCTTTTCAGCGTGAAGAAATAGGGAGGAGGGAGGAGAGCTTTTTTGTTGGCTGAGTTCCACATGTGCAATTTGGTGCGGTTCTATACAATGAAGACAAAGAATCTAGCGATTCAATTTTGACAATCTTTTCAATTTGGTGTGGTCTTATGAGCAGACTCTGCTTTTCACCACCTTTGGTTCCTTGCGTTGCATAAAACACCAGGTGGAGTGTTTTTTTTTTTTTTCGATGATTTCATGGGTAGATGTCTAAACCTTTGGGAACAAGTCTAACTGCACTATTTATCTCCGTAAAAGTATCAAGATGCAGAAAAACAGGATCGCCCCTGCTTACTCTGGTGGCGTCTCTGAAAGTTGTTGTTAGCGCTTCCCTCCTCGTATCCTCCCCTTGCTACCGACAGTGCGCTACCAAAAAAAAAACTGTGTGGTTGGCAGCGACAAGGGACCCTCAGGATGACTCCAACGAAGACGACGCATCGAGTCTGCGCACGTCCGTTCCTATCCGTTGGAGCAAAAATCACAGCCCAACGGGACGACGCAAACGGACTGAGGTCCGATTTTTCTGTCCGCCGCGACCCATTCGTGGCCCAAATTTGGGCCAGTTTTGCGTCGGTCGCGGACGCGCGCGGAGCGCACTTCTGTCCTCCCTAGTCCGCCCCTGGCCCACGTATCAGACCATTCCCCACCACAATCTCCTCCTCCTCTCTTGCCCCTCCTGCTGCCACCCCGCCGTCGCTCCTTCGATTTGGCACTGCAGGCCATTCCGGGGACGCCGTCTACTGCTCCTCTTCCCCGCCGTCACCGGAGCTGCTTCCTCCCCGCCACGGCCGGTGAATCTTGCGGCCAGCCCTCTCTTAGCGCCCGCGACACCAACGCCGTCGACAAGGTGTTCGGCCGTTTGCCCCGGCAAGAACTCAGGTACGAACTCGGCCATGGATAGCTCTGATGAGTGGTACTTCAAGAACTACATCATGTACCAATCATCATCGGACGATTCCTCCGACGATGAGAGTGACGGCCTGGTTGACAACCTCATCGTCAATGAGTACATAGAGAGGATGCGGCCGGTGTTCCGAGGGTCGTTGCCGGGCCGTTCTCCTGCCTTGGACCGGAACAGGTCAGCTGACCATCTCTGGCTCTATGGGGACTACTTTCGTCCGGTGAAACCCACGTATCCTCCCAAGATTTTCTGGCGTCGTTTCCAGATGAGGAGCTCATTGTTCAATCGTATCCGGTTGGGGGTGATGCATTTTGATGATTATTTCATATGCAAAAGAAATGCGGTTGGTATCTTCGGCTTCTCGTCGTATCAGAAATGCACCGCTGCAATTCACATGCTTGCATATGGAGTTGCCGGTGATCTTGTTGACGAGTATGTGCGGATGAGTGAGTCCACGTGGCTAGAAGCAACGTACAAGTTTTGCAGAGCCGTGGTGCAGGTGTTCGGCCCGGAGTACCTGAGGGAAACCAATGCTGCGGACATGACCCGCTCTTGTCCATCAACGAGGCCAGAGGCTTCCCTGGGATGATTGGGAGCATAGATTGCATGCACTGAGAGTGGAGGAACTGCCCATTTGCTTGGCAGGGGCAGTACAAGGGCCATGTTGGGGCGTGCACGGTCATACTTGAGGCCGTGGCATCACAAGATTTGTGGATTTGGCACTCGTTCTTTGGCATGGCCGGCTCGCACAATGACATCAACGTGTTTCAGCGGTCTCCGGTGTTCAACAGGCTCTCCAATGGCCTAGCACCCGAGGTGACATTTCAGATCAATGGCCGGGAGTACAAGAAGCCATACTATCTTGCTGATGGCATTTACCCTACATGGACTACATTCGTGAAGACCATCTCCAATCCAAATGATGAGAAGAAGAAGAAATTTGCCAAGGAGCAAGAAAGTTCTAGAAAGGATGTGGAGCGTGCATTCGGTGCCCTCCAGTCTCGATGGGCTATTGGTTGACACCCTGCTAGAACATGGGACAAGGCCACCATGTGGGAGGTGATGACAGCTTGTGTGATCATGCACAACATGATTGTGGAGTATGAACGCGATGAGGGTATGCATGATCAGGCATGGTAGTTTTAGAGTGAGCTGGTTCAGCCCGAGGGACCGTCCACATATGCTCAGTTCCTAGACTTTCACCATGACGTTCGTGAGAAGGTGGCCCATCTTCAGCTCCAAAATGATTTGGTGGAGCATCTCTAGCAGCACTACGGAAACCAGCAGTTCCATTTGATGAACTAATGATTTCCTATTTATTTGGTTTGTAAAACTATGAGTGGAACAATTGTATTATTTGTGAAATAATTTGTATTATTTGCTAAACTATTTGGATTGTAATAAATATTTGCTGAATTATTTGGATTTGTAATAAATATTTGCTGGACTATTTGAATTGTATTAGGATGACTCCAACGGGCCGACGCAAATGGACGCGCTTTTGGTCCGCGTTTGGTCCGTTTGCGTCGGCAAACGGACAGGCTCAGTCTGCCCCTGTCCGCTGTTGGTGGCAGTGCGCCCAACGGCCCGACGCATTGAGTCCGGACGGCAATTTTTTTTTTTAGCTAAACAGGCCATATATGGGCCTTTTTCATTCATATATAGGTGGGTGGGCCACAAACGGCCTTTTTGCATAATATTTTTAAAAACAAAAATATATAAAAACTAGAATATTTGCCCTTCGCGGGCTTCTACTCCTCTTCGTCATCTCCATCGAGGATGACGTAGTCCGGCTGCTTCCAGAGGTGCGCCGGTGGTCCGCCTCGCGGTGGGACGACGGCCGGCGG
Source organism: Poa pratensis (assembly GCA_947311845.1). Taxonomy (NCBI): domain Eukaryota; kingdom Viridiplantae; phylum Streptophyta; class Magnoliopsida; order Poales; family Poaceae; genus Poa; species Poa pratensis. Next base: position 35,386,569 of record CAMZMU010000089.1, on the reverse strand, counting down.
CGTGGGCGGCTGCTCCTGCGCCTGCTCCTCCGCCTCCTCGACCTCGCAGGCGCCGCCATTGAAGACCCAGCGCTGCCATAGCAGGCCTTGTGGTAGCGGAGGCGCCGGTGGCAGGTCCACGTCCATGGCCTGCCACCATGACTGTGGTTCCTCCAGGACCGCCGCCTGCTGCGCCTGCAGGGCCGCCTCCTGCTCCCTGGCGACGTCGGCGAGGACCATGGCCCAGCGCTTGGTCTCGTCCTCGACCATCTGCTTGCGCGAGGCCTCCTTCGCGGCCTCGAGCTCGGCATCCTCGGGATCCACCTCCATCTTCACGCGCGGCGGCGGCTGCGCAGACCCAATCCGCAGCGCGCGCGGCACTGGTGGTGCGTCCCGCCGCCGTGTGTGTGGTGGCGGTGACCAACGCCCAGATGGCGGCGTCGGAGCCCGCGTGTAGAGGGCCTGCCGCCGCAGGTCGTGCTCGTCGCGGAACCACTCCGCCCAGTTACGCGACGTGGCCGCGAAGGCGAGGTCGTTGCGGAGCGAGGCCGGGAGGCGCCGCCGGCGCCGCTCGATCTCCTGATCCCGTGCCCGCTCGCTCGTCAGCATCGGTGGCACCGGGATGCGTTGCGGGTTCAGGTGCCAATGCTCGGGGAGTTTGACATCTGGCCACGGCAGCGGGGTTGCGTGGTCCCAGTACCACTGGCAATCCTCCTTGCGCACGTAGACGCGGTTGCGCAACTCGCCGCCCGGCGCGCGAGCTCGAAGACGGCGGGGAGCGGCGCCGGGGAAGCAAGTGGGTAAGGGGAAGAAGGTGGGGAAGGGGAAGGTGTGCGGTAGCAGCGGCGGCGGCCAGAGGATGACCCCGCCTCGCCGTCGTTCTTGGCCTTGCCGAACCCCGGCCACCGGAGCGGCATCGCGGCGAGCGAGGTGGTGGAGGGGCTAGGGTTTTGGCTTGGTCGCCGGAGAGGGAGCGGAGTGGGCAGTGGAGTAGGTGGGGGACTGCCCGTCCCTATCCCCTCGCATTAAAAAGGACTGGGCCAGGGGGAGGCTGACCGGTGCCGTGTCGCTGCCAGGTGTGCTCGGGCGAGGACAGCACGCGTGGCCGCGGGGACGTGTTTTCACTCCGCCGCGCGTCCGCCCCGACGCATCGGTGGCCCAAATTTGGGCCAGGGATGCGTCGGGGCGGACGCGCGGCGGACCAAAAAACGGAGCTCGGTCCATTTGCGTCGCCCCGTTGGGCCGTGTTTTTGGCCCTCGCGGACATAAACGGAGGCGCGCGGACTCGATGCGTCGCCTCGTTGGAGTCATCCTTATTTGTATGGTGTGATTGATTTTATGTTGTCAAAACCCTAGCCGGGAAAAAAAATGATCAAAACCCTGGCCGGACGACTCATTACGTCGGCCCGTTGGGTGCAGTGGCCAGAAAGGGGCGGACTTGGACCGGACACGCGTCCGTTCCATGACCCAAACGGACAAAACGCGGACCAAACGCGCATCCTTTTGGGTCACCCCGTTGGAGTCATCCTCATTCCTTACTGGTCCCAGAGACGGACAAGCGGGTGCTACATGCCGTCGACGTTCCTTGGTGTCTCTCGGGTGCCGATTGGGGCTCCTCCGTGCGAGGTGCGGCGGTGGCCACCACCGTGGGAGTGAGGATCTGTGTCGATGGGCGTGTGACACAATGGATGAAATATTTGATGGCAGCACGGTTGCGGGTTGGTGAGTTGCATGCCCGATGGTGCGGGTTCCATCGTCGACTAGTCTGGTGGAATAGTGTGGGTTTAGATAGTGACTCTTTGTCAACAAAGATAGATGATCAATTAAACTTGGTTTCAATAGATTATACCTTCACATGGTGGAAAGCACAAAAATTCCCTTCACTGGGTGTTTTGTACAACACAAGCAATAGTAGTGAAAAGTGAAATTTTCTTGACACTTATTGCACAAAAGACAGAAACAAAACTTTTTTTTATAGCGGACCATATTTTTATCTAATTAGTTGCACCTAGCCCAAATACACTGATTAATTTTGTTTTTTGTTAATTACTTGCGGCTAACACCAGGCTTTTTGCTAGTTGTTGCACCAAACATCGAAGCTAATTTTTTTCTTAGTGGACCACATTTTAGCTGTTGAAATCCAAAAACCTTTATTTTGCCAAGTCGTGGTTCTAATTTTAACTCGTTAGGCACCTTTATTTTGCCGAGTCATTCCATTTGACACTCGACAAACCTTTGCCGAGTACCCGATGGATCACACTCGGCATACATCTTTGTCGAGAGTAACATTGGGCAAAGGCGTTGCTGAGTGTGCTTTAAGTTTAACCAAGTAGGCATACAAGGGTCTTCCTGTAGATTCGCCCTTGGGATTGACACCATGTTTCGAGGTAGAGGTAAAAGGAGTCAAGATCTTACGACAGGGGAAGTTAGTGCTGTATCTACATCATATGTTGTTTTAGATGTTTATCCTAAACCACGAAAAATTTCCTAAAAGAAATGTAAGCATATTGTAGTACCAGATGTAAAGTTTCACAGTGATTGTTGTGCCGTTTGGGAGAAACGTTGGATTTTTAAATTTGTTTTTGAAATGGAGGATCAAGGCTTTTTTTTACTTAGCATTGGTTTCTGTATAACTTTTGTTACGATTGTTAGACCTCTCCCAATGAAAATTTCTGAGCACGGATTCGTAGGTGTATCAAAGCCCTAGCTCATTCACAACTCTCCCTTGTATTTCCTTTTTCTGCAACTTGTCAGAAACAAAAGTCAAGCCGTAGTCCTCCTTATAAAAAATCCCAAGGGTGAATCTACAGGAAGTACGTAAGAGCAAGTCCAGCAGTTCCCCTATATCTTCTCCCCTATATGTCCATGTAGGGGACTCACCTAAAAAGATACCTCCCCTATATTTTCGCCATCTCCAGCAGTTCCCTATATCATCCCCCCTATATCACATTCAACATTATTTCGTAACTAACTTCTTACTGTTATTTGTTAGAAAATAGTTCATACAACACAAGAACTAGCTCTTACAATACAAGAAATAATTCATAAATCATGATTTCGTAGCTTGTTCCAATTATTTACGCTTACGTAGTACTGTTGGCCATCTGTGCATTAATTTAGCTTGTAGCGCTTTCGCCTCCTTCCTACCAATTGGTCTTGTCCTAGAAATCATGATTTCTATGTTCGGATCTGCAGCTTCATCCTCGAACCTACTTGCGTTGGCACTATGGGTAGATGAACCAGGGGTAGAATTAGAGATATTTTTCTGCTTTTTGTGAGTAGCCTCGAGGTATGCGTCCGTCAACACCTCCCTGTCATGCAGACTGCAATTTTTTCCTTTCTTCGAGCTTGAACTCATATCAACATTAGATGGATCCGTCATCAAATCAATCTGCATCAATATACACCTCACTGAATATAGCTATAATCAGCAGCCAGTAGTAGCAACAATTCATCCCTAACAAGCAGTAGCAAAATCGAGCAAGCAAAATTGTAGTAGCAATTGGACTTCATCTACACGGTACAGCAAGTAGCAAGCAGTAGCAAAATCGAGCAGAGCAACGATCTCCCGTATTCTCTCTCGTATCGAACAACAAGCAGCAGCAAATCAAGCCACTTCGGCCTCCCGTCCCCGGCCCAGCTCTCCGATCCAGTCGCCGCACTCGCGCTTTCGGCCGGCAACATGTGCGTCACTCGCGCAGCTTCGGCCTCCTCTCCTAACCAGCAAGCCCCTCCGCATCCCGCCCTGCTCTCCGACCGCGCCGCCGCCTTCGCGCTGCCGGCCGGCCACATGCTTGGCGCGGCGCTCGCACAGCTCGGACCTCCTCTCCTAACCAGCAACCCCCGCCGTCCTGACCCGAGCTAGATGTTGATTTCGCCCAAAAATTGAAGAACAAAAGTGGAGGAGACGAACCTGTTGCTGCTCGTGTCGATGGCGTGGTGGCGGGAGGGACTCTTCCCCGTCCGAGCTGTTGCTCGGGGCGACGGATCGGGGACGCCTCCACCGCCCCGATATGTAGGGGAGAGAGGGGGTCTGGGTCGGGGACGCCGATGGTCGGGGAGGTGGATTGGGGAACTGCTGGAGCGTTTTTTCCCTTCTCTCTCCCCTACTTCTCCTATCGGGGAGCATATCGGGGAACTGCTAGACTTGCTCTAAGGGATTATAATTATCTACAACAAAAATAAATGTAAGATTTTTTTAGGCTAAACAGTGGGAAAGGCTCCCACTGCAAAAAAAATCAGTAGGGTATATATGTATAGAGAAGTAAGAATATATTTTGAATGGTATATATGTACAAAGATGTAAGAATATATTTTGAATGACCTATTTGATATTGATTTATGGTTGTAGATGTTTACATTTCTCATACTTAGAAACTGTCGACTTTAACAAAATTTATGTATGTCTTATATTTTGGAACAAGGTAAGTATAAGTTACCTCTCCAATTCTGAGAATAAAATAAATGATCCATCTAAGTTACAAATGATAATTACATCCTGACTTCACATGGTGGAAGCAGCAAAAACTTCCCTCCACCTGGTGTTTTGTACAGCACAAGGAGATATAGGTAATGGAAAGTGCAATTTTCTCGACACTTATTGCGCAAAAAACAGATACAAAACCTTTTTTTACAAGCAGACCACATATTTTTGTCTAATTAGTTGCACCTAGCCCAAATACACTTTTCTAGAAAAAACCTAGCCCAAATACACTGATTAGTTTTGTTTTCTGTTAATTACTTGCAGCTAACACCAGGCTTTGTGCTAGTTGTTGCACCAAACATCGAAGCTAAACCTTTTCTTAGTGGACCACATTTTAGCTCGTGAAAGCCAAAAACCTTTATTTTGCAAGTCGCGGGGCTAGTTTTAATTCTTTAGGTGCCTTTATTTTGCCGAGTCATTCGATTTGGCACTTGGCAAACCTTTGTCGAGTACTCGATGGATGACACTCAGCATACGTATTTGTCGAGAGTAACACTGGGCAAAGACGTTGCTGAGTGTATTTTGACTTTAACCGAGTAGGCATACAAGGGTCTTCCTGTAGATTCACCCTTGGGATTGACACGGTGTTTCGAGGTAGACGGTCGAGATCTTACGTCATGGAAGTTAGAGTTGTATCTACATCATATGTTGTTTTAGACGTTTATACTAAAGCACGCAAAATTCCTAGAAGAAATGTAAACATATTGTAGTACTAGATGTAAATTTTCACAGTGATCGTTGTGCCGTTTGGGACAAACTAAAGGGGAAAAAGTTATAGATTTTTTTATTCACATATGAGCCAAATACCATCTGTTATGGTTGGATTTTTTTACTTAGCATTGGTTTATGTATAACTTTTGTTACGATTGTTAGACCCCTCCCAATACAAATTTCTGAGCACGGTTTCGTAGGTGTATCAAAGCCCTAGCTCATTCACAACTTTCCCTTGTATTTCCATTTTTGCAACTTGTCAAAAACAAACTAGTTAAATTTTGCGCGGCGTCACGCCGCGGCCTTGCTGAGAATATTCTGTGGTAATTTGTTTTTTTATTGTGTTATATGTATTGTAAGGAAATGTAGTAGTTATAATGTGTATAATGTAGTTAGCGCAAATTCAATTTGAAATCATTCCGTAATTAGAGCGAACAAATTTGTATTTTCTCGAAATATTCATGTAATCAAGCATTTTTTTTTAGAAATGTGAGTACATAATTAGATAGATTTAAGTTATATTGCTTGTAAATATGTTAGATAAATTGAAATGATGAAATATAGTTCCATCTTGCCCTAATTTTCTTATTTACCACCATATTTAGTGGAAATATATAATGGTTATGTCTAAATATTATGTTTGTATTTCGCCGTAAATTTGTAATTTAGATCCTTGTTTAGAGGAGATGTACTGTATTCAATTCATCTTTGGAGGAAAATAATTTGAGATATCCTGAAATGTGCATGTAATAAAGCGTTATTTAAATTTAAGTTCATATTTAAAGAGATTTAAGTTTACTTGTTTGAGCATTTTGTGAATTCAATTTTAAATTCATAATTTGAGGAAATGAATTTGCATTTTCGCCAAATATGGTGCGGTGTCACGACGCACTTGTGGTGACAAAAAAATATATTTGAGTGTATGGTTATTGTTATTGGAAAGGGATGAAAGCGCAAATTTTGGCATATTATTTGTATAATAGAATTGATCAAATACGCTTGTTTTTTCTTTCTATAAATTTGTAATTGAACTTATTAGTTGGAGGAAATATTGTGCATTAGCATTTATTTCCATAAGTTTGTTTGTATTCTGGCATTAATAAGTATCATTTATTTTTGTGAGCATGTCGATATATCCAGGAGTACAGTCCAATAGAAAGTTCATTTAGATGACATCTAAATATTTACCAATTTGAAATTTTCAATTTTAGTCCATTATCTGAGGAAATGTATTATATGAGAATTTATTAAAAAGTAAACTTCACATAATTAGATGATATGCATTTCGATTTTCTCTAATTATTCACCAATTAAGAATGTTCAAATTTGTTTGTTTTGTGCTATAAATAGTTGGCATTCATTTTTGTGGGCATGTTGATATATTTTGGAGTATTACAATTTTTTAAGCAAATTGGAATGCTCGAATATGTTTATATTTTTCAGTTATATTTATTTTAAGTACGTAATGGATGAAAAATGCACATTTATGTAATTGAATTCCATATTTAGAGGAAGTTCATTTAGATTATATGCAAATATTAACCAAATTGAAATGTCCAATTAAAGTCCATTTTTGGAGAAAATGCATTATAGGAGCATTTATTAAATTCAACTTGCCATAATTAGAGGATGTGCATTTGGTTTTCTCGAAGTATACACCAATTCAAAATCTTCGAACATGTTTGTTTTTTGACGTAAATAGTTGGCATGTTTTTATTTGTGAGAATGCTGATATATTTTAGTGTATTTCCAATTTTTTAAGCAATTTGAAATGTGATTTTTTTTTTAAATTTAAGTCCACAATGGGTGGAAATGTACATATTTTCATTTGAATTCCATGGCTAGAGAAAATTTTAAATTCAACTCCATATAATTGGAGCAAGTGCATATGGGTTTTTTTAAGCAATTTGAAATGTGAAAAAATTATTGTTTTTTAATTTAAGTCCACAATGGGTGGAAATGTACATATTTTCATTTGAATTCCATGGCTAGAGAAAATTTTAAATTGAACTCCATATAATTGGAGCAAGTGCATATGGGTTTTTCCCAAATTTCTACTAAGTTGAAATGTGTAAATATGTTTTTATTTTGCCATAGTTAGTTAGCATTTTTTTTGTGTGGTTACTTTGAATTATTTTTCACTTTTTTTGGATGGAAGGATTTGAAGTTTGTGGGTTTAAAGTATTTATCAGTTTGTGGAAAGTGTCTAAATAATATGGGGCCCACTTGTAAGGAATTTAGTAATTTGTAGGAAATTATGTGAAAAGCTGACAGATGTTATTTCCATAAGCTCCATAATTAATATTAAAAGGTTATATTGGTTCTTCTATTTTTTTAAGTTGTTCAATCGTGCATGGAAATGCGTTAGGTGTAAATATTTCATTTTTATGCAAATTTTGGTATATTATTTGTATTTTTCTGAATGGCAGATTAAAAGATATGATTTTTTCAGTTCTTAGTATTCTGTGTAATTATTTTGTAAACTGATATGAGAAATTGTTAAAAACTAAATTTGACATAATTAGAGGATATGCATTTCGATTTTATCCAAATATTCACTAATTAAAAATGTTTAAATATTAGTGGAAGTCAAAGAATATTGCGGTTGAAAATTGTTTAGATCTCGTAAAAATTTCGTTTTGAAAAGTTTTTTAGATTTGGATCCTTTTTATATTACTGGAATTTAGAAAATGTTTACACGTTGCCTAATCTAAAATTTGTTTAAATTTCAGTGGGAACATCGTGGTCTGGAAGATTCAAGTTTGGAAATATACGCGTCAAAATTTGTTTATTTTTTAATATATTGAAATTCGGGAGAAGTTTACACTTAAATTCTAATTAAATTTCGGAGTTTTAAAAAACAGGGGAAAAAGAAATTCAAAATCTTTAAATTTGTATGTCTTGATTTGGTGGTAAAATTGAAATTCAAAATTGTCAACATTTTGAAAATTGTGCAGGTCTAGAAATTATTGGACCTTTATGTTTTTTTAAAAAAGAAAATAGAATGTAAGGAAAAGAGGAAAAAAGGAAAAAAGAAAAAGAAGAAGGAAAAAAAAGGGCTGAGCCAGTCGGGCCGCAGCCGGCCCATCCCACCTAGCGGCCCACCATCCGACAGCGTCACCGGAGGCCGCCGTTTTCCGGGACGCGCGCGTGGGCGCAACGGACGCGCGCCGAGCCGGGCTGGCCGTAGGTGGCGGCGCCGCCCTCTACAGGTCGCCGGAGCGGCGCCGGCGAGGCGCGGAAGCGGCGCAGGGAGCCGAACGTGGCGGCGGCGATTCCCGCGATGGCGAGGCGCCCCGGCACGCGAGCTGCGGCGGGGAGGAAAAGGCGACGACGGCGGAGGCCGCCGTGTTGGTAGATCTGAGGGAGGAGGGCTGGAGCGGCGACGCACCGCGTCGGCAGCGCCGGCGACTTCGCCGTCGCGCGAGGAGAAAGAAAGGGAGGGAGATGTTCTGCGGAACATTTTGCAAAAACGTCCGTGAGGTTTTCGTAATTTGCGAATCAGTCCACCGCCTCGCGTTTTCATGGATTGCGGGTTAGTTCCTGTTTTTGGGAGGGATGTTTTTGCAAAACCGTCACGGACACGTCTGGACGACCGTGCGATCGTCGACGGACGGCGCGGATGCGAAACACTGTAGAATTGTAGATGAATAGTAACATCTACAGTAGCCCGATCGCTCACGGCTCGCGATTCTGGCCAACTTTCATATAGTGAGTAAAAGTCAAGCCGTAGTCGTCCTTATAAACTGACCATCCATTTTTTTCGTTGCTTATAATAGTAGTCATCGCACACAGCAGTAACACAAGCGCAACAGCTTCGTCTTCGGTTGGACGTGAAGTTCAGAAGAAGGCCCTGAGCGCGACCTGGGCGACGCGTGCGGCAGCCATGGCCGCCACCGGGAACCGGTGTATGCGGAATGACAGCAGCGCGAGCGCCACGGCGGCCGCCCATAGCGCCAGGCCTGCGGCGAGGTGGCTGTCGGCCAGGCCAGGCACGGCGGCGCGGAGGAGGAAGGAGGCGCCGAGCAGCACGTACACGGCGGCGTGGAAGTGGAGCCGACGCTCCAGCTGCTGCGCCGCATTGTCGTCGAGGAACGGCGCCGGATGAGCTGCCATATGTCAGTCTTTGTTCGACTGTCAACGCCTATTTAATGGATGAGATGAACCCTTAGTAGTATATCGTTAATTAAGTGCGGTCTCTATATATAGGAGTAGCTGGTTAGAGACAGAAAGGGTGGACTACCTCTCTCTATGGTCTTCATCATCGATCAGCGGAGCACAGTCCAAAGGCTCCTTGCTACGGATGACGGCTATGCGTGCTACTCATGGCCGTGAACAATGGCGTCGTCTACGCGCTTGCTCGGTGGCGCGTGACGGGAGAAATGCTGTGAGAGGTCACCTGGCCGGGTTGCTAGTGCGGGCTGCTGGCGCCAATCTGTTGAGGACGTGACTCAAATGGGACAGCGGGGATGGATCAAGCGTCGGAGGGCCGGGAGCCGAATTCGGGTGGTAGGTGGAGTGAGCGCGGGCAAGCCCATAGATGTCGGCTGTCATAGTGTCATCCGACCAAGAGATGACAGTGAAAGAGAGACACGTGCGCGCAGGTCTCAATGGAATGGAACAAAAGAAAATGGAAGTTCCTTTGATCTCAGAATTAAACGGAAAACTCAGGAATTGTTTTTTCAAATTCCTATACACGAAGAACAGACCTAGTGAGTTTAGTGGCAAAATAACGTTTTAATTATACTTTCTCATGTAGCTTTGATTTGGCCATGTTTATTACTAGGATTTCTGTGTTATACATTTGTGACACTAATTACCCCTTCTAAACAAATATCATCAAGATTGCCCATTTTTAAAACTTTGGACCATCGTTTTCTGATGCGTTTCCACCGGACAAGACATGAGGTGATGATTGAGACTAAAAAATAATAGATAAACAGACAACAAATTAAATAGAGGGTGAAGAGAATGTTGGACATTATCGTCAATGTCGCCCCCTGATTTTTACATATTTTGACACAACACATAGTCCTAAGATGCAGGTCTATTCTAACGAAACATGTCTATTCTAACGAAACATGTAGAATACTAGAATAGTGTAAAAACTTGTTCAAAATTATATATATGATGCATATCTGATTTTGTTTCATTAAATATGGTAATAAGTGTCACAAATGCATAATTGTAGGGTAAAAGGTGGAATTCACTCATGTGAATCAAACAGACAAGTCTACATAATTCTTGTGTTTTAAATCGTTTGTTTTGCACATGCATTATTTTCTTATTCATGTTTTGTTTTTCATATTCACACGTTTTTACAATCCTGTAAAACCAAGCATGCTTTGAAAGTAGACTGTCGGCGTTCGGAGACCGGGGGTTCCCCGTACCCGGACGCGTGCTCCCGGAGGGACGCCTTCGACGTCCAAACTGCAGGAGGACGGACACCAGAGAATACCCCGGGGAAGGAGCCTCCGGAATGCTCAGGACCACACCCGTTGTGGGGCTCACCCTGGGAAGGACGCAGTCGACTCGGGAAGACAGAGGCCAGCAACGTGGCGCGCGATTCCTGCGTCACGACCCGGGAAGGGTTGCTTCGCAGGGAAGGAAGGCGCGACAGACGTCAAGGACAAGACCGCTCACGCCTTCTGCCGGCTACAGGCGTGACATCGACAAGACCCGACGCGCTGTCCCCTCGGTGCAGGCGCAGCGCCCGGCGCGATGCCCGGACCTTTTACAAGACGAGACTCGCCGTCACCTCCGTTCCGGCGGGGCAGACGACATGGAGGACAGCGCGGTGGCGCGCTGCCACGAAGGCGACCGACGGGCGCCACCTGGGCTTGGGCACGACGCGTGCCCTCCCTCGGTGGCGCGCTTACGGCGTGACCACTTGTGGTGTCCCCTTGGCATATAAAAGGAGGCCCTTGGTCATCGTGTGGGAGGAGAACCACCATTGCTAGCAGTCACTTAGAGCTCTCACCTATACTCGGGGGCTGGGCTAACTACACCCCAGGAACCCCTGGACGTGTTCTTCCCCAGCTCACGAGAGTAGTGCAGCTCTTGTTGGCATCCCACTGTAAACCATCACCACAACAATACATCCAGACAAGCAGGACGTAGGGTGTTACGCAGCAACGCGGCCTGAACCTGGGTAAATCTTCATGTGCTTGTGTTTGAGCTCGGGGACCGAATCCGGAGCACCCTGCGCCCTCCTACCGAACAAACAGTTGGTGCCCAGCATCCCCGGTGTCCGCGTACCGACACGTGACATAGACAATCTACTCTCTACTAATTAAATCCTCACAATATGGTTTTGTGTAATATGTAACCACTTTGTTAGAAAAATATAAGAATAAATATGTCGCAACAGTGGAACATGGGGTTCCTCTTATGCTGCCAAAGTGGGTCCACCACCTGTGGGCCCACCAAGAAGATGGACAAGGCCAAGAATCAAGACTGATAGGTGGGACTGCCCACCTACCGCTCGGGAACCCAGCAAGCTCGACATCGACACCCTGCAGCTAAGGACTCAGGATCTGGAGACCTCCCAGGGTCGCCTACAACCCAGAGACCAAGACCATGACCCGAGAGCCCGAGTACCCAGCAGGAGGCTGGGCTCCCTCTCGGGTGTACCTCCGTACAGCACAAGGGATAAGCACGCCAGCACGTGCTAGAAGCTTCAAGAAGACTTGGGCGCCAAGGCGAAGAAGATGCCCAGTGACGTCGCCTAGGAACGTGGTCGGTGGGACTGTCAGGCCCTTTCCGCCCCGCTTTTCTTAAAGGTGGACGTCCTCACCTAACCACGGAGGAATACTAGGACGAGAAGAGTCCACGTCGCCCCCAATAGACCACCGGGTGGTTTACCCGCCTAAAACCCCCCACGCTCCTCGCGTGACCCTTGTGGCATCCCCTTGGCCTATAAAAGGAGGACCAAGGTCACCGAGACAAGGACCCCAAGTTCAGAGCAAGGCAAGACTATACTAGGGTAGAGAGGGTAGAGAGAGAGGTGATCTCCTCCAGGTCAGGATCTGCTCTTCGTCTACCTCTAGCCAGATACCCTCTGGGTACTCACCTGCAAGCCACCTTGTAAGCCACACCATGATGAACATCTCAATCCAGACATGCAGGAGTAGGGCTGTTAGCCTCCGGGCGGCCTGAACCTGGGTAAACTCTCGGTGTCTTTGTGTTGATTGTTTGGATCGTCGGTTCGGGGAGCTTGACATCTTTCACCCGGGAGAGATGATTCTTCTCAGCCTCCTTCGTGCCCCGTGCCGAACCTAAAAAGGGGTAACCTTTACTCCCAGTGTCCGTTTGCCGAGGCATGACATCTGGCGCGCCAGGTAGGGGGTGCAAGCGCTGGAATCATCTTCATCAACCTCAAGATCGCCGTCAACAAGATCTGCTTCAAGCTCTTCGTCCTTGACAAGATCTGCTTCGAGCTCTTCATCCTTGACAAGAGTTCTTCTTCCTTGTCAAGAACTGCTTCACACTCCTATCCTTTGGCAAGACCGGCGGTAGTCTCACCGTCAAGTGGGAACCATGTCGGGAACTGGGAGGTCCTTGGTGAGCCATCGTGCCAGACGACTCTGAAAGGCTGGGGGCTGGGTGAGGCTCTGGGCGCCCCCGTGCGCTTCTCTCCTTCCCTCTAGATCTTGACAAGAGCGATCCCCGTGCGAGGGCATGGATCGCTAGTCTGGAAAGCTTGTTGGACTATGCTCACCAACGCCACGCTCACGTGAGTTCTACCCCGACTGTCAGCACAGCACTGACATCCCCGTGCCATCAACTCCAGTGGAGACCCAACCAGATGACCCCCACGACAAGAAGCCCATGGAACCGCCCCAGGAAGGTACTGGCCAGAGTGCAAACCCCCAGCGCCGTACCCGGGGCGAGATGGAGGGCCAGACAAGCCATCACCTCATGACCTGCTGCACGCCGTACCCAGCTCATACCCGTGACCTCTACCTGCTGGAGCAAGAGCCCGGGGAGACGCTGCGCCACTACATCTGGAGGTTCCGGTGCATCGCAGACCGCATTCCCCCAGAAAAGCTGCGTGATATATCCGTGGTGCCGCGTTCCAAGCCAACGTCCGCATTCTGAAGATGCGCGAAAAGCTAAGCACACACGTCGTGGACACCCTAGAGAGCTGTGGAGGTTGGCCACCTGATGCGCGCTATCCGAGGAAGTCAGTGAACTTACTGGGTAATGGATTACTCGGGAGGCTCGTTGAAGCAAGCAACATGATGTACCGGAAGTGTCCTAGTTCGTGCAAGATGTCACCCGGAAGGGGTCTATGTGAACGTCTATGAGCTCCTTTGAGCAATAAAAAGATAAGTTATCCTTAAGCAAGCTTGTGTTCTTTGGAGCTATCTACTTTGCGGGTTTAAAATTGTGCGTGAACCTTGGGTGTGTTACTTGACCGTCGAACGAGCATGCAAAAGTGACGACTCACCCAGGAGTAAAAAGCGGTGAGAAACGTGATACATCCCGGGGACGTGCGTGCTAGGGGGTGAGCGGTTTTTTGGGAACCGGTAAGACATGTGAGTGCATTCCTGACCAGTCAGGGCCTCATGCCTTTCTCTGGATATGGAAGGCTAAGTCTACTCCTAAGATAAAATTCTTCTTTTGGCTCCTGCTATCAGACCGACTGAATACTAGAAACATGCTGAAGCGACGACACTATAACATTGGTAACAATTTTTCATGCTTGATGTGCACCGCTTCCCCAGAAGAGACTCTGGAACACTTGTTCTTCCGATACCCATTTAGTGCAAGTTGCTTGAGTGCTCTGAATATTTCTTGGGATCCAACAGGAGATAGACTGTCTTTGATTAATAATACTAGAGAAACTTACACCTGACCAATGTTCATGGAGACGATTATAACTGCTACCTGGTGCTTGTGGAAGGAAAGGAATGGCATGCTTTTTGATGGTGTGCCACCGCCGGTGGCTTCTTGGAAAGAGATATTCAGATTATATTTTTCGTTGTTACAGCATAGGACTAAGTCCTCTCTGCATCCTTTCATCTTTTCTGTAGTAGAACAACTTTAGTTCATTTTGTCCCGGTTGTACATATGTAAATATTGCTAAGTCTTTTTAATATAGAGGCAGTAGGAGCCTTTCCTACTGTCATAAAGTTCTAAAAAAATGGGTTGGCTTACGCTTTCCGGATGGTCCCTCAGAAAGAGGTTGAGACATCAAACATATTTTAAAAATAAGTAAAGGCACCCGTGAAGTAGAGTGGCATATCAAGTTCTAAGTATTACAATAAGTTTTCAAGCAAGTGCAAAATTTAACACGAAGTTTATTACATTTGGGGCACAAAGTGCTCGAATGTTTTACAGGAAAGCTAAGACACGCGTCACGGGAACAACTTCGCAGCAAGGTTGGCCGCCGGGTCTTGCACCGCCTGAATGGAGGCTTCAGAAGGGAAAGCCGTTTGGAAGTTCGGCATCGTCGCACCAGGGTTGGCCTCCCGGAACGATGCCATCACTCGCGTCGCAACCTGCTGGCTCACTGAGACCCTCTCCCGAAGGATTTGGTGGGATGTCCTGATTCGGAAGGTCCTGACGTCGGCAGCCAGTTCTTCAATGAACGCCGAGATGGGAGCAAGGTCCTGGCAACCTGGTTGCAGCTTTGGAGCCTCAGTACCAAGGCTTAGCTTACTCACATGCGTCATGGCTTCCGAGCTAGCGGCGGTAAGGTGAACAAGATCTTCCTTGAAGTGGCGACGGGAGTCGGTCAACTCAGCAGATACCCGGGAGTAGGCCTCCTTCAGCTTATCGTGGTCACCATTCAGCGCCACCAGTTCCGTGCCCTGCACTTCTAAGGACATCTTCATCTCAGATATTGCTTGCCCGTCCTCCTTGGTCTTCGCCAGCGAAGCTTGAGCAGATTCCTGTGCCAGACGGAGCTCTTTCTTGGTGTCTTCAATAAGCTGATCAGCTTCAGAGACCTTTATCTGCATATACTTGATGTCTTGGTCCTTGTCGGCGAGCTCTTTCTTGTGGTGGTCTGCCTCTTCCTCTTGGTCCTGCCGGTGCTTCTCAGCATCCTTCTCCAGTTGTTGCTTCTGAAGCTCCAGGGACTGGACATCCTCAACAAGTTTTGCCTCTCGGGCGCCAGTTGCTCTTCTTCTCAGATATGGCCAGCTCGCAACATTCGCGCTCGGCGTCCCATGCAAGGCTCTTATTCTCCAGCGTCTTCCACAAGTCCGAGAAGCCCTTCGCCTGAAAGTTGACCTTCTTGTTCCCGCCTCGGAGTGCAGACTCTACACGACTGCTGGTCGTAGCGAGCTGGGCTTCACGGGCGTTCAGTTCCTTCTCCAACTGAAGCATCCCTTGATAAATGGCTTCCATGGTGTTCGACCAGCTAATCACGATCCTGGCGGCACCACCCTGAGGGTTGGTCAAAGTGGACGGACCGTTGTTCTTCTGAGTCACCAGGCTCTCTTGGATCGACTGAAGCTTAGCAAGGATAGCGATGGTCCCCGAGAAGGTCACAAGCTCAGAGTAACCTTTCATGTCTTCCCCTATTACCCAAGAGCTGTTCAGCACATCTGGCGGGCAGCCCAAGCTCGACCCGTCACCTGCTCTAAGGCTTTAGATCTAGTTGTCTGCCATGCTCTTCTCCTGAACCAGCACCCTCCCGGCAGGCACGCCCATGGTCACCTCCTGATCTCCTGGTGGAGTGTGGGAAGACGGGTTCACTTGATCTGCGACTCCCGTGGGATCGCCATGAGGGGAGCCACCCACCACAGACACATCTGAACAATAATATCAAAGAAACAAGTGTGAAAGTTACGAGGTTTACCTCCCGGGAAAAGGATTTACCAGAGAGTAAGGACATACCTGCTTGGTCTTGTGTCTCGGCAGCATCGATTTTCTCTGTTGGGCGGACTGGGGAGGCCGTAGTCGCGCTCCCCACCGCGCTCAAGCGGCAATCTTCTGCCTCATCTGCTTCGGGAGGGGCCACTCTCCCTTCAGGAGCTCCAGCACTGGTCGCCGTGTCGTCGTCCGCCTCGCCGCGCGACCTCTTGTGCTCTTTCGGGGAAGATGGGCCCCTGCTGCGACATTTGGCCATTTTCCTCAGGAGTTCTTCACCAGCAAGAAGTATGGGAAACAATAAAGAACAGAGTGGAGAACTGATAAATTACCCTCGGGCACGCTTGCAGCCTCGCGAGCTCAGTGCCTCCACTGATATGGATCCCTCAGACGAACCATGATGGCTCGCTAGAAGCACGCTGATAGACGCCTGAGGTCCCAAACCGTGCAATGAGTGCCGGGAGGGTGCCACGCGTCGTGGCGCCCGGGTGAAGGCGCCAGTGTCAATCTCCATCTCCGCGGGATCGCTGCCATCGCCCACAACGTCCACAGCAGAGAGGGGAGATTTTCTCCCGTTTACGGGCTCACGGGAGCCTCTGATGAGCGATGCGGGGAAGGTCTCTCCTCACCCTCGTCCTAATCTTCATCGTCGTGTTCTTCTTCCTCGTCGTCTTCGTCGACGTCGGCGCCTCCAGCGTCGCCCTCGCCATCAGCCCCGTCATCATCTTCGTCATCGCCTGAGCTGGAAGAACCCTTCCTCATCAGAACTTGACGGAGCCTTGGACTTGCGGGTCTTCTTCATGGTGGTTTTAGGACCACCTTGTCCATCTTCAGGGCTGGGCTTTGGCTCGTCGTTAGTGTGGCCTTCGATTCCCAAGGCGTTGCACACCGGCATCGACGCCAGGATGTCCGCCTTATTTGGGTCATCACACAAGGGCCGGAACCCCACCGGCAGATCGTATACCACGCTGGGAGTGAAGATCGCCCTCATGGCGTTGTGAAGGACCTAGTCTTCCATGTCGGAGTTCCGCAGGCGTGACAGATCTATGCGGCCCTCGTAGGCCCAGTGTCGTGGGGTAATCACGGCAGATGCCATACGGGGTGGCTTAACTCGGGTGTGAGCCAGGCGACGTAGGATTCACAGAGAGGTAGCACACGCAGAGTTTACCCAGGTTCGGCCCTCTGTATGAGGTAAAGACCTACTCCTGCTTGTATGTATTTGGATCTGAATGGGGTGTACAATGGTGTGCGCACCAGAGCTTGCGGGTGCTCCGGAGGCTATGGAATGAGATGAGTCTGCCTCTAGGGTTGCTCCTTGCCGGCTTTATATAGGGAGCCGGCTAGGGTTTACAGGGAATGACGGGTTCTGCTGGCGGCGCTAGCTATCCTGCCTACAAGTGTGGCTTCGTGGAGCGCACTCTTCGGGATACACAATCGCAGACTGATTCGAAGATATCTACTGCCGCCTCCCCGAGCCGTCATACTGGGATCCTCGGGGACCCGGTATCCTGGAAGATGTACACCGGGTGGGCTATGGGCCACCCGGCCTTGAAGGCCGACTCGGGGTCCTGGGCCTACCCGGTTGGGCATCCCCCCATCATTAGCCCCCGAGTTTGTCAGGGACTCGTCTCCGGCTTGGTCTTCGTCTTGCGAACTGCCGGGTCGTGTCATTGAACGAACTCCTGAAACAGAGAAAAAGAAAACAACGGCTCGGAGTGGTGGATTTTGGCTTTTAACGTCCGGTCTAACTCAAGTTTTTGTTTGATGCCGGCTTGTGCCCGTTGGGACGTTTGCCATTCCGACTCGCCTCTGTGCGGGTTGTCTGCTTGTCTTCTCCGCCTGACGTCACGGCATCTTTGACCGCTTGTCCTGTAGTGTTTGTGTGTCTGACGCCGAGTCGATTGATGGGACTTAACGGCGCTCGACTGCCTCCACCTCGGGATGGAGCAAGGGTAATGATGATTTCTTTTGACCCGCACGCGCCTGATCCATCGGTCTGAAACGTCGTGACAGGGTGACGTGGCCAAATCTGAGCCGCGTTTTTCGGCACGCTTCCGTGGGAACCGAGGCGTCGTGTGGGCTTCGAGGCGCCGTGTGACGTGGCGATAGTGGACGACGTGGGCGGCGCCATTTACTGCGGTAACGGCTCCACTCACTGTGCCTATTAAAGCGGCAGGGGAGCGTGGCTGGCGAGTTCACTCTCCTCTTCTTCCTCGCGCTCGCCGTTTCTCCTCCAAACAGTTCGCGCTCGAGCTCTTCGCCGCACCGCCACCGCAGCCATTGGTCATTCCTGCTCCTCCCCTCTCTTCCGGCCAAGATGGTGGCGCCCAAGAACAAGTGGGAGAGGTCGTCGGTGACGATGCAGGCGCTGGAGCAAGCCGCCAACGAGGGTTTGTTGCCGCTGGCGTCGGAGCGTCGGTGGCGCATCGCCTCAGCGGATCCACGCCCGCGACCGTCGCCGGGCGAGTTCGTCGCCTTCCTCGCGTTCCTCGAGCGCGGGCTGGGCTTCCCCACGTCGGAGTTCTTCCGGCGCTTCCTTGACTTCTACGGGCTACAGGTACACACTAGTATAGAACGACACATCGGATACGCCTCTATGGAAACGGCAGGTGTTAGGCGATAGAGAATCGCGATTTTAGCGTTGCGGACGAGGCCTGGCAGAGGCCGGTCCGTCAACATTGGTTACGGAGAATTTTATATCTCCGTTACCAAAAGTATTGGCAACGGTCATAAATTTGTCTCCGTTTCCAATATGTATCTCTATGGCTACGGTTGTTTATGTATATCCGTTTGCGATGTGCTTGGGAAATTGCAGCTGCAATCTGGAAGCGCGCATGTTCAATGCGGCTTAATTCACGAGGGATTGGAACCGCCTGATCGACGCTAATAAAATGTGACTGGAACCGCGCGAAGCCAGGCAGGTCCCGCATTCTCCCCTTCGTTCTCTCCCACATTATCTACCACACTAGCACAACCGCCATGGTGGAACCCTGGTGGGAGAACGAGGAAGTCCCGAGCGACGACGCGAGCGCGGAAGACCGCGGTGAAATTCCATGGTGGGATCAAGACGGGCCGCCGGACTCGGACCCCGACGACTCGGACCCGCCATCTTCACGCTCTGTAGAAGACGACTCCGACGACTCGGACCCGCCGTCTTCACGCGAAGGAGAAGATGACTCCGAAGAGGACGAGTCGCCGGAGTAAGAGGAGCCGGAGGACCCGCCGGAGCCGTATTATTCCAGCCAGGAAGAATACGACGCCGCCGACGACGACGACGACGACGAGGAGGCGTCGGAGGAGGCGCCGGAGGAGGCGCCGGAGGAGGAGGCGCCTGAGGAAAAGGCAACCGGCAAGAAGCGACGCCGCGCCGCGGATGACAATGGCGCGGAGGCAGGGCGTAAGCAGAACAAGTAGAGTAGATAGTTAGTTCAATTACTCTATCGATCCTTTGTAAGTAGGCCCAGTGTGTCAGTGAAGAAATTAGAGGAAACGGTTGTTTATCGCCTCCGTTTGCGATGTTATTATATGCTATAAATGTGCCACTGCGGCAACCCTAACGCTCTCGCTCTCACTCTCACTCTCACTCCACAGTCATAGTGTGGCGGCGGCTCCAAACCTAACCCTTATCTCGCAAATCTGAGCGGCGCGTCCGGCCGGCATCGCCGCCGTGCATCTTCCCCCAGCGGCGCGTCGGCGCATCTTCCCCCAGCGGCGCGTCGTGAGCCGCCGCGCATCCCCCCAGCGACGCGTCGTGAGCCGCCGCGCATCCCCCCCAGCGGCTCGTCGGCGAGCCGCCGCGCATCTTCCCCGAGTATGTCGCCGACGCGGATCTACTGGTCTATTGCCGTGCATCTTCCCCGGGTATGTAGCCGACTAGATCTTACATTTTGTTTAAAGTAGCACAGAAAACTTGTCTAGTATTTGAAGTCTAGTATTGTGTTCTGTCTAGTGCCGATGATGAATACACCCCTCGACACTAGATCTTACATTTTATTTAAAGTAGCATCTACCGATCTAGTATTGTAGTACTGTCTAGTATTGTAGTATTGTGTTCTGTCTAGTATTGCAGTACTGCCGATGATGAATACACCCCTCAACACTAGATCTTACATTTTTTTTAAAGTAGCATATAAAACTTGTCTAGTATTTGAAGTCTAGTATTGTGTTGTGTTTGTTTTTAGTACTGCCGATGATGAATACATTACCTTCAACTTGTCTAGTATTTGAAGTCTAGTATTGTGTTGTGTTTGTTTTTAGTATTTGAAGTCTAATAGATTAATTTCAACCCTTTGTCAATGTGCTAATCCTCGTTATGGTTTTGTGTAGCTAGTGTATGAAGTAATAGTATATTTCGGCGACAATGCATAAAAATGGTGAGGCAATTGAAGGTAACATCACCTTCAAGTTCTGCCTCCAAATCGTTTCGATCGGACAGCAAGCACACGGATATAGGCGCTTAAGGTGTAAACTGTTTTCATCTTAAATTGTATTTATGTCATGTAGCATCATATTTGGCTCTTTTCTAACTAGACATCCATGTATTTTATATGCAGAAGCGCCATGCAGATCCAAACAAGCTTTAAAAGAGCTAAATACAAAGTGGGATCATATCCGTGAACCGTCGCTGTTGTGACGTTTTGCTGCACTGTTCAAAACACTTTTTTAATTAAGAGTGTCTTGGACAGTGTGGCCGAAATGTCACAACGGTGACGTTATTATATTTCGGCGACACCGTCCAAGATGGAGCAAGCCTCGCTACGAAGAATTTGGCAAAATTAATTTGCTAAGGAGGCTTGCGAGCTCGGTGTGGTTTCTTGTCTTTAGTTTCTCCATCTATTTTGTGTATGTGTGTAGCAATTTGGCTGCAGATGTGATTTGGAGAAGCATGAAACCGCTACTAGAGTCTTTTGCTAGATCGAATTCCGTTTTCGGCGCTTCGGAACTGAGGAAGAAGGTGGAGCTGGAGAAGAGTGGATTGTCATAAAAGTTAAGTTTAGGGAGGCATGAGAATGATAGGATTAGCGAGGCATGTGTAACTCATCTTTTGATGCTATGTAATGATGACAATTCTTATATACGTTATGAATGGATTTGGTAGCAACTTTGTGCTTCTGCTGTGAGATTTTGAATGTAATTTGGCAACCGAATTGCTCCTGTAGGCTTCTGAAAGAACCTCAATGCAAACGAGTAAAATAGAATCTCCGTTACTGATGCACCGATAAATCGGAAACGGAGATGGGTCCGCAACCGTAGCCAACTTATGCCTCATCGGTGACGGTTTTTGGCCTCCGTTACCGATGAAGGCCTTCACATCAGTGACAGGGTCGTGGACACAAACCCTTTCTCCGTTGCCGAAGGGGTTTTTGGCCCGTTTCCGATGTGTCGTTCTGTACTAGTGACATGACCTGACGCCCAACTCGATCCTCCACCTCGCCTGCTTCGTTACCCTGTGCGAGGGTTACTTTGGGTGCGCCCCGTTCTTCCCGTTGTGGCTGTGGATCTTCCACGGCAAGCTGGGGAAGGGCGGTGACATGTCGCCTTGCAGCGGCCTCAACTTCCAAGTCCGCGGCGACGTCGACTACCTGGATCTCGGCCTCCCCTCCAAAGTGTATTGGAGGAAATCAGGCTTCTACATGCGGGAGCCGGCGCCTGACGGCGAGATCGGGATTCCTTCCTTCTCGCCATCGCCGAGCCGGCCACGCAATCTTTGGGAGCTGTCGCGCGACGCCGACTTGCCCATGGTGCGCCGGCTGGTGGCGCGACTCCAGGAGTTGAGAAGGAGGGGCTGACGGGTCTGAACCTCATCGCCACCTGGGTGAAGAGGAAGATCGTGCCTCTGCAGCACCGGCCCTCGCTGATCTGCGAGTACACGGGGACGAAGGACCCGCAGCGCCATGACCCGACATTGTTCGAGTCGGTAGAGCAGTTCACGCTGCGGATGAAGCGTATCACGGTCCACCCGGCTCCCGAGTGGATCGTGGGCGGCTTGGAGGCCTTCACCGCCAAGCATCCGGCTCCTGAGGTGAGTCCTTTTGCTTGACGATTCGAAATACTTTCCTTTTCTTGGTCTTTTTATACCGATCCTTGCTGCTCGTCGAATTCAGGAGTTCCGATCGCTTGTTGGGCTGCCTCCGGTCCGCGGAGACGCTCCCACGGTGCTTGCCGGCCCCAACGACGTTGTCGAGCGCGACTCCGACGACGAAGCCGACAGCGCCACCATGGCCAACGAGGCCGCCTTCTCCTCCCGCCAACCGATCCCCATCCTGTCTGAGGATGAGGAGGAAGGAGAAGAAGGAAGAGAAGAACGCGCCGGGTCCAAAAACCCGGCGCCTATAGAAGATGATGATGAAGATGATCAGCCACTCCGCATCCGGCGGAGGCGTAGGCCAGCAGCTGAGGACGCCGGGCCCAACTCCAAGCGCTCCAAGTCAGCGAACTCGACGCCGCCGCCACCGGAACGATCGGCTGGGGCTGCCGTGCAGCGCACCGTCGTTGCCGAGCGGAGGCAGAAGGCCTTGCGGGACATCCCTGCGAGGGCCCGTGCCGACTCGCCTCCTGCGCCTCGCTTCCGAGGGGTTCGGACCTCGACTCTCCCACCTACGGGTGATAGGTCTGCTGCTGATTCTCATCCGAAGTTCCGTTGGAGGCGCTATCTTGAATTTGACCCGTGCGAGTGTCGCAGGGCTGAGGACGCGTCCCTCAGCGACATGGAGGACGCGCTGGAGAACGACTCCCAGCGGGCGGGGCCCGCTGCACACGTCACGGAGCCGACTGCGAGAGCGCCGACTCCTCCGCCTTCCGCCGGCGGAGGCGACGAAGTTATTGTGCCCCCTCGACCCGAGGGGGCCACTATTGATGACACCGTGCCGGCTGGCACAGGGGACGCCACGCCTGTACCAGTGACGGCGCTGATGGTGACGGCGACTCGCGCCGCCGCGACGGCTTCCTCATCGGGTGGGCTGACTGCCCAGCCCCGAGCTCCGTCCCGGGTGCATCTGCTCCCAGGCCTGACTTCCGAGCCGCCATCCAAACAGCGATGGATGCGCACCAGGTACGTAGAATCTTTCTTGCACCTATTGCGTCCGTAGCGTATATGTGACGATCCACTTATTAATGTAACTGGTGTTTGATGCTAAGATAAATAGATAATAAAATACAGCCGCTTCAAGTTTAGTTAAGTTCCTATGTTGCTCAAAAAACAAAGTTTAAAGGTTTGCAAACCGTGGGGTTATTGATGAAGAGGGATGCGGGGACATCCCCAAGCTTATGACTTTGGTAATTCTTCAATATTCCATAGTTTGGTGTTCCTTCATTCTCTGTGAAAAAACTTCAACACAAAAACTTTTCCATTCTTTTCTGCGGTTAGACATTAGTACAATAGATAATATTTCCCAAGTGCTACTATTAAACCAAATAAAATTTTGTTTTTAAGTTACAGAAAGGTTGCTTAAATGGCCAACTTATAAATGAAAGGTAAGAACCATTAAAAATCAAATGAAAACGAAAAGAGGCCACTCTTGCAACAAAAGTCAGAATCTGTCCAGAAAAACAGCAGCTGGAAAACGCAATTTTTAGGTGCACTTAAACATGCCCGAAATTTTAGCCAATTTTTTACATGCAGAGGATTAGGTGCTACAACATCAGTAATTATTTCGTGATTTTTAGAGCTTCCAGTAAAATATGAAAAATCGCGCAATAAGCAGTAGATACCGAAAACAGAAAATCACTTTTTACATATGTATCAACTAAGCTAAATGGATAAAATTTGGTACTTTATTTTTGATAAACTAAGAAACCAGAGGCTAAGCAATACCTAAACATTCTAGCTACAGCAAGAAAAACTCTAAAAAAAATCAAAAGTAAAAACCCAATATAATCAAAATAAAGAACCAAACAAAGGAGCAAAACAAAGAAAATATTTTTGTTATTTTGAATTTATAAGTGAAAGTAAATAAGCAATCGAAACCAAATAAGGAGCCTAATAAAACTAAAGAAGGTAAAACCAAGACATATAAAAGCAATTATAATACAAGTTAAGACAATACATATCATGTGGACGGGTAATATAGAGTATGAACGAGACAACCTCATGTTAGTTGATGAATAGGGGGATGATTCGGGCATCCCCAAGTTTAGATGATTGTATCTTCTTGAATATGTTCTTGGGATGCACCTACACATCCGCAAGCTTGAGCTCTTGCATCTTCTTGTTCATCTTATCACCATATTGATTAGATCTTATAGGCTACATCTACATAAAACTTCACAAAACTCATTAGTAGGGTTAGTACTCATTAAATAAAATCCACTCATGTTCAAGCATTGACAAGTTTTATAATTTTTACTCAACATTAGCCACTGTATATACTAAGGTGTTCATGATTTCCGTTGTCCGTCGAAAAACTAATGAAACTAATAACACCAAGTACAATATTGAATAAACAAAGAAATCTGTCAAAACTGAACAGTCCGTAAAGATGGCATTCAATGAGATAGTTAAGTAGCTCAAATCGAAAAACTTTAGTCTAATGAAAGAAAGATAATAATCTCAGGTTTATGCACAAAAATGTTCAAGTCAAAATACTATTCTGAGATTTATCACGATTTTATTTACAGAGAAGAACAAAATCTGTCTAAACAGAACAGTCAGTAAAGATCGAATTTTTCGACCTATCTACGTACCTTAAATCAGAAAAAGTTAGTCTAATGAAAGAAAGCTAATATGCATCACTTTGCACTTAAGAAATTTCAGATCAAGATCACGTTCTGGTGATTTTAAACATTTAATACGGTGGAGCACAGAAAATCTGTTTCTGGACAGCAAAGTAAAACTATCAACTTTCAATTAACTAAAGACTATAATTAGCATTTTATTTTTATGTACAGAGGTATATACACAATATTTACAATATTTACATGTTTTTAATGAAAAGCTTCCATGGAAAGATTTGTTTTGGTTTCATAGGCATGAACACAAGTGTTCAAGGTCGACCCCCATTTAACCATTACTCATCTTTCCAATCACTTTTCTTTTTGAAAACGTTTTTAGATAACAACTACACCTAATTTTTTTTGTAATTCGCATTCCCTATCCATAGTAAGATAAAGAACAACTTAATACTGAAAATAAAAACTACTTAGAGATAAAGCAAACAAGTGCACACAAGAACATTAACCTACGCTATGGCTCCCCGGCAACGGCGCCAGAAAAGGTCTTGATAACCCACAAGTATAGGGGATCGCGTGTAGCCTTTTCGATAAGTAAGAGTGTCGAACCCAACGAGGAGCTAAAGGTAGGATAAGTATTCTCTCAAGTTCTATCAACCACTGATACAACTCTACGCACACTAAACGTTTGCATTATCTAGAAATAAAACTACGGTAGCAATACGGGTATGAGAGATAGCTTTGCAAGATAATAAATACAAGAAAGTAAATGTTAGTGCTGCAGCAATAAAGTACACTAAGTAACCTTAAAATAACAGTACCATGAGTGTGGAAAAGTGGTGGTAATTGTGGTGGCTTTGTCCAAGATTAATTAGTGAAGGTACTTGGTTCATTGTCTTCGATGCAGTTTTCTATGTGGGAGAGGCTAAATATACATGCACTCCACTACTTGGGATTACAAGTACTATATGATTGGATTGTTAGAAAGCATCCGCAAATACTAACAATGCATTAAGGTTTCCCCAACCATAGCCTTAAGTTCAAGGTCCTCTTACTCCCATACGTGCAACTAATCGGTTCGCGTTCTCAGGTTTCTGTCACTCCGGCAGAACTTCCCCCGATTCGTTACAAATACTACCAACCCTAGGGTGTTTGATCCATGCGCGCACAAGTATAATGGACACCAAAGGACAGCACCATATAGACATACAACTCTAATGAACCTCATGCATTCAATTAAGCAATCAAAAGACAAATAAACTACGGAAACATGATGTAAATCATAGGATAAATATTATAGCATCAAACACCATGTTTACATAGGACGGTACAGAGGTTTGTGGGAGGATGAACCACTGAATACAAGGAGGAGATGATGATGGAGATGGCGGTGAAGACGGCGGAGAGAGCAGCGCGGCGGCGCAGGGCGGCGGCGGCACCGGCGGTGCAGGGAACTCCTTTCCCCGCCGCCGGCAAGCTTGGGGAGCGCCGCCCCTTAGCCTCCCTCCTTCATGGCTTCTTGGGAGCCCTCCCCCATGGAGATGGGATCCATGGGGGAGGCAAAAACGTGGCTTTTGGTGGCTGAAATTCGTGGGTGGAGGAGTCCTCCACGAATTAGGTTTCCTCCCTTTATATATCTTCTCGGATTTCCGTCACCCCCTTTTAGGGTTCCACCAAAACGGGCCTACAGGCCGCGTCCGAACTCCGATTGGGCTGATCTCGGGCTTAAAATCTTCGTACGGAAAATTGTGACAACTTTCGTAACAGCCAGGTCTCCAATTGACGTCATCTTCGAGTGTCAAACTGGCAAACTTCGTAAAAAGTTCTCAGACAGATTTCAGGAAAGTCCCAATTCGACTCCAACAAGGTTTCCTCTTGTATTCTTGATAATTTGTACACATCAAAGAGTAAAACAAGAACATTGCGCACTTTTGCAACTATTAGTAGGTTAGTCCAAATAAATAATAAACTAAATATAAAACAAGTGCTAAAAGCATAAAAATGGCATGAAACAATCAAAAATTATAGATACGTTTTGGACGTATCAGGGTCCAGTGGTGAGCTGCGCATCATGGCATCCGGCTCTCTTTGACAACCCATCAATCATATAACGTGTGAGTAGGAAGAATAAAGACTCGAAAGCATGATTGAATCGAAACGATAGCCCCCGAGCGTGCCGGTATGTATCGACTTTATTTCCTTGATTGATTACACAACATTACAATGGATACTATGTATAATAGGGGCGAAGCAGGCTGATGTTCCATGGACGCTTGGTCTCCTCTTCCGACTTGGTGCTTTTGTTCGGCTCACGCAAGTCGACGAGGTGGTAGGAGCCGTTGCCCATCGCTTTGCTGACGACGAACGGTCCTTCCCATGGTGCCGAGAGCTTGTGCATCCCTTTCGACTTTTGGATGAGCCGAAGAACCAAGTCGCCTTCCTGGAAAGAGCGACTTCTGACCCGGCGGCTGTGATAGCGGCGCAGGCTTTGCTGATATATCGCCGTCCTGGAAAGTGCGAGTTCGCGAGCTTCTTCCAGGAGGTCGACGCCGACCAGGCGGGCTTCTTCATTTTCTTCCTCGTTGTAGAGGGCGACCCGAGGTGAGTCGTGCTCGTGGTCGGTCGGCATGACGGCTTCCGCCCCGTACACCATGAAGAATGGCGTGTAGCCGGTGGAACGGTTTGGAGTCGTTCTGATGCCCCAGAGTACGGCTGGTAGCTCGTCCAGCCAGCAACCCGGTGTTCACTCCAGTGGGACTTGAAGTCGCGGCTTGATCCCGGCCAGCACTGTCTGGTTCATTCTTTCTGCCTGCCCGTTTGATTGCGGATGGGCGACAGACGCCAAGTCGAGACGGATGCCTTTTTGTTTGCAGAAGGCCTTCATCTCTCCCTCAGCGAAATTTGTGCCGTTGTCGGTGATGATGCTGTGCGGGTAGCCAAATCGGAAGATGAGTTTCTGGAGGAACTTGGTTGCGGTCTTGCCGTCGAGTTTCTTGATGGGTTCAACTTCGACCCATTTGGTGAACTTGTCGACTGCGACCAGCAAATGTGTCATGCCACCACGAGCTGTTTTGAACTTGCCCACCATGTCTATTCCCCAGACTGCGAATGGCCATGTCAGTGGGATGGTCTTTAGAGCCGTGGCGGGTAGGTTATCCTGCCGGGCATACTTTGGCACCCGATGCACCGACGGACGATGTCGACTGCATCTTGATGTGCAGAGAGCCAGAAGAAACTGTGCCTGAACGCCTTGGCGACCAGGTTGCGGGCACCGACGTGGTGGCCGCAATCGCCCGAGTGAATTTCATGAAGGATGCGTCTTCCCTCTTCCGGCTCGACGCAGCGGAGGAAAACTCCTGATGTACTGTGTTTGTAGAGCTCGTTGTTGATGATGGCGTAAGCTGAGGCCCGGCGCACGACTCGCCGTGCTAGAACCTCGTCGGCTGGTAGCT
This sequence comes from Poa pratensis, assembly GCA_947311845.1. Taxonomy (NCBI): domain Eukaryota; kingdom Viridiplantae; phylum Streptophyta; class Magnoliopsida; order Poales; family Poaceae; genus Poa; species Poa pratensis. The sequence continues at coordinate 35,358,453 of CAMZMU010000089.1, read as the reverse complement.
TCTTGGTTGTGAGGAACTCAATGTAGGGTTCCCTCCAGCCGCTTGTCTCTTGGGTTACTGCCACCAGAATTGTATCTGATGAGGGCGGGTTGGCGATGTCGACTTCGGCCGTGGGCGTACAGACGGTTATGTAGATGATCGAGGAAGACGCGGGGTGGGACTCGGTCCCGTTTAGACCCGAAGCGAGAAAGTGCGTCAGCCGCCTCATTCTTCCTCCGGTCGACGTGTTCCAGCTCCATGCCGGCGAAGTGGCCGCCGACTTGATCGACGAGGCGGCGGTAAGCCGCCATGTTGGGATCATTTGCATCCCAGGTCCCCATCGTTTGCTGAACGACGAGGTCGGAATCGCCATAACATTTGATACGGCTGACTCCCATCTCCTTGGCCACGTGCAGGCCGTGTAGGAGGGCTTCGTACTCGGCGACGTTGTTGGTGCAGGTGAAGTGTATCTGCAGCACATATCGCATCTTGTCGCCTTGGGGAGAAGTGAGGACGACTCCAGCCCCCGAGCCCTCATACATCTTTGACCCGTCAAAGAACAGGGTCCATCTGCCGGCTTCATAGGTTGGAGCCGGCAGCTGTGTCTCCATCCAGTCGACGAGGAAGTCGGATAGTGACTGCGACTTGATCGCAGTGCGGGCCGCGTAGCTGAGGCCGAAAGGCTGCAGCTCGGAGGCCCATTTGGCGACGCGCCCAGTTGCCTCTCTGTTGCGGATTATTTCAGCTAGGGGAGATGAGCTGACCACCGTCATCGGGTGGCCCATGAAGTAGTGTCGCAATTTTCTTGAAGCAAAGAAAACACCGTATACAAGTTTTTGGTAATGCAGGTAACGTTGCTTCGAATCCGTCAGGATTTCGCTGATGTAGTAAACTGGCCGCTGGACCAGTTGCTCGTGGCCTTCCTCCTTGCGCTCGACGACGACCACCGCGCTGACGACTCGGTTGGTCGCGGCGATGTAGCGGAGCATCGGCTCCTTTTCCAGTGGAGATGCGAGGGTGGGCGACTCGGCCAACGTCCTCTTGAGTGCTGTCAAGGCGCCATCCGCCTCGTCGTTCCAAGTGAACGTGTCCGACTTCTTGAGAAGCCGGTACAGGGGCATGGCCTTCTCGCCGAGTCGTGAGATGAAACGGCTGAGGGCAGCGACATAGCCTGTGAGCCGCTGCACGTCCCGGAGGTTCTCCGGCTTCTTCAGAGCTTCGATCGCCTTGATCTTCTCTGGGTTGGCTTTGATGCCTCGCTCGGAGACAATGAAGCCCAGGAGCTTGCCCGCGGGTACGCCGAAGACGCATTTTTCCGGGTTGAGCTTTATCCTGTACTTGCGGAGATTGTTGAATGTCTCCGTTAAGTCGCTGATCAGGTCCGTTTTCAGCTTGGACTTGACGACGATGTCATCCACGTAGGCGTGGACATTGTGGCCGATCTGCTCGTGGAGGCAGTTTTGGATGCAACGCTGGTAAGTCGCTCTGGCGTTTTTCAAGCCGAAGGGCATGGAGACGTAACAAAACGCGCCGTAGGGCGTGATGAAAGACGTCTTTTCCTGGTCTTCGGGCGCCATCTTGATCTGGTGGTACCCGGAGTAGGCGTCGAGGAAGCATAGCGCCTCGCACCCTGCCGTCGAGTCGATCAGCTGATCGATGCGAGGCAATGCGAATGGATCCTTGGGACGGGCTTTGTTCAAGCCCGTGTAGTCGATGCACATGTAACATCCCAAAATTGTAACCCAGCTTTATTAGTCAAAAATGTGGGTCAACAAAAACTTTTGTGTGTTTGTTTGATTATGGTTGTTTGATTTGTTGTTTGCTCTAAATAAAAATTTGAAGAAAAGAAAAGAAATAAAAGAAGTGCCAAAAACCCTAAAATAATGTGACAAGTGTCACCCTAAATCTCCAAGTGAGAATTCAAGTTTTCTTCCAAACAAAAATTCAGTGGAGAAATCTTGATCCCTCTCATTTTATCCCTAATACTTTTCCCCCTCTTTATTTCAAATTATATTCAAAATTCCATTTTCAAAATTTCCAAATGTTTCTTTAACTTTGGAAATCATCAAGATCACCAAGCTACACTTCCAAAATAAATACCCCAGTGGTACCACAAACCTTGACAAATCATTTTGAAACAAACTATGAAAATAAATTTCAGAAAATCCAATTTTGGATTTGGTTCGGGAATAAGGTCGAACACCTGCTGATCACCACTGTGTTCTTCCCTAAAACCGAAAATCCAATCCAAAATTCGAGCTCAATTCGGTGCAATCCCGTGCCATTAGTGTTTCCACTCCCTCACCTCACCTCACTCACTCAAAGGACGATGAAGAGACGTGCTCGTTGACCCCAGAGGAAGCAAGCCGAAGCTCCACGCCATTGCCGTCCTCAGAGCTCTGCCGCACGGGTCGTCTCCGTGGAGAGAGCAGACGCAACGCTGAGGCGACGCCGCGCCGTGTCCACCGCACTCCACGCATCCCTCTGCTTCTGCCCGACGAGACCACACCGCCGCAGAAGCCCTCTGGCGTGCACACCGTCCGTGCCAGAGCACGCCGCGCGTCATGGCGACGCCGAGGTCAACGGAGAGCACCGCACGCCTCTGCGCTGCCCCGCCTCACCCCTCTGGTTCCGTCACCTCCACCGCGTCGTATGCGAGCCCCCCTGCCCCTCTGATGCACCGCACGCACTCTACCCGACCCCAGCGCACGCGCCGGAGCACGCCGATCGCCATGGCCGGCCGAGCACGGCATCGACGCTCGCGCGCCACCCCTGTCCCCCTCGACCACCCGACCACTTCTGCAGCATCCCCTAGCTCCCCGCAACCCCTCTGGCACCCCCAGCCGGACCCAGCACCTCTCCTTCCCTCACTCCACCACCGTGCCATGGGGCACCGAACGCCTCCACCCGCTATAAAAAGCACCCCGCACCCCCTCTCTTCTCCACACATCGCCACCACTTCCCCCTCACACCCCTCACACCCGTGCATCGCCAGGAGGGCGAGCACGCCACCACAGCCACCGTGCACAAGCTCGGCTGTGCACTGCCGCACCGAAGAAGAGGTCGATCACGGCCGCGCCGTGCCACTCTTCCCCTCTCTCTTCCCTGCACCGCAACAGCCTCACCATTACCACCGCACCCTCCCGCACTCACTCCCTCCTTGTTTCGTGCCCAGAAGCGACGCAGGGGACTCGCCGGAGTTGGAGCACGGCCGAGGAAGCTGCGGAGCTCGCCGCCGACGAACCGGACCGCCCCAGCAAGCACCAGTCCTCCAGCGACCTTCCCCGAACCTCCGCCGTCGATCCACGTCCTCGCCGCTTCCAACCGAGCCCCCTAGGTGAGCCCTTGAACCACCTCGCCGTCGCCGGAGCCCCGGCGCCACCAGGAAATGGTCGTCGCCGTTGTCATCGCTCCTTAGCCGTAGGATTAGAAATCAACGGCTACGTACCGGTTCGTTTAATTAGACACTGACTGGTGGACCCCACCCGTCAGCGTTTTAAACTTAAACCCGCGCGCGAGACGTTTTCCGTTGAGTCACTGACGAGCGGACCCCACCCGTCAGGGATCTCAACATTATCCAGTAAATTAGGGTTTTAGAATTTAAATCTCCTCTGAATTTCAGTACTGGACACCACTTTGAAATTCATTATCTCGAGAATTAGGAATCCAAATAAATCAAACTCAAATGTTCTGGAAAGCTTATGAAATTCTTTAACTCACCAAAGTGGTCTCATCCCATTTAGATAAATAATAAAAGCTTAATAATAAAAATGCTCCAGAAGGTTTGAAACACCAAACCATTTGTTTCTGGAGTTATATTAGTCCAAATGACTTGAAACCAATTTTGGTAGCTTTGTATTAGGATCCTTTAGCTCCCCAAATTTTGGTAGAATTAATTGAGTAGTGTAAAATCCTTAGCTTTTGGTTGAACTTCAGTAAACCCTTCTGCACTAAACCAATTAGTGTGAATTAATAGTAGGTCCAATTAAACTAAACCCAATTTTGTCAGGTCACATACAACCAAGGTTAGTTATCCCTAAAAGGATTTAATTTTTGAGCAACCTAATTTGTTTGGTAGCTAAAACTTGATTAAAGTCCTTCTGAACTAAAACAAATGTGTAGGGAGTTTGGTAACTCCAAATGACCCCAATCCAATTGGGTGGTCTTCTACACATCAGTAGCTATCCATAGAATTTTAGTTTGAAATTTTGTGACCAACATAGATTAAATGGTGAATTAATTGGTGTACAACTAGTTCTGCCTTAGTTTGAAAACAATTAAATAAAGATTAATTCAATTAAATTAAAACCACCTTGTGTTGCTTGATGTGTGCAGTAGCTAATTGTAGCATTTGTGATTGTAATGATGTGATGCTTGAGTTAGAGTAGTAATTGTTTGTCTTGCTTGTTTAACGTTTAGACGATACCGTTGACGGATTTATCGAAGAAGGAGGTTTCGTTGAACCCGAAGATCAGGACCAGTACCACTGTGTTGAACAAGGCAAGCTACTTCACTGAGCTTGCATTTATATACATCTATTTTAGTCTCAAGAGTTATTCCAAGGAATCAATGATTTTAGAAAAATCCCTTTTGCAAAATACCTGAAAACTATTTTGCCACCTTATGTAGAAGTATAAAGTAGTTATTTAAAACTATAAGTTGGGAAAAACAATGTTTTTCAAAACTCCTTTGAAGGTACTTGGATGAAGGTGAAATGCCGAAAGGTCGGTATTAAGTTGGAAAATGGTGGTGTTGTTTTGGAAAAGTGCACATTGTGTCCTAACACTATGGCGACCAACCAATAACCGGTGCGACCACATTTACCCACATATGGGCAAGGGCGTAGTCATATAATTTGCTCGTGTTAGTACTGGATGCCTCAATAACGAGGATAACCTCGTTCCATGAGGGGATGGTCTGAGGACCTACCCCCTGACCTGGGTCCTCTTAATAGAAGTCTACCGGAAGCCGGTATGAGCGTAAAGGAGAAAGAGGATTGAAGGGCTCCCTTGGGTCCGCCGGACAGAACTACGAGTCCTCACACTTAGTTTCTGAGGATTTAAGTGTCGATGGAAAGTGTCGTAGAGGCAGGGTCCTATACTAGCATGAGCAAAGGACAGGCTATGGCCGGGAACTCAACTTCGCATACCTCTGGTATGGCGGGACGTGGCTGACACGATGAGTGACCGGATGGGTGTGGGAAAAGCGTGCTACCTCTGCAGAGGGTAAAACTATTCGAATAGCCGAGTCCTCGGATATGGACAGTTGGGAGGCTGTCTTAAGACCATGTGCAAGTTTTATAAAATATTGAGTTTTGAAAGGAAATGAAGTGGAAAAGGTTGCATACCTGTACCAATGAGTTGGTACGAGGTTGTGATGGGTTTTGGGAACCATGATTTGGGATGTGGTTGGATAACGGAGGAGTTTCGGGGAAACAGCTAAAATGATGTCTTCTTAAAGGATAGTTGTAAAAATTTCTTCTTACCCCTTTTCAGAAAAGGCTTTCTTTTAAGATGTTTCAAAGCTAAGTAAAAGTTTTCAGACTAAAACTAGTGCTTACTCTAGTTGGGGTAGTTTGCGAGTACATTCAAATGTACTCATATTGGTTTCGTCCCTGGCTATTGTCTTAGCCAGATTTCGAGGAGCCCTACGTTGAAGAGGAGTTCGGCGACGTCTATGCAAACTAGGATCTTCATAAGTCAGCTGCCTGTCGGGTGTTGTTTGAATGGATTAGCCCTACTACCGTAGCTTCCGCTGAATAAAGATGATTTGGCCCTTGAAGGCACCTATGTATAATTAGGCCAGTATGGCCATGTGTGTAAGACTTGAAACTCGGTATTGTATGGATGTAAACTTTGATATTCAGTTCGGATTATGTGCAACGACATACTGATCACGGGATCGTTGTGTTAAGCATAATCGGGTATTTCGGACGGCTAGTCCGGGGTCCCCACAGAGCTGGTATCAGAGCCATCCTGACTTTAGGAGACCTTAGTTAACATGGGCGTTAGTTAGGAGCTACAAAAGTTAATTCTAAAACAAGGAAGTGGAGTATTTTCGAAAATTTCTTATCTCCCCAACCCTTCCATTTATGTAAAAACCTTATACTCATTAAGAGTTGTCTTTTCTTGAACCCTTAAAATTTTGCACACTTGTTACTCCGTTAAGTTTACATTTGATACTCATGTCACTTAACTAACTTAAAATTTTGCTTAAACTTGTAGATGGCACCCAACGTCACCGAGTTCGTCCAAGTTAGGAAGGACGGCCTGCTGATGTTCGAGCAGGACTTGTACGAGTTGAGCCAGACTTTGAGGGAACTCAGGTCGATTCCCTCGGTGATGGGAACCTGTCCTGGCTCATCAAGTCGTCCGTCCGAGGCAGGATTCAGCCACCCCGCTCCAAGGACTTGGTCTACTCCACGATGGACACTACTTGGGTTGACGGTCTGACCCGAGTTATGCAGAGGCTGCTAGCCCGCCTTTGTGAGGAGCACAAGGACGAGCTGGTTGGCACTCGTTTCCAGTACTTCGGGAGGCGTGACGATGAGGGAAACCCCACCTACCCCGCGCAGCACACTCTCTTCGGCGAGTACATCACCGACATGGAGGTGCTACTTCACGACACCCAGGAGAACCTGCGCGATGCTAGACTCAAGGTTCACTTCCAGCGTAGCTCCCTCGACGATGCCCGAGTCCGTGAGACCCAGCTGAAGTGGGAGAATGACAATCTCCGCCTGAAGCTGGCCCGTCAGAGGAGGACTATCGTCAGGCTCCGCAAGAAGGTAGCAGAGCAGAACGAGATGATAGACGAGATGGAGCAGCAGGCGAACGAGATGGAGGAGGAGGGCGAGGATCTCCGCAAGGAGAACAGTGCCTTCATCAGCGATGATGAGGACTACTTAGAGGAGATGGACTATGGGGAGGAGGACGACGAGGAGGAGTTAGTTGACGAGGAGGAGGAGCCGTCTGAGCCAGTTCTCGAGGAGGAGGATCCCGAGGAGCCACCCTACGACTCAGACGTTGAGATCGTCGAGCCTGAGGTTCCACCTCAGTAGTTGAGCGACGAGAGCACTACCTTAGGACTGTGTCGACCCCCTATGCGAGTAGAGTTTATGTGTTGGTTCCTAGAGAAACCATGTTGTATGTACATTAGGTGTAGTAGGATGTTGTAAGCTTGATGTGTGAACTCCTTGATGTGATGATTGTGTTGAATAAATGTGATGGTCTTGTTTGACTAGTGTTTCATCAACCACCCCCTTTGTGACTTCATCGTTAGCCAAAGCCTTTTTGCCTTGCCTCTTATATCGTATCTATTCCAGGATGACGAACACTCGCCACAACCAGCACGCGACACCACCACCACCGCCGGAACCCACCGCTGCTCAACTGCTTGCGATCATCATGGAGGATCGCCAAGCTGCCCGGGAAGAGCGTCAAGCTCATCTCGCCGCCCTGCAGCAACTTGCTGCTGCCCACGCCAACCAGAACAACAATGGTGGCAATGGCAATGGCGACGAGGGTGGAAACCAGCGCTCTACCCTGAGTGACTTCCAAAGACCACACCGCCTACCTATTCCAAGGGACTTCATCCCCTGGAAGCAGATGACTGGATCCGCACTATTGAAAACAACCTGGAAGTTGCCTCGGTAGGAGAGAATGAGAAGGTCCTGTATGCTACCCACTACCTTGCTGGACCTGCAAGAGCTTGGTGGGAAACTACCAAGACCATCCAGCAAGCGGGTCATGTCATAACCTGGGAGGAGTTCAAGGACAAATTCCGCAAGAAGTTCATCTCTAGCGGTCTTATCGAGAGGAAGAAGGATGAGTTCCGTAAGCTAAGGCAGGGAGGCAGAGATGTGGTTGGTTATCTGGATGAGTTTACCGATCTTGCTCGGTATGCTCCTGAAGATACCGACACGGAAAAGAAGAAGATGGAGCGCTTTCTGAACGGACTCCATGATGAGATGCAATGTGCCTTGGTTGTCCATGACTTCCGTGATCTGGAGTCACTAGTGGACAAGGCAATTCAGCTGGAGACCAAGCGCAAATCCATGTTTGAAGGCCGCAAGAGAAGGATGAATATTCAGGAAGGTTCCAGCAGCCAGAAATCTCGCACCTTCCAGCTAGCCCCCAAGCCAGTTCACCAAACACCCCCAGCTTCACGTCCCAACTATCCCAACCGTCCCAACAACAACAACAACAACAATGTCCCCGCCCAAACCCAACAACAACTACCGCCCCAATGGCAACAATCGTCCCGGAGGAAACACCCACACTTTTACCCCTACTGCCAGCGTTGTCTGCTTTGAATGCGGCAACAAGGGTCATACTCCCGAGACTGCCCCAATCCCAAGAGGAATGTCAGCGCCCCAATGCCCAGCACCCAACCTGGACAAGGCCGAAATGGAAATGGAAATGGCAAGAATGCTGCACCCGTGGCAATGCTGCTGTCCAGAGGCCGTCTGAACCACATCAACACTGAAGAAGCCCAGGAAGCGCCAGATGTTGTGCTGGGTACGTTCCTTGTCAACTCAGTACCTGCAACTGTCCTGTTTGATTCTGGTGCTACCCATTCCTTTGTTACCAAGGAGTTTGTTGTTAAGGGAGGTCTAGTCGGGAGCCTCTTGTCCAAACCCCTGCTCATACAAACCCCAGAGTTCCTAGTAGACCAAGCTGTTTTGCCCGACGTCTCTCTTGAGATCAAAGGAGAAATTTCCAGCTGACCTAATCATTAGGAACCAGGCATAGATATCATTCTGGGTATGAATGGTTAGCAAAGTATCATGGTCGTATCGACTGCGCCAGAAGAGCAGTATCTCTCACCACAGACCAAGGAACCGAAGTGGAGTATGCATCACAAGCCAATCAATCCCAATCCCGTTGTCATGAAGGTATAGCCGACCAGCTCTAGATGAGATCGTGTTGTCCACCTATTCAAGGATGTTTTCCCGGAGGAATTGCCTGGTATGCCACCAGACCGGGATATTGAGTTCGTGATTGAACTTATTCCTGGAACAGCCCCTATATCCCAGAGACCCTACCGGATGAACCCAGAGAACTGGTGGAGTTGAAGAAGCAGTTAGCTGATCAGCTCAGCAAGGGTCTGATTCGCCCAAGTGCATCACCTTGGGGATCACCCATCATCTTCGTGGACAAAAGAGACGGTACCACACGCCTGTGTGTGGATTATCGCAAGCTCAATGATGTAACCATCAAGAACAAGTATCCTCTGCCCAAGATCGAGGATCTGTTCGATCAGATGAACGGAGCCCGAGTCTTTTCTAAGATCGATCTTCGGACAGGTTATCACCAGTTGAAGATTCGAGAGTCTGACATTCCTAAGACCGCCTTCACCACCCGATACGGATTGTTTGAATACACCGTTATGTCCTTTGGCTTGACCAATGCCCCTGCTTATTTCATGAATCTCATGAATAAGATCTTCATGGAGTACCTCGACAAGTTCGTGGTTGTCTTCATCGATGATATCCTTATCTACTCCAAGACGGAAGAAGAGCATGCTGAACATCTGCGTTTGGTTTTGGAGACCCTCAGAGAACACAAACTGTATGCCAAACTTAGCAAGTGTGAATTTTGGCTAAGTGAAGTGGCATTCCTCGGACATGTTGTGTCTGCAGGAGGAATCTCTGTTGACCCCGAGAAAATCAAAGCCATTCTAGACTGGAAATCCCCCACCAGTGTAACTGAAATCCGAAGTTTTCTCGGACTGGCAGGTTATTACCGCAAGTTCGTTGAAGGATTCTCCAGTATAGCCAAACCCATGACCCAGTTGTTGAAGAAGGATAAGAAGTTTGAATGGACCCAGAAGTGTGAAGATAGTTTTCAAGAACTGAAGAAGAGACTGACTTCAGCCCCAATCCTAGTCATGCCAGACGTCACCAAGAGTTTCGACGTGTATTGCGATGCTTCACGTCTCGGACTTGGTTGCGTTCTGATGCAAGAAGGAAAAGTTGTGTCGTACCTGTCTCGACAGTTGCGACCGCATGAGGAGAATTACCCAACCCATGATCTGGAATTAGCAGCTGTGGTTTTCGCTTTGAAAACATGGCGACCCTATCTTGTGGGTCATCGCTGCGAGGTCTATACAGATCACAAAAGCTTGAAGTACATTTTCACTCAGAAGGAGTTGAATCTGAGGCAGAGAAGGTGGATGGAATTGATTAAGGACTATGATGTCGGAATTCATTACCATCCCGGAAAAGCCAATGTGGTAGCCGATGCCCTAAGCCGGAAGCCCTGCACCCTGAATACCCTAATCCAAGCAGAACAACCAGCCTTGTTTAAGGAGTTCGAAGATTTCGGACTTGAATTGGTTAGCCATGGATATCTTGCCAACCTGGAGTTAGCCCCAACCCTGTTGGATCAAATCAAAGAGGCCCAGAAGGGTCATGAGAGTATCGAGGGAATTAAAAAGAAGCTACCCTCGACAAAGCACCTGGTTTTGCCGTAGATGCTGAAGGAGTTCTGAAATTCAAAGGACGCCTATGTGTGCCCGATGATAAGGAACTCAAGGGTCTGATCCTGAAAGAAGCCCACGATACCCCATACTCGATCCACCCCGGAGGAACCAAGATGTACCAAGATCTTCGTGAGAAGTTTTGGTGGCATGGAATGAAGCGAGAGATTGGTTCTTTCGTGGCCAAGTGTGATATCTGTCAGCGAGTCAAAGCAGAGCACCAGCGCCCTGCAGGATTGCTCCAACCCCTTAAGACCCCCGAGTGGAAATGGGATGAAATTGGAATGGATTTTATTACCGGACTTCCTAGGTCCAACCGAGGCCATGATTCAATCTGGGTCATAGTTGATCGATTGACCAAGGTTGCCCATTTCATTCCGGTCAACACCACTTATAGAGGGAACCAGCTAGCAGACTTGTATATTTCCAGAATAGTAAGCCTGCATGGAGTGCCTAAGAGGATTGTATCTGACAGAGGCACGCAGTTCACCTCACGGTTCTGGAAAGCTCTTCACGAAGCCCTCGGAACCCACTTATCATTCAGCACAGCCTATCACCCTCAGACCGGAGGACAGACTGAGCGAGTAAACCAGATTCTGGAAGATATGCTTCGCGCATGTGTCCTAGCCTATGGCTCTAAATGGGAAGATTGCCTTCCGTTTGCAGAGTTTTCCTATAACAATAGTTATCAGTCCAGTCTGCAAATGGCCCCATTTGAAGCACTTTACGGCAAGAAGTGCCGTACACCCTTGAACTGGTCCGAGACCGGAGAAGGAAAAGTGTTTGGACCAGATACCCTCCGTGAAGCCGAGGAGCAAGTCCAACTTATCCGTGAGCGTCTCAAAACGGCCCAATCCCGTCAGAAAAGTTATGCTGATCCCAAGCGTCGTGACGTCACCTTTCAACCTGGAGATTTTGTCTATCTTCGGGTGACACCACTCAAAGGGATGCAACGTTTCCATGTCAAAGGAAAGTTGGCACCCAGATATATTGGACCTTTTAAGATTCTTGCCCGTCGCGGAGAGTAGCCTATCAGTTAGAGTTGCCCCCAGAATTATCGGAATTTCATATGTTTCCACATCTCTCTGCTCCGGAAATGTCTTGAAGTTCCTGACCAGCCAGACGTCTTCAAGAACATTGACCACCACTCCATCGACCTGAACCATGATCTGACTTACCGTGAGAGACCATTCAAAATTCTCGACGAAGATATTCGTCTCACCCGGAGGAACAAGATCAAGTTTTATAAAGTCCAGTGGACTAACCACTCTGAAGAGGAAGCACTGGGAACGTGAGGACTATCTTAGAAGCGATTTTCCCAACCTCTTTAGCACCTAAGCCCAGCCAATCTCGGGACGAGATTTATCCTAAGGGGGGAAGGATCTGTAACATCCCAAAATTGTAACCCAGCTTTATTAGTCAAAAATGTGGGTCAACAAAAACTTTTGTGTGTTTGTTTGATTATGGTTGTTTGATTTGTTGTTTGCTCTAAATAAAAATTTGAAGAAAAGAAAAGAAATAAAAGAAGTGCCAAAAACCCTAAAATAATGTGACAAGTGTCACCCTAAATCTCCAAGTGAGAATTCAAGTTTTCTTCCAAACAAAAATTCAGTGGAGAAATCTTGATCCCTCTCATTTTATCCCTAATACTTTTCCCCCTCTTTATTTCAAATTATATTCAAAATTCCATTTTCAAAATTTCCAAATGTTTCTTTAACTTTGGAAATCATCAAGATCACCAAGCTACACTTCCAAAATAAATACCCCAGTGGTACCACAAACCTTGACAAATCATTTTGAAACAAACTATGAAAATAAATTTCAGAAAATCCAATTTTGGATTTGGTTCGGGAATAAGGTCGAACACCTGCTGATCACCACTGTGTTCTTCCCTAAAACCGAAAATCCAATCCAAAATTCGAGCTCAATTCGGTGCAATCCCGTGCCATTAGTGTTTCCACTCCCTCACCTCACCTCACTCACTCAAAGGACGATGAAGAGACGTGCTCGTTGACCCCAGAGGAAGCAAGCCGAAGCTCCACGCCATTGCCGTCCTCAGAGCTCTGCCGCACGGGTCGTCTCCGTGGAGAGAGCAGACGCAACGCTGAGGCGACGCCGCGCCGTGTCCACCGCACTCCACGCATCCCTCTGCTTCTGCCCGACGAGACCACACCGCCGCAGAAGCCCTCTGGCGTGCACACCGTCCGTGCCAGAGCACGCCGCGCGTCATGGCGACGCCGAGGTCAACGGAGAGCACCGCACGCCTCTGCGCTGCCCCGCCTCACCCCTCTGGTTCCGTCACCTCCACCGCGTCGTATGCGAGCCCCCCGCCCCTCTGATGCACCGCACGCACTCTACCCGACCCCAGCGCACGCGCCGGAGCACGCCGATCGCCATGGCCGGCCGAGCACGGCATCGACGCTCGCGCGCCACCCCTGTCCCCCTCGACCACCCGACCACTTCTGCAGCATCCCCTAGCTCCCCGCAACCCCTCTGGCACCCCCAGCCGGACCCAGCACCTCTCCTTCCCTCACTCCACCACCGTGCCATGGGGCACCGAACGCCTCCACCCGCTATAAAAAGCACCCCGCACCCCCTCTCTTCTCCACACATCGCCACCACTTCCCCCTCACACCCCTCACACCCGTGCATCGCCAGGAGGGCGAGCACGCCACCACAGCCACCGTGCACAAGCTCGGCTGTGCACTGCCGCACCGAAGAAGAGGTCGATCACGGCCGCGCCGTGCCACTCTTCCCCTCTCTCTTCCCTGCACCGCAACAGCCTCACCATTACCACCGCACCCTCCCGCACTCACTCCCTCCTTGTTTCGTGCCCAGAAGCGACGCAGGGGACTCGCCGGAGTTGGAGCACGGCCGAGGAAGCTGCGGAGCTCGCCGCCGACGAACCGGACCGCCCCAGCAAGCACCAGTCCTCCAGCGACCTTCCCCGAACCTCCGCCGTCGATCCACGTCCTCGCCGCTTCCAACCGAGCCCCCTAGGTGAGCCCTTGAACCACCTCGCCGTCGCCGGAGCCCCGGCGCCACCAGGAAATGGTCGTCGCCGTTGTCATCGCTCCTTAGCCGTAGGATTAGAAATCAACGGCTACGTACCGGTTCGTTTAATTAGACACTGACTGGTGGACCCCACCCGTCAGCGTTTTAAACTTAAACCCGCGCGCGAGACGTTTTCCGTTGAGTCACTGACGAGCGGACCCCACCCGTCAGGGATCTCAACATTATCCAGTAAATTAGGGTTTTAGAATTTAAATCTCCTCTGAATTTCAGTACTGGACACCACTTTGAAATTCATTATCTCGAGAATTAGGAATCCAAATAAATCAAACTCAAATGTTCTGGAAAGCTTATGAAATTCTTTAACTCACCAAAGTGGTCTCATCCCATTTAGATAAATAATAAAAGCTTAATAATAAAAATGCTCCAGAAGGTTTGAAACACCAAACCATTTGTTTCTGGAGTTATATTAGTCCAAATGACTTGAAACCAATTTTGGTAGCTTTGTATTAGGATCCTTTAGCTCCCCAAATTTTGGTAGAATTAATTGAGTAGTGTAAAATCCTTAGCTTTTGGTTGAACTTCAGTAAACCCTTCTGCACTAAACCAATTAGTGTGAATTAATAGTAGGTCCAATTAAACTAAACCCAATTTTGTCAGGTCACATACAACCAAGGTTAGTTATCCCTAAAAGGATTTAATTTTTGAGCAACCTAATTTGTTTGGTAGCTAAAACTTGATTAAAGTCCTTCTGAACTAAAACAAATGTGTAGGGAGTTTGGTAACTCCAAATGACCCCAATCCAATTGGGTGGTCTTCTACACATCAGTAGCTATCCATAGAATTTTAGTTTGAAATTTTGTGACCAACATAGATTAAATGGTGAATTAATTGGTGTACAACTAGTTCTGCCTTAGTTTGAAAACAATTAAATAAAGATTAATTCAATTAAATTAAAACCACCTTGTGTTGCTTGATGTGTGCAGTAGCTAATTGTAGCATTTGTGATTGTAATGATGTGATGATGCTTGAGTTAGAGTAGTAATTGTTTGTCTTGCTTGTTTAACGTTTAGACGATACCGTTGACGGATTTATCGAAGAAGGAGGTTTCGTTGAACCCGAAGATCAGGACCAGTACCACTGTGTTGAACAAGGCAAGCTACTTCACTGAGCTTGCATTTATATACATCTATTTTAGTCTCAAGAGTTATTCCAAGGAATCAATGATTTTAGAAAAAATCCCTTTTGCAAAATACCTGAAAACTATTTTGCCACCTTATGTAGAAGTATAAAGTAGTTATTTAAAACTATAAGTTGGGAAAAACAATGTTTTTCAAAACTCCTTTGAAGGTACTTGGATGAAGGTGAAATGCCGAAAGGTCGGTATTAAGTTGGAAAATGGTGGTGTTGTTTTGGAAAAGTGCACATTGTGTCCTAACACTATGGCGACCAACCAATAACCGGTGCGACCACATTTACCCACATATGGGCAAGGGCGTAGTCATATAATTTGCTCGTGTTAGTACTGGATGCCTCAATAACGAGGATAACCTCGTTCCATGAGGGGATGGTCTGAGGACCTACCCCCTGACCTGGGTCCTCTTAATAGAAGTCTACCGGAAGCCGGTATGAGCGTAAAGGAGAAAGAGGATTGAAGGGCTCCCTTGGGTCCGCCGGACAGAACTACGAGTCCTCACACTTAGTTTCTGAGGATTTAAGTGTCGATGGAAAGTGTCGTAGAGGCAGGGTCCTATACTAGCATGAGCAAAGGACAGGCTATGGCCGGGAACTCAACTTCGCATACCTCTGGTATGGCGGGACGTGGCTGACACGATGAGTGACCGGATGGGTGTGGGAAAAGCGTGCTACCTCTGCAGAGGGTAAAACTATTCGAATAGCCGAGTCCTCGGATATGGACAGTTGGGAGGCTGTCTTAAGACCATGTGCAAGTTTTATAAAATATTGAGTTTTGAAAGGAAATGAAGTGGAAAAGGTTGCATACCTGTACCAATGAGTTGGTACGAGGTTGTGATGGGTTTTGGGAACCATGATTTGGGATGTGGTTGGATAACGGAGGAGTTTCGGGGAAACAGCTAAAATGATGTCTTCTTAAAGGATAGTTGTAAAAATTTCTTCTTACCCCTTTTCAGAAAAGGCTTTCTTTTAAGATGTTTCAAAGCTAAGTAAAAGTTTTCAGACTAAAACTAGTGCTTACTCTAGTTGGGGTAGTTTGCGAGTACATTCAAATGTACTCATATTGGTTTCGTCCCTGGCTATTGTCTTAGCCAGATTTCGAGGAGCCCTACGTTGAAGAGGAGTTTGGCGACGTCTATGCAAACTAGATCTTCATAAGTCAGCTGCCTGTCGGGTGTTGTTAGATGGATTAGCCCTACTACCGTAGCTTCCGCTGAATAAAGATGATTTGGCCCTTGAAGGCACCTATGTATAATTAGGCCAGTATGGCCATGTGTGTAAGACTTGCTCGGTATTGTATGGATGTAAACTTTGATATTCAGTTCGGATTATGTGCAACGACATACTGATCACGGGATCGTTGTGTTAAGCATAATCGGGTATTTCGGACGGCTAGTCCGGGGTCCCCACAGCACATCCGCCATGTTCCGTTCTTCTTCAGAACGAGCACCGGGTTGGCAAGCCATTCCGGGTGTATGACCTCGGCGATGAACCCGGCAGCTAGGAGCCGGGCTATTTCTTCGCCGATAGCCTTCTGTCTCTCACCAGTAAAGCGACGCAGGAACTGCTTCACCGGCTTCAGCTTGGGGTCAACGTTGAGCTTGTGCTCTGCGAGCTCCCTCGGGACGCCTGGCATGTCAGATGGTTTCCATGCGAAGATGTCCCGATTCTCACGGAGGAAGTCGCAGAGCGTGCTTTCCTATGCGATGTCCATGTGCGAGCCGATCACCGCCGTCTTGGAGGAGTCGCCTTCGACCAGCGGATGCGCTTGGTCTCCTGTGCCGACTCGAACTTGTCGCATGAGTCCAGAGTCGGCTTCTTGACAATGGTCATGTCGTTGGGGTCGACTTGCAGCTTGAGTTGCTCCAGCTGCTCCGTGGCGATGACGGACTCGGCAAAGACGGCGTTGCCCTTCTCGCACTCGATGGCGCGGTCGACGTCGCCGTGTACAGTGATGATGCCGTTCGGACCCGGCAGTTTCATCTTCAGGTAGGCGTAGCAGGGCCTTGCCATGAACTTGGCGAAGGCGGGTCGCCCAAGGATCGCGTGGTACGAACTGCGGAAGTTCACCACCTCGAACCAGATCTTCTCGAGCCGGAAGTTCTTGGCGGTGCCGAAGACGACGTCGAGTGCGATTTTGCCTAGCGGGTAGGCCTTCTTTCCCGGGACAATGCCGTGGAAGGTGGTGATGGTGGGGACTAGCTGTTCGTCACGCAATTTCATGCGTTGGAACGTCTCGTAGTAGAGGATGTTGATGCTTGACCCTCCGTCCATCAATGTCTTGGTCAAGATGTAGCCCTTGACCTGGGGCGCGACCACCAGAGCAAATTTGCCCGGGTAATCGACGCGGGGCGGGTGGTTTTGACGGCTCCATGTGATCGGCTGCTCTGACCAGTCGAGCCACTGGGGCACGTCTGGCAGAGTCGCGTGGACGGCGCGCCGTATGACCTTCTCCTCCCGCCTGGAATCGAGGCCGACGAAGGTGTGGCCCATGAAGCCGGCAGTGGGAGGCATGCCCTGCTGCTGCTCACCGTCGTCGTCTCCGTCGGGTGCCCGCTTCTTCTCACCAGTCTTGGCTTTGACGATTTCTGCAGTCCAGCTGCACTCGTCAGTGGTGTGGCCGGCTGGCTTGCCGGGTAGGCTATGATACCTGCACGGCATGGCCAGGATCTCCGTGGCGGTGAGCTTCTTTCGCGGGAAATTGCCGCGTTGGCTTTTGAAGCCGCGGCCCCCCGCAGCTGTGGCGGCTACGAGCTCGGAGCCACCGTCACCCTTGCGCTTATGAGCGCTGGAGTGCTTGGCCTTGCCTTTGTTTTTGCCGCCTTTCTTCTCGTCGTCGTCCTCATCGGAGTCGTCCTTGGTGACGTCAGACTTGGCGTACTTGTGAACGATGGCGAGTAGCTGGCCCATCGTGATGTCACCCTTGTGCGAGCGCCTCAGTTTCTGCTTGAGCGACTCGAACGTGGTGTTGTCCTCGAGGTGAGAGTGCACCGTGTCGATGCTGAGGTGCTCTGCCGAGTTGATGAGGTCGGCGACTCGGCGATACCACTTTCTAGTGGACTCGCCCTCCTTCTGGACGCAGCGCTTGAGGTCCTCGACCGTGGCCGGGCGCTTGCAGGTCCCTTCGAAGTTGGTGATGAAGAGTCTCTTCAACTCGCCCCAGGAGTTGACGCTGTTCCTGGGGAGGTTGTTGAGCCAAGTGCGAGCCGTTCCCTCGAGCATGAGAGGAAAGTAGCGCGTACAACAGAGCGAAGATGCGTTCTGGATGCTCATGGCGGCCAAGTAGTCCTGGACCCAAGTTTCCGGGTTCATGGCAGCGTTGTACTTGGGCGCCTCTCTCGGTCCTTTGAAGCTGCTAGGGAAACGCTCACCTCTGATGGCGGGTCCAATGCATCTAGGGCCGACATCGTCGTCGTCGTTGTTGTTGCACGTCGCCTCGGCGCGCTTGTCGTTGAGGTGGTGGCGCAAATCCGGAGCGGAGTGATTGGAGCGTGCCTGCACCTGGTTGTTGTTGATGGTGTGCCGGGCGTCGTTGCGGGCGAGCCGAGGCGGGTTGCCTCCAGCCCTCGCGTTGCTCGACACTGCCGGCTCCTCGTGCCGACTGCGTGGCGGCTGTGGGGCAGCGTCACGCTGGGGGAACCCTTGTTTCCCTGGCTTCGGTGTGGTGCCGAGGCCGTTTTCTCGCTGGGTGGCGATCTGGAGTTGAGCTTGCCGTCGGATTGCGACATGTTCTCCTGCAGCTCAAGCGCCTTGTCCACCAGCTTGCACCTCTTGCTCCAGTAGGGGTTGTCCTTGACCCAGATCCTCTTGAAGAGAGAGGCGGCGGCGGTCATGCAATCGACCGGGGTGCCGAAGATCGCGAGGTCGGCGTCGTCGTCGCTCCGCGGCTGGGGTTGTGGACGAGCCGGATTCGGAGGAGGCCGCGGCGCCGGAGGCGGCATCGCCGGGCGAGGTTGAGGCGGAGCTTGACTCGAGCCGCCGGGCTGGGCCCTGCGACACTCGTCACGCTGCCTCTCCAGCTCAGTCTCGCGCGCGAAGGCGTTGTCGAGCGCGCGAGTTGGCGCACCAGGGTTAAGCCGCGATTTGCGGTTTTTGTGGTGCCGAGTGACCATGGAGAGAGCGGTCGACTAAGCATCGACCTCCAGCTCCATCTGGCGGATCTCCTCCTGCTGGAGAGCCATCTTCCGGCGCAGCTGCTCGAGCTGCGTCGCCTGATCGACGATGTTCGCCGGCGTGATCGGGGTGCTGAGCGGGTCAGCCACCCGACCTGCTTGTCCTCGCAGGGCGGCGAGAGATTCGTCGCGCTGCTGCTTTTCGCGAGCCTCCTGCTCGCGTCGTGCCTGGTCGCGCTGCTTCTGCGCGTTGGCCTCCGTTGCGGCGGCGTTTGCTGCCACGGGTTTGGCGACGGCAGAGTTTGCCGCCTCGCCCGTCATGTAGATGAGGGCGGGTGTCGCCGTGCCGTCCGAGGCCAGATCGGTCGAGCCCTCCGACTCGTAGTCGAGAACGGGCAAGATCGATCCAGTGTCGTCGTCGTTCGAGATCTGGACGGTCTCGGCAGATGGGGCGGGTGCGAAGTGGTTCGCAACCGCAGTGTCGATGGCGGCTTCGTCAAGCGAGTCGACGGGTGAGGAAGTTCCATTGTAGTTGTTGGCGACTCCTTCCTCGTCCGAGCCGCAGAAGCCGACGTAGGCGGTGACAGCGGTCCCGAATGGGATGGCCATCGCGCGAGTGATCGGGGCGTAGTTGGGCCTGCCCCAAGTGTGTGGATCGGCGACGTAGCCGATCCCTCCGTGCTCGAAGTAGCTGCCGGTGACGATGTCACCGCGACCCAACATGGCTTGAGGGCTGAAGTAGACGCCAGTGCCGGGTTCAGGACTCTCCATGAAGTAAATTCCAGCGATCGCTGGCCCCACGGTGGGCGCCAACTGTAGTGGGGTAATCACGGCAGATGCCATACGGGGTGGCTTAACTCGGGTGTGAGCCAGGCGACGTAGGATTCACAGAGAGGTAGCACACGCTGAGTTTACCCAGGTTCGGCCCCTCTGTATGAGGTAAAGACCTACTCCTGCTTGTATGTATTTGGATCTGAATGGGGTGTACAATGGTGTGCGCACCAGAGCTTGCGGGTGCTCCGGAGGCTATGGAATGAGATGAGTCTGCCTCTAGGGTTGCTCCTTGCCGGCTTTATATAGGGAGCCGGCTAGGGTTTACAGGGAATGACGGGTTCTGCTGGCGGCGCTAGCGATCCTGCCTACAAGTGCGGCTTCGTGGAGCGCACTCTTCGGGATACACAATCGCAGACTGATTCGAAGATATCTGATGCCGCCTCCCCGAGCCGTCATACCGGGATCCTCGGGACCCGGTATCCTGGAAGATGTACACCGGGTGGGCTATGGGTCACCCGGCCTTGAAGGCCGACTCGGGGTCCTGGGCCTACCCGGTTCGGCATCCCCCCATCACCCAGGCCGGGTGTGGTGGCCGCTACAAAGGAGCCAAGCGGTGGCGAAGGAAATGGGCCCCAGAAACTTCCTGGTCCCCAAGAAGCTTGAAGCGAGCTATCGTCGCTGACAGCTCCTTGTCATGAGGACTGAAATCCCTGCAAGTCTTCATGGCCACTGGATGCACCTTTGGTTCTTCAAGCTACGGCGACGCCTCCGCAACCCCAACCAAGGACAATCCGTGCCTCCATTCGTCCCACTTGGACTTCGTGACCATCTTGGGGTAGTCCTGCTTGACATTGGGAATGAAGCAGTAGGTGACACCGCCTCCCATGCAACCCTCCTTCCCAAGTGGGGTAGAAGTAGTGGCGGAACAAGGCCACTGACAGCATCACCCCGACGAACGCCTCACAGGCGTAGGCGAAGATCACCAAGTGAAGAATGGCGTTGGGGTCAACTGCAGAAGGTTCAGCCCGTATGATCGCAAGACCTCCATGAAGAGGTCAGAGAATGAGGGAACCAGCCCCATTTTCATGAAGCTGTCGATGATTGGGATCTGCGTGGCCGCCTTGGTCTCTGACGGCGGCAAGATCTCCGTGGCCACATGGCCCGGAGTCTTAGGCGTGGCCTCGGAGCCCATCACACCAAGGTTTCGGCCTTCCGCATCTTCCTTTCGTCTTCGTAGACACTGGAAAACATGGCTTTCTCTCTACGAACCCTTGCTTGCGTGGCATCGCGCTCCGCTCTCTTCAGCGCGGTCGTAGATTTCAGGGTGGAGGCCTCCTGGCGAGCGAAGCTCCGGCGGGCTTCTTCTTGCGAAAACCTTTTTTGGAGCCATTGGAGCTGAGGAAGGTAACAGATCTGGCTTTCTGGTTCTACGACGGCAAGTGGAAGGAGAATGGCGCAAAACGAAGAGGCGCGGTGATTTGGGGATTTCGGCAAAATTGGGGAATAACGGCTACGGTGACGTTTCAGAGGCTTATAAGGAACGCCACGCGTCATCTCCGTGTCACGTCGTGGCCCCACTACTCCAACTAGCGCGGGAACCAAGGAGACGTTCCACACCGAGCGCTCCCTCCCGTTCGATGCAATTATAAGGTTGCGATCCACACGGATCGCAACGTTCACCACGGCCAAGGCAAGAAGACCCGGGGCTCGCTTTGACTTTTCCTAGTCATGACCCCAGCCACCAAGAAGGCGAGATGTCGGGGACCCACTTTGACCCATTTTTTGGTCATAGCCCTGACAGCTGAAGGTACCGTCGGGACCATGCCCGGGGCTACTGCCGCAACAGTGGAACACGGGTTCCCCTTATGCTGCCAAAGTGGGTCCACCACCTGTCGGCCCACCAAGAAGATGGGCAAGGCCAAGTATCAAGACTGATAGGTGGACCCGCCCACCTACTGTGGCGCCTGACCCGACTGCTATACAGTGATGCTGAGTGTCACCGGTTAAGCGATACAACCGGAGGTTACGGGTTTACCAATCCCCGGCCAAAACCTTTGGCAGGCGTTGCTCGGACTTAATCACCGGTAACGCAACACCCCGATTGATGCCTTAACACAGGCTCAACTATCAATGCATAATAGAGAGATCAAGACTTGTGGAACAACTGGCACATCACAGACTCTACGACACAAATCATTATAGTTCAACTCTTATAATAGAGAAAGATAGCAAATGACAACCAGAGGTCACAGACCCAACATTACAACAAGCGGAAGCAAAATAGGTTGTTCTAAACAACAAGAACCAAATTATGGCCTAAGAGGCCTACAGATAAACATTCCAGCGCCAGCTGTTCCGGGATGTCCCAAGCTGCCACCTGGGAACCCCAGACTACTCGTCGACGTCCACAAAGAACCCACCTTCGAGGTCGGTGAAGTCCTCCTCTGAAACAAAACAAACGACGTTGAGTTCGACGAACTCGCAAGATTATATATAGAGCATTAGCTCGATGAGGCTTTCAAAGTTATATGGCTGTTTTGCATAAAGCTGATTTTATTTATGAAAACATAACTCAAAGGCATCGACTATTCAGAGTATTTTCAAAAAGGGGGTAAGAAGTAACTCTTTCTTTCGATCACCTTTCTCAACATCTACCATCATCAACCACTGTACCTGTTCATCAAAGGCACCTCCCCGAATCACCCTCGAGGAAGTCAACCTTGCATTCTTGAGTGGTACCTTTAGTACCCAGTTTTTAATCATTCCGTTAAAGTTATTCTATGATCTTATCATCCTTTCCCAAGTCGTCCGTAACCGTGGACACGGCTTTTCGAAAAGATTTACCCTGCAGGGGTGTACAATGTTTGCCACGCGTACCGTCCGGCCCATTACCTGTACAATTAGCTCTCTTCCTTGGAAAGCCGGCTGGGTGGGAGCGGTGTCGACTTCTCCCTCGTTAAGGACTTTCCAAGATCATCAGTGGCGGCAGGGCAGCCAGTGCCTGCAACACCCGCCCCACGGCCACTTATTTTCCTAACACCACCATCCACATCCCAGTTCATACCACCATCATCACGCACGCGCAAATGGAAGCCCGAACTAGAGGACCCTGGCTAGCCCCGCCCGAGTTATTTAGTCTATGAGGGTTCCTGCAATTGCATAGGCCTCACGCATGGTTGCACGCTCAGTCTTGGTTCAAGAGGTAAAGAACTCGCACCTAGGCGGCGAGAACGAGACAAAACACCACAACCACAGTGGCCTCTCATCCCCACCTTTAAGCATTTTATTATCCGTCACCACAATTTCTCCACCATCATTCTCATCTCATCACCTGTTTCCAACATGAACCATCCATCGTATAGCTATGCAATTAACTAAGCATGGCTAAGCATCAACATAGCATAGTAAGTATCTCGGTCAACAATACAAACCTATGGTTAATAGGAGGGGAACATGTATTGGCATCGGAAACTTAATGCAACTATGGGATACTCTAATCCAATAAATTGACATTTGGAACCACATGCAATATTATAGTGGAGAAAATACTTGCGGAAAATAGGATAAGATATGCTCAGAGGGGGGATTACGCTTGCCTTGCTCAACGTGCTGGTAGTACGGCTCTTCGGGGTATTGTGGAGTAACCCCGGCTGCTTGATCTATCAAAGCATAAAAACACGGGAAAGAACAATCAATCACCACACATGCTTCACAAATGCAATGCGCATACACATGATGACATGACATTTTAAATCCCCGGGAGGAGGATGATTCACCTATTCAAATTAAACGGAGTCCGGATGCTTAAAGGGGCGCATCTCCTATATACCGTGGAATTAGGTCATGGATCATCGTTACTTGTTGATTAGGGAAAATGGAACCCTATGTTGCACTTGGATATAAGACGTCATGATCAGATGATGCAATGCAGGGTATCGGTGATTTAATAAACATGTCCAACATTTTATAAGTTAGTTTATACTTTTCCGGACATTTTGGTATACCAAGCACATTTTTCTGATGCACCGATAAAAAGGTTGTTACATTAAATTTCCTCTTTTAATTAGGTCCCTTACTGAGTTATTTTAAACCACAAGGAACTACTTATCCAAATTAGAAGGAGAAGTAGTTGAAAAAGGGAAATCATTTAGTAGTTATCAAAATCGGATTATCCGAAATTTTCCCACTCGGAAAAATCCGATGGACAAAGACAGAACATTTTAAGTACTGAGGTTATTCGGAAATTCCGAATTTCTCTAATCCGGATTATCCGATCGACTCAAGGTACCGAAATTTTTCTAAGGACCAGAGTTTCAGTAGCACTGGATTACATCGGAAAATCCGGCTCGACACGGCTCGGATAATCCGACGCACGGGCAAAGAGCGGCGACGGCGAACTTCATCACACCACGGCGAGGCTACGGCGAGAGAGAGGGAGGGTGGAGTGGTCCAGAAGGGCGCGGTGCTCAGCCTCGGCTCGTGGTTGTGCTCGGCGTGGTCAGGGATGGGCTGGAACGGCGGCAATCGACCGTGGCGGCGCTCGACGTGCAGCGGCAAGGTAGTGGACGGTGACGGCGATTTCGGCCCTCCCGCGTCGATTCCTCCGGTGGAGATGACAAGGACGACGCGGCGGAGCGTTTCCCCCAGGCGGTGGTGCTCGGCGTGGGCTACGGTAGCGGGGAGCGGCGGTCAACGGCGAGTTCGGTGGTGAGCTAGTGGGGAGAAGAAACGGGGGGAAGAGGGAGCAGGTGGGCGGCAGTGGATAGGGAGCAGTGGCCTCGTGGTGGTCTTCTTCTGCAGGAGAGAGCAGGAAGGAGGGGGCCCGGCGATGGCGCGACGTGCAGCTCGGCCACGGCGGCATGGCGACAGTGTGGAGAGAGAGGACGATGCTTTTCCCGAAAACCCCTTGGAGAAAATTGGTTCCTCACGGATAGGTCCTTTTCAGCTTTTAAAGAAAACATCAGCAGCTTTCCACATTTAATTGAGGCACTAAACAATTTTAGAAAAATCTGGCAAAATTTGTGTAGCCTCCCCACATTGTGAAGAAGCTCCACCAAAATTGGTTTCCCAAGATAAAAAGATTTGCACCACTTTTGTTCATAGGTTTCATTTATGGCATTTTGCTAAAATTCAAAAGTGTTGCTCCTTTATTATTTTTAGAGCCATTTCAAAATATTATCTTGGACTCTTGAAACTTCCTTGACAATTATCAGTTGTCAAGCATTTGTATTTTGCAAGTTTGTGTGCCTTCATTAATTTGAAATTTGTTGAAGCACATTTGACAATTTAGTTTTTAAATGTTGCCAAACCTCCACAATTCCCTAGCAACAACCACAAATCCCTAGCACAATTCCCTAGCAACAACAACATGATGCTTGATGCCATGGTGCAATGAACACAAAAGTGGAAAATTTACACCGGTTTTTAGGTTCTCAAATTTTGGGCTGTTACAACTCTACCCTCCTTACAGGAATCTCGTCCCGAGATTCTTAGAGTAGGAAAGAGGGAGAGGTTACAACGGTACTACACGATCTTCTCGCTTCAGGTGGCTTCTTTCTTGAGGAGGATGGCTGAGGGCATCATGAAGATCTTCATCGGCTTCACCTCGAGGTCACTATCACGTACTCCATAGGAAAGAAGGAAAACCTCACCGGAAGGATGGATCTTGGTGGAGATACAACGACCGAGTACCTCCTAGTAGAACTTAGGAAGAGACTTCAAGCATCCCTTGATTTGACAGTTAGGAGACACATGCGTTTGACGGGAGATTGATAAGGAGTTTCCTGTTGGTAGACAACTGTTTCTCAAAGTTTCAGAATATGAACTTTGCACAAGGCCTAAAATTTCTGAGGGAGAGTGTTGAAACAAGATTCCAACAGTTGAAGAGGTAAGTTGTACTAGTCGGCTTGAGTAGAACCTTCCTCACGGAGGAGCATTTCGGATCACCTGAGAAGGGTCGGGAAGATGGATATAGGAAACTTCAGAATCTCCGCAAAGGTTAGTATTGGGAACACTTCTTGATTTTCCAGACATCGGGACAAACTTCTTGAGGATCACCAACTATCGTTTCTGATTGAGAGTCAAACCTGGGAAGTGTAGAGATACTTCAGACTCAGCACCGGTAGGAATAGAAAGCTTTGCGATGCATACCACGGATTACAATTGCTAGGACCCCAAGAGTTGGACTACAATGTCAAACTCCAAAGGAGGAACGAGATGGCGGAACTCGTGTATTAACAGCTTGTCAGGTGACAGCTGCCCTATTTGGATACCTTGCAGCGAGACACGATTGAGTTCTTGATGGGAAACACCATAGGAGACAAAGAAGTTCTCAGACTTCCTCTCTTTCTGGAACAATTCAATCAGTGGCTTGGATGCATAGATGAAATTCTCAAGGGATGGAGGTAACAACATACCATCCCGGGAATATTCTGTATATGCATGATCGAGTTGAGATGATTTCGAGGAACCAGACAATTCACTCGGATCCACGGCGACATCTTTCAGCAATTGCACGTGAACCCGGGAAAGTCACTTCTAACTTCCAGAACACACACCTTGTGACGACACAAAGTTAGTGCTAACAAGTTTCCAATGCTAACGCCCAATATCCAATATGAATCTCCTCAAACATGGAGAAGATAAGAAGGTCGTTGATGGGCTCAACAACAAACTTATCCAGATACTCCAAGACGGTAGACTCATATTTCACCAGAACGAGGCATAAGTATTGGTCAGACTAATGCATTCAGTAGGCTAGCCTGAGTTTGATTTGACGATAGCCCAATTCAAATCAAAATATTTAGAGGTTAGAATATCCAAAGAGGAGATACACTCAGCTTATTGATTGGCTAACCAATCATGCTAAGGAGAGCAATGGATATCCCTAGATTTCCGCACAGTAAGAACTGCTAAGAATATCCGATAGCCACATCATTGCTCACGACTTATCCTTCTCGAGTAACAAGTCACTCGGAACACGGAGAGTAACGAGGAGTAAGAGCATCACTTCATCAAGAGGATCATGACACTTAGCACGACCCCTTGATATAAAAGAGTGTGACACACTAAGCTGGAGCAGAACAACAGCTAGACAAGGCCCTCATTCTGCAGATTACAAAACTTTGACCTGGTCCGGGAAGTGGACAAGGTACTGGAGTTTGTTTCTCCTAACAAGATGAAGTGGAAAGTCTTGACGGATCAAGAGGGTGACTTGCATCGGAACATACCAACGCACGATAAAACTGTACCGACAACCGACAGACAAGGTCGGAGAGCAGATCAGAGTAAGAAACATGCTCAGGAGAAATCCTGAGATGTTGAGGATGCACCGGTTATTACTCAATTGTGATAACCATGCCCAAAAGGGAGAGATGCAGCAGAGTCAAACAAAACTGTAGTAAGATTGTTGTTGATTCGTAGCTCACCCATAAGGACGCCAGAATCTTCTTCTTCAGCAGAGACGTGGTTCAGGCGACGACGCACAATAGGTCCAGCCTTGCCAGCTGGCGGGGCGGGGGCGCGTGCAGGAGTTCCCATGAGAGGTGCCTTCTGAGGGCACTCCCTGAAGTAGTGGCCAGCATGACCACAGGTGTAGCAGATAAGTCCAGTTGGAGCAGGTAGCAGAGGACGATACCCACTTCCGCTTGACCCAAAGGTTGAAGTAGTGGGGCGCGTGGTGGCGTGCTGAGCAATCTTCTCTTGGGCATCCTTTACTGCGTCTACTATGAACTCCATAGAACAATTAGCCGGAAAATGATCATTTCCTTCGCATAGGTAGCAAGTGGCGCTAGCGGTTGGGCACTTGCCGAGTGGATGCTTGTTGAAACAATGCGGGCAACTGCCGGGGCATTGACTCGCCTGATGCCCACCCCTTCCGCACTGACTACATGCCTTTCCTTGTGGTGGTCCATTCTTTCTGGGGTACTTAAGGGGGCACTTCCGGTACGGATGTCCACGCTCCTTACAAGTGTAACACCTGAGTTTGTCTCTAGCTTTCTTGGGCAAAACTTTCGATGTATGGGATTTCTCCCGATCAAAGGGTGTCGAGTGGGTCCCTGGGATGGCTTCGATTTGATGGAGCGGAGGACATTGTGCCATTCTGTAGATTTGACAAGGACGCAGTTAGTATCCACCTCGGTAGGGTTGAGACATTATCATTAGCGTACTCAAGTACTCAGACTAGGGACGATAATGCTTTGTGTAACCACTAGCAAGGGATCAACAAGACAGAACTTGGGTCAAAGATCAGCATCATGTACCAGTAGCGTGAGATTCAAATGGCTAAGAAACCACGTGATTCAACCCACACTATCCGGCACAATCCGGGACCTTATGTTCAAGTCCTTGGGTTAGAACCCGGCAAATGAGCAATTGATTAGACTTGGTAGAAACATCTGAGTTGATTTCGGATTGACAACGCAGCGGGAGCAACTGGACACATAACACTAACGGTCGAACCCAACCCCGTTTCTAATCATTTTGAGGTAACAGATGAGAAGTAAAACTTTCTAACTCAAATCGAGGTAAGATTGCTCCGAGATTAGAGGGTAACCAGATAAGGAGTAAAAATAATCCTAAGCAAGTTTTCACAACTCATTTTTAGTTTCAAAATAATTTTCACAAACACTAGACTCAACGTCGACCAGTAGAAGGGTTACCTACAGGCAGTCCTGCTCTGATACCAACTTGTGGCGCCCTGACCCGACTGCTATACATTGATGCTGAGTGTCACCGGTTAAGCGATACAACCGGAGGTTACGGGTTTACCAATCCCCGGCCAAAACCTTTGGCAGGCGTTGCTCGGACTTAATCACCGGCAACGCAACACCCCGATTGATGCCTTAACACAGGCTCAACTATCAATGCATAATAGAGAGATCAAGACTTGTGGAACAACTGGCACATCACAGACTCTACGACACAAATCATTATAGTTCAACTCTTATAATAGAGAAAGATAGCAAATGACAACCAGAGGTCACAGACCCAACATTACAACAAGCGGAAGCAAAATAGGTTGTTCTAAACAACAAGAACCAAATTATGGCCTAAGAGGCCTACAGATAAACATTCCAGCGCCAGCTGTTCCGGGATGTCCCAAGCTGCCACCTGGGAACCCCAGACTACTCGTCGACGTCCACAAAGAACCCACCTTCGAGGTCGGTGAAGTCCTCCTCTGAAACAAAACAAACGACGTTGAGTTCGACGAACTCGCAAGATTATATATAGAGCATTAGCTCGATGAGGCTTTCAAAGTTATATGGCTGTTTTGCATAAAGCTGATTTTATTTATGAAAACATAACTCAAAGGCATCGACTATTCAGAGTATTTTCAAAAAGGGGGTAAGAAGTAACTCTTTCTTTCGATCACCTTTCTCAACATCTACCATCATCAACCACTGTACCTGTTCATCAAAGGCACCTCCCCGAATCACCCTCGAGGAAGTCAACCTTGCATTCTTGAGTGGTATCTTTAGTACCCAGTTTTTAATCATTCCGTTAAAGTTATTCTATGATCTTATCGTCCTTGCCCAAGTCGTCCGTAACCGTGGACACGGCTTTTCGAAAAGATTTACCCTGCAGGGGTGTACAATGTTTGCCACGCGTACCGTCCGGCCCATTACCTGTACAATTAGCTCTCTTCCTTGGAAAGCCGGCTGGGTGGGAGCGGTGTCGACTTCTCCCTCGTTAAGGACTTTCCAGGATCATCAGTGGCGGCAGGGCAGCCAGTGCCTACAACACCCGCCCCACGGCCACTTATTTTCCTAACACCACCATCCTCATCCCAGTTCATACCACCATCATCACGCGCGCGCAAATGGAAGCCCGAACTAGAGGACCCTGGCTAGCCCCGCCCGAGTTATTTAGTCTATGAGGGTTCCTGCAATTGCATAGGCCTCACGCATGGTTGCACGCTCAGTCTTGGTTCAAGAGGTAAAGAACTCGCACCTAGGCGGCGAGAACGAGACAAAACACTACAACCACAGTGGCCTCTCATCCCCACCTTTAAGCATGTTATTATCCGTCACCACAATTTCTCCACCATCATTCTCATCTCATCACCTGTTTCCAACATGAACCATCCATCGTATAGCTATGCAATTAACTAAGCATGGCTAAGCATCAACATAGCATAGTAAGTATCTCGGTCAACAATACAAACCTATGGTTAATAGGAGGGGAACAGGTATTGGCATCGGAAACTTAATGCAACTATGGGATACTCTAATCCAATAAATTGACATTTGGAACCGCATGCAATATTATAGTGGAGAAAATACTTGCGGAAAATAGGATAAGATATGCTCAGAGGGGGGATTACGCTTGCCTTGCTCAACGTGCTGGTAGTACGGCTCTTCGGGGTATTGTGGAGTAACCCCGGCTGCTTGATCTATCGAAGCATAAAAACACGGGAAGGAACAATCAATCACCACACATGCTTCACAAATGCAATGCGCATACACATGATGACATGACATTTTAAATCCCCGGGAGGAGGATGATTCAACTATTCAAATTAAACAGAGTCCGGATGCTTAAAGGGGCGCATCTCGAATATACCGTGGAATTAGGTCATGGATCATCGTTACTTGTTGATTAGGGAAAATGGAACCCTATGTTGCACTTGGATATAAGACGTCATGATCAGATGATGCAATGCAGGGTATCGGTGATTTAATAAACATGTCCAACATTTTATAAGTTAGTTTATACTTTTCCGGACATTTTGGTATACCAAGCACATTTTTCTGATGCACCGATAAAAAGGTTGTTACATTTAATTTCCTCTTTTAGTTAGGTCCCTTACTGAGTTATTTTAAACCACAAGGAACTACTTATCCAAATTAGAAGTAGAAGTAGTAGAAAAAGGGAAATCATTTAGTAATTATCAAAATCGGATTATCCGAAATTTTCCCACTCGGAAAAATCCGATGGACAAAGACAGAACATTTTAAGTACTGAGGTTATTCGGAAATTCCGAATTTCTCTAATCCGGATTATCCGATCGACTCAAGGTACCGAAATTTTTCTAAGGACCAGAGTTTCAGTAGCACTGAATTACATCGGAAAATCCGGCTCGACACGACTCGGATAATCCGACGCACGGGCAAAGAGCGGCGACGGCGAACTTCATCACACCACGGCGAGGCAACGACGAGAGAGGGAGGGTGGAGTGGTCCAGAAGGGCGCGGTGCTCACCCTCGGCTCGTGGTTGTGCTCGGCGTGGTCAGGGATGGGCTGGAACGGCGGCAATCGACCGCGGCGGCGCTCGACGTGCAGCGGCGAGGTAGTGGACGGTGACGGCGATTTCGGCCCTCCCGCGTCGATTCCTCCGGCGGAGATGACAAGGACGACGCGGCGGAGCGTTTACCCCAGGCGGTGGTGCTCGGCGTGGGCTACGGTAGCGGGGAGCGGCGGTCAACGGCGAGCTCGGTGGTGAGCTAGTGGGGAGAAGAAACGGGGGGAAGAGGGAGCAGGTGGGCGGCAGTGGATAGGGAGCAGTGGCCTCGTGGTGGTCTTCTTCTGCAGGAGAGAGCAGGAAGGAGGGGGCCCGGCGATGGCGCGACGTGCAGCTCGGCCACGGCGGCATGGCGACAGTGTGGAGAGAGAGGACAATGCTTTTCCCGAAAACCCCTGGAGAAAATTGGTTCCTCACGGATAGGTCCTTTTCAGCTTTTAAAGAAAACATCAGCAGCTTTCCACATTTAATTGAGGCGCTAAACAATTTTAGAAAAATCTGGCAAAATTTGTGTAGCCTCCCCACATTGTGAAGAAGCTCCACCAAAATTGGTTTCCCAAGATAAAAAGATTTGCACCACTTTTGTTCATAGGTTTCATTTATGGCATTTTGCTAAAATTCAAAAGTGTTGCTCCTTTATTATTTTTAGAGCCATTTCAAAATATTATCTTGGACTCTTGAAACTTCCTTGACAATTATCAGTTGTCAAGCATTTGTATTTTGCAAGTTTGTGTGCCTTCATTAATTTGAAATTTGTTGAAGCACATTTGGCAATTTAGTTTTTAAATGTTGCCAAACCTCCACAATTCCCTAGCAACAACCACAAATCCCTAGCACAATTCCCTAGCAACAACAACATGATGCTTGATGCCATGGTGCAATGAACACAAAAGTGGAAAATTTACACCGGTTTTTAGGTTCTCAAATTTTGGGCTGTTACACCTACCCCTCTGGAACCCAGCAAGCTCGACATCGACACCCTGCGGCTAAGGACTCAGGATCTGGAGACCTCACGGGGTCGCCTACAACCCAGAGATCAAAGGCCATGACCCAAGAGCCCGAGTACCCGACAGGAGGCTGGGCTCCCTCTCGGGTGTACCACCGTACAGCGCAAGGGATAAGCACGCCAACATGTGCTAGAAGCTCCGAGAAGACTTTGGCGCCAAGACGAAGAAGGCGCCCAGTGACATCGCCTGGTAACGTGGTCGGTGGGGCTGTCAGGCCCTGTCCGCCCCGCTTTCCATAAAGGTGGATCGTCACCTAACCACGGAGGAATACTAGGACGAGAAGAGGCCACGTCGCCCCCAATAGACCACTGGGGGGGTTTTCCCTCCTAAAATCTCCCACGCTCCTCGCGTGACCCTTGTGGCATCCCCTTGGCCTATAAAAGGAGGACCAGGGTCACCGAGACAAGGACCCCAAGTTCGAAGCAATGCAAGACTAGACTAGGGTTGAGAGGGTAGAGAGAGAGGTGATCTCCTTCGGATCAGGATCTGCTCTTCGTCTACCTCTATCCAGATACCCTCCGGGTACTCACCCGCAAGGCACCTTGTAAGCCACAGCATGATGAACACCTCAATCCAGACATGCAGGAGTAGGGCTGTTAGACTCCGGGCGGCCTGAACCTGGGTAAACTCTTTGTGTCTCTGTGTTGATTGTTTGGATCGTCCGTTCGAAGAGCTTGACATCTGTCACTCGGGAGAGACGATTCTCAGCCTCCTTTGCGGCTTTGCGCCCCGTAACAAACCTAAAAAGGGGGTAACCTTTACTCCCGGTGTCCGTCTGCCGAGACACGACAAAATATTTACCGAGAAATTAAATCTTACAAAGTTTGACAAGAATTATGCAAGGGATTATCAATATCTACATTAAAAATAAATGTAAGAATGAATTTTGAATGATCTATTGATATTGATTTATGGTTGTAGATGTATACATTTTCTCATACTTAGAAACCATCAACTTTAACAAAATTTATATTTGTCTTATATTTTGGAACAAAGTAAGTATAAATTGCCCCTCCAATTCTGAGAAATAAAATAAGGAGCAGTCTAAGTTACAACTGATAATTTCTCGATCACTTATTGTTATCCATCAAATGAAGATTTTCTAAATCCTTTTGCACCTGCAAAGTCTTACCGGGTGCCTTTCCCTTCCTAGTGATGACTTAGATTTTGTTATATTTCTCGCAAC
Source organism: Poa pratensis (assembly GCA_947311845.1). NCBI lineage: Eukaryota > Viridiplantae > Streptophyta > Magnoliopsida > Poales > Poaceae > Poa > Poa pratensis. Next base: position 35,325,468 of record CAMZMU010000089.1, on the reverse strand, counting down.
GTCGTAACTGGATCCTATGGCAAAATGCATTAGATGATGCCATAGTCATATCGAAGAACAAGGCTACGTGTAGAACGAAAGTACAAGCACATCATAGTCATAAACATGTATACATTAGAAGATATATGGATTGGGAATATCCCTTTAGCTACCCAATCTGTGACATTTATTTTGCTTATAACCAACAAACTAGGACTATAGCTGATTTGTGGGATGGCACCCAGTTAAGATGCAATTTTAGAAGAACTTTCACCGATAAAATGATGGTCCAATGGCAAGAGATTGTGGAAATTGCTAGAACTTTGAATCTCTGAGGAAGAAGACCAGCTTATCTGGCAATTTGAGTCGAACAGTGCAAATTCCTCTAAATAAGTGTTTGTTTTGGTTAATTTTAGACGGATTAGACCTATATACCAACCCTCGGTTTGGGCATTGAAGGTCCCACTAAGAATACATGTTTCTATATGGTTTTTCTCTCAAAATAAAGTAATTGTTAGAGACAACTTGAGAAAAAGAGGCATGTCAAAACTTTTAAAATGTGACTTTTGTAAAGAAATTGAGTTTGTCGGTCACTTGTTCTTTGGATGCATAGTTAAAAAACACTTTGTCTGCCACCGAAATTTATAAGCCGTCTTCTCCACAAACTTAAGCTAAAAAGAAGAGGCCTAGACAACTAGTCTGCCCGAGTAAACTGCTTCTTCTCCACTGGATAGAGTTTTCGCGGGCCATGCATGCAAGGTGCGGTGACAGCTGATCAGAAAATAAGGCCATGCTTTTGTGTGTAATCGGTGCCAGCTTGCATGGGGCATGGGCAAATATGTGATCGAGTGTAGGAAGGAAAAGGTTAGACTTAGATAGGAGAGAACCAAAAAAGTATTCACTCCGTTCCAAAAAGGGTGACTTCCATTTGTGTAAAACTGGATGTATCTAGCTATATACTCCCTCCGTCCAAAAATAAGTATCTCAAGTTTGTCCAAAAGTAGAGGTATGAGATACTTATTTTTGGACGGAGGGAGTACATGTCTAGGTACATCCACTTTTGCACAAATGGAAGTCATTCTTTTTAGAACGGAGGGAGTAGAAGGAAAAAAGATACATGAGCCGCACCCCTGCGGACATGCATATGCATGCACGTTTCGGTACTTTCTTTTGCCCATGGAAAGCTGTCTACGTATGACAGCCCCTCTAGCTAGGACAGAGACGGCATCGCCGTGGAAACTCGTCGCCAGGTCCGGCAAGAGGGTGACCCAGTTGCACCCTGCGCCGCAACATCGACTTGTTATGCCTCAGTCATTTGTTCCCCACTACATCGATCCTTGCATCACCATCATTCAGGTTCAGTTGGTTGTGCACCGGAAAACCGCGACACAAGAAAAGCGCATAGCTAGGGTGATGACACCTTTTCGTCTCAAGAGCGCGTACATGCATGTGGGTGATTCAAGGTCGCCCAAAGCTCTGCTTACAGAATAACGACAGCTTTAATACTGTAGGTGAAATGTATTTATGGAAAAAATAGGTGAAATGTATGCCATTGTGGCATGCAAATTTGCAAAATTTGATCAAAACATATCTTCATCGTGTCCTCCTACACGAGAAAACAGAAGCATCTTACTCTTTGTCATATTGGAGAAAGTTTTTTTTTGTAGACCACAAGTGTTCGTATTTTTGGATGTAACTTTTACATGTGAAGAAATAGGCTTTCGCCCCGCTATATTAATATAGCAATCACCCGATACAAGATTGATACCACTGCTGGGGCAAAACAGTATAGTCACGCCCAAAAGAAAAGAAAGAGAAAAAAGAGAAGAAAAGAAAGCCGACATAGGCGGATCAACGAAAACAAAAAAGACTCGCAACCGCTGTGTCCTCTCTGGCAAAGTCCCACCACTAAACTAGCACTCTGAATCGCCGCGTACCAAGCAACACCTCTAAGAAGGAAAACAACGATGACGCTGCTGCTGCCCGGACTGATCCTAGGGTTTCCCCCGGTACGCTACAGGTAGTGGAGAAGAGGTACACCCGACGCCCTTCAAGAAGGGACAACGACACCCGTAGGCATCACTGCGTCGGTGTCAAGATGACAGGGATTTCTCCCGACCCCGAAAAACCACATCCCTGAACAATCAGAAGCGCTCCACCCAGCTTGCCACCCACCAACAAACGCCACCATGGAATTGAGTCGCCATTGTTGTATCACCAGGCAAGCACTGCACGACTGATGCATGTAAAATGCATACATGAACTTTACATTTTATTACATGTTATTCCATGTTATTTGCATCATATAAGGGTTATATTCATGATTTATATTAAGTTTTGGGGATAATTAACAACTCCTCCATTTTTCTGGAATTAACCCTGCGCTGTCAGAAAACTCCTTTTTCTATATTTTGATGTTTCAGGGACCCAAACGACGTCCAAATGACCTGAAACTTTACGGGGATCACTTTTTTAGAAGGAACGAAACGTAGGCGCAAAGGAATCGAAAAAACGGAGACCAGAAGGCTGAAAGGGGTGGGCCCACGCGGCCAGATTCCCTGACCACGTGGGGTCCCCCATCCTAGCCCTCGGGCCTCCGCTGCCGTCGATCTTTCTTCCCGAAGCTTCGTCTTGACCTAAAAACGACTATATATAGACCCCGCAGAGCTTTCGCGAAAGGGAGCGCCGCCGAAACACAGAAAGCACGAAACAGAGACCTGGAGCTGAAGATTGGAGGGGGAAAACTCCGGCGGGGCGCTGCTGGTGTGGTATCCTTCCCCTCCAACAACATCTCCACCGACACCATGATGAAGAGGGAGTAGTCCGCCCCTGGACTATGGGTTTGTGGAAGTAACTTATGTATCTCTCCTCTCTATGAGCTTCACTAATTAGTACCGTATGAGCTGCTGAATATGATTACGGTCATCTATGTAATTCCTTTGTGGTGGATCTTTATTATGAGTTAATACATGTTTGAGATTGCAATGGTTTTGTTTCAGTTATGAAAGTAGATGCATATTATGTACCCCGTTCTTATTTACTTGTCATGATCAAGCATGTTTATGAGAGCATGTGAGGGGAACGTGTGCATTAGTTGGAGTAACGGGGGTGGCTAGTGCAGTGAACGTGAGAGAAAGTTCTGCGATCCACTTGGGTTTTCTACCTTACTTTGTTGCCTCACTAGGGATAAACAAAAATACCATGCTACCGGAGAGTGGATGTGACCTTGGCCACTATCTCCATGACTAGATCTAGCATGTTCTTATTTTAACTTCATGTCATTGAACTTATTGCTATGCTCTGATTTATCTTAATTACTAAGGTGTTATGATTTAGTTCGCATCTTGGTGGAGCATAAGAGAGAGAGAACAACTTATACTTGAGATCTCTATGTTAGGACGTGATGCCCATATTATTAATAACTTGTCAAACCATGTCTTGCCATTTTACATGTTAATTTTAGTGTTCCACTGTCTACCACGTTATCAAGAGAGAGTGCATTTGTGAAACCATGAACCCCGGTCCATTTTTAATCATAAGAAACACCTTTCCAACACTTTTATCATCACTTTTGTTTGCTGGCATTATTAAATCCGAAAATACAAAAACACTTTTACATCTTGCATTCATCATAAAAAAAACCCAAAAATATCATTTATCATTACTACCATCATCCTTGCATATTTATTTACCATCATTGCATATTTACTTATTGTTTGCATTGCATATTATTTTATTATAATTCTCACACCTTGTGCTTGACAACCACTTGGTGAGGTTGAGGGCACAAAACAATCTATTTTGTTGCAGGTTCTCAAGAGAAGGATAAGGAGATAACACCTAAAATACTGGTTCCCCGAGAGTTCGATATTAAACCCTCGAGTCACCCCTCGTGGGGAAAACTGTCTTCCACTTACTACATACACTCTGCACTTGGAGTCTCAACCTAACCCATTTACTTTTCACGCAGGTAATCACACGAAGGGCCGTCAAGACCTTTTCTGGCACCGTTGTGGGGTAACTACGTGAAGGGCCATCAAGACGTTTTCTGGCGCCATTGCCGGGGAACCATAGCTGAAAGGTTTAGCCAAGGATCACTCACATCAAGTCAACTTCATCACCAACTTGTGTAACAACCTAAGCTTGGGGAAGTTGCACCTACGTGAGCATCATCTTATCAATCTTTACCTACAATCATTTTATTTTGTTTTGTTCTTGTCTTGCATATCATCTTTATATTTCGGTTTGCATATTTATATTCAGTTTTGCATTTTTGTGTTGCATTTGTTATTTCAAGTTGCATTAGTGTCATTTTACTTTCAGTTTTGCATAAAAAATTAAAAACACATAAAAACTTGTTGAAATGGGAGATAGAACTAAATTGTGTGACTACACAAACACTCCTAATGATCAATTTATTGCTAAGCCTATCACCACACCTGAGATTACTGCTGAGAGCTATAAAGTTAGTCCTAGTTTGTTAAACTTGATAACTAGGGAATAATTTGGTGATAGTGCTGTTGAGGATGCCTCTATGCATCTTCATGATTTTATTGAAATCTGTGACATGCAAAAGTTTAAAAATGTTGAAAGTAATGTCTTAAAACTGAAGTTATTTCCTTTCTCACTTAGAGGAAAAGCTAAAGAGTGGCTACATTCATTACCTACTGGTAGTATTAATTCTTGGGATGATTTAAAAGAAGCTTTCATTAAGAAATATTATCCCCCTGTTAAAATATTGCAAAATAGAAACAATATCCTCTCTTTTAGGCAAAATGAAAATGAACATGTTGCCATGGCTTGGGATAGGATTAAACTCATGCTTAGAACTTGTCCATTACATGGGGTTAATGAATGGACCATTTTACACTCTTTTTACAATGGTCTAAATTACATGTCTAGAAATATACTTGATTCAGCTGCTGGAGGTGCTTTCATGGAAAAAACTATATTAGAAGCTAAGAACATTTTGGAAAGTATCTTGCAAAATTATTGTCAATGGCATACTGATAGAGCACCTAGTTCATCTAAGAAAGTGAACTCTATAGAAGAAACAAATGATTTGTCATCTAAAATGGACACCATTCTTGCTTTTATTAATAAACAAATTTTTGAAAATATGCCTTTGCAAGTGTTGGAGATATGCCCTAGAGGCAAATAAATAATAAGATTTATTGCATTATCTCTTTAAGTTTATAAATAGTTTTATACCATGCTATAACTGTATTAATCGGAATTGTTAATACACGTGTGGTATGTAAACAAACCAGAGTCCCTAGTTAAGCCTCTAGATAAACTAGTCCATCAGTCAATGGATGATCGTGATTTCCCGATCATATTGCATTAACAGTTGATGGTGGAGTCATTTTATTGGGAGAATAATTTGATGGACATTACCCAAAGTATTGCAGTTAGGATCGTATCAGATAGTTCAACACTGCAATAGGATTATAACGTGGTAGCTTATTCCTTAGACCGTGAGATTACATCAAGTCGCTGCTTCTGAAAGATACGGCTGATCGCATCAAACGTCATGCCTCATAAGCTGACAATAAGGTGACACTTTCGGGTATTGGAAGGAAGTAGTCGGGGCGAGTAATCAAGAGCGGGATTTGTTCATCCGTGTGACGGATTGATATGCTGGGCCCACTCGGTGAGATTATATCTGTAAAGCTGCGCAGCGTATGACTAGGTCATTGAGATATAATTTCATGGGAACGAGTAAAGCAACCTTGTCGGTAACGAGATAAAACACAACATCGGATGTTGACGATCGTATCTCGGACAAGGAAGTATCAACGAACAAAGGGAATGACCATATCATGTTAACGGTTCAAAGATGATTCAAGGATGATTTATTCTAGAATGCACGGGGCCGTCATAGTCATCCAGGGCTCCCTGACGGTCATTGGCGGAGGGTCTCGACCATGTCCGGAGTATTCTCGAACCGAGGGTAACACACTTAAGGTCTTGACGACGCTAGGAGAACGTTTTGGAAACATCGGAGTGGCTTAGGTATAGAGATAGGAGGTTTCGGAAAGGTTCCGGCAAGAACGGAAGAGTTCCGGGGAAGACCGGAAGAGTTCCGGGGAGACCGAAGTGAGTTCGGAATGATCCGGAAATTGTTTCGGAGTCAGGGAGATTAAATAGTATGTAAATATATTAATTATGGAATTATATATATTTATATTAATTTAATATAAAAAAAAAGGAAAAAAGGGGGCACCTTAATGGGCCATAGGGCCCAAGAGGGGAAGCTCCCCCCCATGTGAGGGGTGCGGCTGGGCCCTTGGGGCCCATGCGCCACCATGGGGTGCGGTTGGCCCAAGGGGCAGCCGCACCACCCCCTCTCCTCTTTAGTCCCACATTGCCTAGTTGAGGAGAGGTGCAACCCTCTCTCCAATAAATAGGGACCCGGATTAATTGGAAAAATACACAGAAAATTCAGGAATTAATTCCGGTTGGCCCAGGCTTCTCCCTAGTCCAATTCCTCCCTCCCCATCTCTCGACGTGCGCGGTCCCAAGTCTGGACAGCGTATACGGGAGACCTATAAACCGCAGCGCACCGTTGTGCTGCGGGTTTCCACCCAAAGTTCTCGCTTCCGCTATTCCGGCTGGATCGGGGAGCACGGAGGTCATCGTCAAGGTCCGTACGTGTGCGAGTACTCGGAGGTGCTGCTCTCTCACGAGTTCGGCACTAGGAGCTTCTTCATCGCCGCGTCTCCTTCTTCTTCGTCGCGCCAAGTTCTCCGCGACCTTGAGGTCGGCTACGTACGTCTTCATCGGCAACGCTTGTGCGGGAGCGTAATTCCCGCTATCGGTCTACAAGGGTATGTTTCCGATGACTTCTCCGTTACCGCATTACTAGATAGATAGATCCTGGCTAGTTTCGGTGTTGCGATAGTTAGAAAAATTATTGTTTTCTGCTACGAACCCCATCAGTGGTATCAGAGCCGATCTATGCGTAGTATTGCTGGTACGGTTAGAACACATGTTGAATGTGGGCATCGATTCTGTAATTGTTACCCTCTCGCGTGCACTTGCTAATGTTGTTGGCATTGAGTTGATGAAGCGGCCCGGACCGACCTTACGCGTACGCTTACGCGAGACTGGTTCCGCAACTAACATATGGCTTGTACCATATATGCGGCTGGCGGGTGTCTGTCTCTCTCTCTTTAGACGGCATGGCATTTTCAATGGAGGGCCCTGAAAAGGGTGTAATAGAGACAATTATTTAATCGCTGTTGTGGTTGTATGTTCGTAGGTAAGAAACGGTTCTTCACGAAAGCCCTAGCAGCCACGTAAAACATGCAAAAGATAAAGTAGAGAGCGTCTAACTTTGTTTTGCAGTGGGGCATTTTAATATGACATGGTTACGGTAAGTTTTATGTTATCGGAGGCAAAGGTGGCACCGTAGACTCGGAGCATTGCCAGGAGGCGCGCCATGAAGGCCAAGGCGCGAGGCCATGTCATATCGCACTTCATTACATTATTTTGATATTGTTTGTTGTGTGTGCATCCTATTTGAGTGCTTATATAAAGATATATACAACGGTAGCAATATTAGGATGATCCCAAATTAATACCAAAATTGTGTTCGCCTTAGTGTGCACCACCAATAAAGTTCTACGTTACGGGGTACGTCGTTTCGGTCGCTTTCGTTACACTCGTCTCTTCGTTCGCATACAGTGGGTGTAAGCCACGTTGCACACGCAAACACTAAGGTTAAATTGGCGAGCCTAGTATGTACAGACATAGCCTCGGAACACGGGTGATCGAAAGATCGAGCATGAGTCGCATGATTGTTGCGATTGGTAATTCGTTGCCTACCTTGAATTATTCTATCCGCCGATCGAGGGGGTAGTTAATGGATTGGGATCGTGTAATCACTAAGTTATTTTGTTTGGGATAATTTCTTAGTGGAGTGTATTTTGATAATGTGATTATAAAATAAACTCATAATTTTATAAACTTAGCCTTACCTAGTCTTTGCAAATTATCTTGTAGATCATGCCTTATCCTAAGGAAGAAAGTCTTGAGTTCAACCATTTTATTAGAAAAGAAAGTCTCCGGAACGATGGATCCAACTTCATGACGTGGTACAGAAACCTGAAAGACGTCCTCTACCAGAACGACATTTCTTACGTGATAGGAGAATTGTTAGGAGATAAACCAGGAGACTCCGCAAGTGCAGAGGCGAAAGAGGATTTTCGTCAGCGTCGTGAGTTGGAGAAGTGTTCAGATCACGATGTATGTCTGCATGGATCATGAGCTGAAAAATGAGTTTCGCCATATGGAACCCGCTGTGATGATAGGTGCTCTTAAAGTTCGGTTCTTGAACCGAATGAAGCAAGAGCAGTACAAGCAGCTGGACAAGTTTCTTTCACTCAAGATGGAAGAACATACCTGCTTGGAGACACATTTGTGTAAGATGTTTGACATTCACGATGATCTCACAAACACATGCGATTACTGGATGGCGGATACTTTTGCAATACAGGCGGTGTTGCGTTCTCTACCTCCTAGCTATGAGGAGCTTGTCGATGAGTATATACTTAAGAGTGATTTCCTCCTCTTCAATGATTTCCTGGTCGAAATCAAAGATGTGGAGGTGGAACCCATCGAAGGAGAAATAGATGACACGCAAGGTATATTTGATATACAAAGTTATAATTGTTATTTCTTACACTTGTTGATATTAAAGTATTTGATACTTATGTTCTGTTTTATTGAAACAGCACCAGAATATAACAGGAAAATTGCAGAGTTCGACATGATGTTGCGGAATGATGGCAAGGCAAAGTAGTTGATGGCCAAGGAGTTTCACGCCCATAGTTATCAAGTTTTGATTAGTAGTTTTGAATAAGAGTTTTGTAGTCGAATTTGAGAGTGATTGTAATAAGTATGTCTTATATTCGATGAGACAAGTTATTCATATTTGTAAGAGACAAGCAAGTTGTTTTTATTATGAATAAAGTTTTCTTATGATCATATTTCGATTATGAATAAGTTATTCATGCATTAATCTTTTTGATAGCAAAGTGGATTTGAATGTTAAAATAAATATCCTAAGTCAATAATAAAATGCACTACCGAATTTTTAATCATTGCAAATATTTTGGATACTTTGATCTTGTGTATTTGCATGCGTGATGTCTAATGAGACATGATGATTGAAAATATTGATAAGTCAATATGAGAAGAAATTTGATTTGAGATCATGCAAGATGATTGTTAAATTAAATTGTGTAGTGGAAATTATTATTGAAACCTTTGTTGTATGTCTAAGTAAATAATAAGTATTTACTAAAAGATACAATTATCTGAAATTATTTGATTTGATCAAGAAAGATTTTTCGGATAGAAAAGGAGGATATAAAATCAAGTCATTGTAATTGGATTATAATAGCAAGGATTTTAAAGATTTATTTTATCATGAAGGTTTGTGAAAATTCGGTTCACAAAAGGACTTGTGAAATTCGGTTCACAAAATTATGATGCTAATCAAACATGTTGATTTATGTAGACATTATAATCATACTCTATTTTGAATAAAGTATAGTCCTAAAAATTATCTCTTAATATTTTAGAAATCACGTAGAAGGTTTTTCCGTTAGAATTAGTAAACTCCCTATTTTGAAGTCTTCACCCAAAATTCGTATGAACGACAATAAGTTGTGTGTCATGGTTTATAGATTATATGATAATACGAAACTATGTACGAAATAGTTCTTTGTAAAATATTCATAGGAATGAATATATGTTTCATATGGTAAACACCAACAAGGGCAAAACTAGTATTGCTAACTTGGTGATTCATTGAAAACAAGTTTCAAGAAAGGATATGAAATAAAGAAAAGCTTAAAAGGGGTAATTGACCTTACTCGATTTGTGAGAGAAATATTGTTTGGAATTTGATCCGACAACAAAACTCCACAAATGAAATGAAAAATGATGATATTTGATCATGGTGTTTTCATGCAAGGAGCTTTTTATAAATAGTAGGCATTAAAGAATATTTTCTGTCCGGTCACAGATTAATATTTCATGATTTAATGAGCTTGTTACTAGAACAAGGGATACCTACGAAATACAAAGAAATTGGGTGCCAAATTCGAATTGTGACTATAGAGTCATAAATCCAAAAGGTTGCATTCAAGATTGTATTAGTAAATGTTGCTTGAATCTTATTAAGTAAAAGGGTTACTTGATTTTTCACATGACAAGTTGTGTGAAAAGAATGAAACTGTGAGAAGGACATAAAGCTAATTTTGTCATGAAGAATGTCTTTGACAAAATCAAAATTGTTTTGACTACATTGGATGTAGACATGCCTAAGTCTTTTGGATTTGTATTAACAAGTATAATACATCGTATTTGGAATTTTCGAATTGATACATGATCAAGGATTTCGGTTATGACCGAAATATCGAAGGAAATTATATCCGTATAATTTAAGTGGGAGTAGGACAGCTTACCGGAATAATATGTAAGTGACATATTGTTAAGTGGGAGCTTGTGGGCTACACAATATGAAATGTGTTTGACATTTTGAGTGGGAGCATTACAAGTTACACAATCTCAAATGTAATTGACATTTTGAGTGGGAGCTTAGTCAGGTGTTTATATGTAAATGACATATAATAGATAGGTACTAGGAAAATGAATTAGAAGTAATTATTGAATTACGATAAAATCATATATGTTTAAAATGTGAGCATCTGTTTTGAATAGATCATTTTAAAGAAGTCGAGGTGTTTTTCCAGATTAGATTCTGATGTGTCAGAATAAGACGTAACGAGGAATTGGTCCTTGTAAATCTGGATAAAGTAATCATGGTTGTAAAATATGCTGCACTTCTATGCCATGATAAGGTGGCAGCATATTAACCATATTATATACTCGAAAAGATATGATTAGTATTCTTACAAGAAGAATAAGCGCTGAGATGAATTTGTGATTCATTATTAGTGGAACCAAAATTATCCTTCATAGTTTAAAAGAAACTAAGGATATGTGGTTATTTCAAATCTGTAAAGGATGATGAGTTTAACAAATGTTGTGTTAAAAGGATCAACCTAAATGACAGAAAGAAATAAGGATCAAGTCGTTATAGGATAAACTAAAAGGCATTAGGCTGACAATAGAATGTCAGGATCTACTTAGGTAAATATAGAAGTATAAAGATACTGCAAAAGTACATAGAGTTGGTAGAGAAAAGGTATTCTCTAAAACTGAGTGTGTTTAATGCAATTAACTGATATTGGATCAGAGTAAGCGCAGGGAAACAAAAGTCTCACTTAGTTGCCAAATATGTATATTTGTTATTAAGATAGCATGATGATATCAAATAAGGTGATATCAATGGTTTGCAAAGAGCTTATGGTTATGAAAGGTTCAGGCCGAAGGAAACCTCTTCCACGAGCGAGCATTATCATAAACACTTATAAAAGATAAGGTTGTATGATTGGTATAGAAATGCAGCTGGATTTATTTGTAATCTAGTGCAAGTGGGAGACTGTTGGAGATATGCCCTAGAGGCAAATAAATAATAAGATTTATTGCATTATCTCTTTAAGTTTATAAATAGTTTTATACCATGCTATAACTGTATTAATCGGAATTGTTAATACACGTGTGGTATGTAAACAAACCAGAGTCCCTAGTTAAGCCTCTAGATAAACTAGTCCATCAGTCAATGGATGATCGTGATTTCCCGATCATATTGCATTAACAGTTGATGGTGGAGTCATTTTATTGGGAGAATAATTTGATGGACATTACCCAAAGTATTGCAGTTAGGATCGTATCAGATAGTTCAACACTGCAATAGGATTATAACGTGGTAGCTTATTCCTTAGACCGTGAGATTACATCAAGTCGCTGCTTCTGAAAGATACGGCTGATCGCATCAAACGTCATGCCTCATAAGCTGACAATAAGGTGACACTTTCGGGTATTGGAAGGAAGTAGTCGGGGCGAGTAATCAAGAGCGGGATTTGTTCATCCGTGTGACGGATTGATATGCTGGGCCCACTCGGTGAGATTATATCTGTAAAGCTGCGCAGCATATGACTAGGTCATTGAGATATAATTTCATGGGAACGAGTAAAGCAACCTTGTCGGTAACGAGATAAAACACAACATCGGATGTTGACGATCGTATCTCGGACAAGGAAGTATCAACGAACAAAGGGAATGACCATATCATGTTAACGGTTCAAAGATGATTCAAGGATGATTTATTCTAGAATGCACGGGGGCCGTCATAGTCATCCAGGGCTCCCTGACGGTCATTGGCGGGAGGGTCTCGACCATGTCCGGAGTATTCTCGAACCGAGGGTAACACACTTAAGGTCTTGACGACGCTAGGAGAACGTTTTGGAAACATCGGAGTGGCTTAGGTATAGAGATAGGAGGTTTCGGAAAGGTTCCGGCAAGAACGGAAGAGTTCCGGGGAAGACCGGAAGAGTTCCGGGGAGACCGAAGTGAGTTCGGAGTGATCCGGAAATTGTTTCGGAGTCACGGGAGATTAAATAGTATGTAAATATATTAATTATGGAATTATATATTTATTTATTAATTTAATATAAAGAAAAGGAGAAAAAAGGGGCAGCCACCTTAATGGGCCATAGGGCCCAAGAGGGGAAGCTCCCCCCCATGTGAGGGGTGCGGCTGGGCCCTTGGGGCCCATGCGCCACCATGGGGTGCGGTTGGCCCAAGGGGCAGCCGCACCACCCCCTCTCCTCTTTAGTCCCACATTGCCTAGTTGAGGAGAGGTGCAACCCCTCTCCTCCAATAAATAGGGACCCGGATTAATTGGAAAAATACACAGAAAATTCAGGAATTAATTCCGGTTGGCCCAGGCTTCTCCCTAGTCCAATTCCTCCCTCCCCATCTCTCGACGTGCGCGGTCCCAAGTCTGGACAGCGTATACGGGAGACCTATAAACCGCAGCGCACCGTTGTGCTGCGGGTTTCCACCCAAAGTTCTCGCTTCCGCTATTCCGGCTGGATCGGGGAGCACGGAGGTCATCGTCAAGGTCCGTACGTGTGCGAGTACTCGGAGGTGCTGCTCTCTCACGAGTTCGGCACTAGGAGCTTCTTCATCGCCGCGTCTCCTTCTTCTTCGTCGCGCCAAGTTCTCCGCGACCTTGAGGTCGGCTACGTACGTCTTCATCGGCAACGCTTGTGCGGGAGCGTAATTCCCGCTATCGGTCTACAAGGGTATGTTTCCGATGACTTCTCCGTTACCGCATTACTAGATAGATAGATCCTGGCTAGTTTCGGTGTTGCGATAGTTAGAAAAATTATTGTTTTCTGCTACGAACCCCATCAGCAAGAACTAGTTGGTAATAATCCTGAAAATGTTGATGTCAACTTCATTAGGAACTATGGTAATAATGGGTACGGTAATAACAATTATAACTCTTATAATAAACCCCCATATGTTCCTAACAACCGTCCTTTAGTGCCATATCCTAATGCTAATGATAAATGGAAGCCTATGTCATCAAGCAATGATAATTTCGAAGCAAATAAAATTCTTATTGAACAAGTTGCTAGTCATAATACCATGATACAAGAGTTGAATAAATCTGTTGCTTCTATTAGTTCTGATATTAGAGGTTTACAACTCCAAGCTGCAGGACTAGACAAAGCCTTGTCAAAACTAGCTGATAATCAAGCCACTTTATTGAGTATGTCTGCAGGGAAACCACAAGCACCACCCACGGTTGGGATGAATTCTATTAATATTGCTGAAAGTGTCCCTTCTACTTTGGAGGGAACTCTTAATGAACTGCTTGAATATCCTGAATATTTGTTGCCATTTATGTCTCAACTTGTTGGTTTAAAGGAAGAAGTTAATGAAACTAAAAATGATGAATCTCTTATATTAGTTATGTTAGAGAAAAAAGTTGAGGAAGTTAAAATGCTTAGTGAAGTTAAGGAACCATTTGTTGATTTAGAGAAGTGTAGCTTGCATGAATTAATTTCTATCTTACAAAAATTTGCAAGTGATCCTTCTGTTAATATTAACCAGGCTGGTTTTGGTTCCTATATTGCTAATCATGTCTTAAAAGAAAAGATTGCTAGGTACAATCAAGAGCTATGATACCACCTAAGCTTGGGGATATATGGATCCCTAAGTACTAGTAACCATTGGAAAAGAGACACACCATGCCATTTTAGATCTAGGATCTAGTGTCTCTATATTATCTAAAGAACTATATGAAGTCCTTGAACTTAAAAATATTGAGAAATGCTCTATTGAACTTGCACTTGCTGATGATTCCATTAGACATGCTCTAGGAAAAGTAAGTGATGTTATGGTAGAGTTACACATGACTTTTGTGCCTGTTGATTTTCTAATCATGGACATGGGGAATAAAACCTCTAGTCCTATTATTTTGGGAAGACCTTTTCTTCGTACTACAGGTGCCATTATTGATTCAAAGGAAGGGAATGTGAAGTTTCAGTTTCCACACAAGAAGAGCATGGAACACTTCCCAAGGAAGAGGGACACACCAAGGTTCAAGCTCCCTCATGAGCTACGTCCCCTTTGATTATCAAGTAAGTAAGCCTAGCTATATGGCTATAAAGAAAGCGCTTTACGGGAGGCAACCCGGTTGTTTTTGTTTGAGATTTTCTTTGAGTCCTCTTGCTGTAACAAGAGAGTAGTTTGTTAGTTTTGTTTCTGGGATTTTTAATAAAGAACCAAGTTTTACCTATTTTGGGTTTGAAAAGTTGCTATTCATTTTCGGAGAGTTTTCTGCCTGCACGAAGTCTGTGCACGGTTTGATTTTTCATTTTTTATCTGTAACTCCGATTGAGCTGTAATTTGAACTGTAGCTTCAACTTTTCATCCTCTGTATACGTGATTTTTTCAGATTTTTCTGACGAGTTTAAGTAGGGTAGAAAAATGCGTTTTGCTGCTGCTGTTTTTCTGGACAGATTCTGTCTTGATATTGTTTGATGCATTCTTTGAGCTTTTTGCTTGAATCTTTTTGATTCAATTGAGTTTATGAGTAGGCATACAACATTATATACTCTCTGGACATTCATATGAATTTTTGCCTAAGGATTTTATGCAGCAAGGAACCTATTTGTTTATCACTACTAATATCACCCCACAGAAAAGAAATGGGAGAAACGGTGTTTTGAAGTTTTTTCACAGGGATTAGAGGAGCTGCACCAAGAGCTATCCAAGGATGGTGAAGACCATAAGCTTGGGGATGTCAAGACAACCCCACTAGACCAACACACTCTCGGTTTGCACACGTCTAACTTCTGTTTTTCGATCAAAGCACTTTATCGTATAAACTTGGAGCGTCTGTTTTTTTTGCTTTTGTTATTTCGGTTTGTTAATAAGACCACCACTATCATTTATATATGAGAGAGCTACTGGAAGTTTGGGTTGAATTATGTTGGATGCTATTAAATATATTGGGATAGGGATGTTTGAGTTGATTTTAAAAGATACATATAGTTGCATAATTCATGTGCTTTGAATGAATGTTAATTTGCAAGTGTGTTGTCAAGAGCTATCTTTTACCATGTTTAGATGTTGAATTTTAACTTTACTTGGTTTAACATGGATTGATTAGTTCTATGGACACTTATGCATGCATTTAGATGGTCAACTTTCTCCCTATTGCTAGCCCAAAAATTACAACAAGTAAAAAGCTTGTTTCCCAACACCTTCAACCAAAGTTTTTCCAGTGAGTCCACCATATCTACCTATTAGCTTTATGCTATTCCAAGTATGTTTATCATGTTATATTGTGTTATCTACATTTCTGAATTTAAATGCTTATGTTATTGATTGTCATGGGAAAAATTGGTTAAAAGCTCTCACGAACTTGATGCACAATTTACTTTTATTGCATTTAATAAGCATGAACCATTGTGATTAAAATTATGAAGTTGTGGGCTTGACAATTGTTTTGGTTGGGAGTTAGCCCATATGTGCTGTCACATGGCAAGCTTTCAACATTGCACTTATTTATATTTAGTTGATGTCATGTACTTTTGTTTATGGATGCCTATCATGGGTGAAATGAATGTGGATACTTAGTAAGTTCAAAGAGTTTGTATAAATGGTTAGAGAAATGCCTGGGCCGCTAATCTAAGCCATGCATCATTCATGGTGGAAATTTACAGCATAACCATAATGTTCATTCAGTGATGCACCTCATAATAAAAAGCTATACCCATAGTAAATAAAAGAGTGCTGAGATTGTTCATTGTCTGTTTGTCTTGTTGTTTTGACATGGGCTTGTTCATGTCAAGGGGCAAGAGGTACCCCAGTGCAGTTCTTGATGATACTATTATTACTTGCAATGACCTTTATTTGAATTTACTTTGTGGACCAAAGTGAGTAACACATGGTGTAGGTACTTGTATTCAAGGGACATGAGACATTCAACCAATACATTGTCAAGCACACCACTCATATTTGCTTTCACTTTAAACATTAATCATTCAAGATGCTATGATAGGGGTAATGAGAGCTCCACACCAATGACTACCACATTGCAAGCATTAACTTAAGTAGAAGTGTTTGGAAGTTAGATGAAACTTATTCATGCTTTACCTCTACTTATTTATCTATCCAAAGTGTCCACCTTTTATATTCAGTTTTCATAAGAAGTACTCTATGACCACCATAGGATGTTTTTACTTTTCATTATGCATACATTTGGTCCATAGTACTTTCTTCTATATTACACTTTGTGAATTTATCATTGAACATCTTTACATTGAGTATTTGATATCACTTCATAATTTATCTTGCATATTGTTATTCCTTTGAAGAATGAATCATTTGACTCTATGTAGCAATAGTAATCACCTTTGATATCCATTGATAGTATTAAAATGCAAAGTCCATGTTAGTTTTATCACCTTCATACTCGGGACGAGCATGGGTTAAGCTTGGGGATGTTGATGCATGTAAAATGCATACATGAACTTTACATTTTATTACATGTTATTCCATGTTATTTGCATCATATAAGGGTTATATTCATGATTTATATTAGTTTTGGGGATAATTAACAACTCCCCATTTTTCTGGAATTAACCCTGCGCTGTCAGAAAACCCCTTTTTCTATATTTTGATGTTTCAGGGACCAAACGACGTCCAAATGACCTGAAACTTTACGGGGATCACTTTTTTGGAAGGAACGAAACGTAGGCGCAAAGGAATCGAAGAAACGGAGACCAGAAGGCCGAAAGGGGTGGGCCCACGCGGCCAGATTCCCTGACCGCGTGGGTCCCCCATCCTGGCCCTCGGGCCTCCGCTGCCGTCGATCTTTCTTCCCGAAGCTTCGTCTTGACCTAAAAACGACTATATATAGACCCCCCAGGGCTTTCGCGAAAGGGAGCGCCGCGAAACACAGAAACCACGAAACAGAGACCTGGAGCTGAAGATTGGAGGGGGAAAACTCCGGCGGGGCGCTGCCGGTGTGGTCTCCTTCCCCTCCAACAACATCTCCACCGACACCATGATGAAGAGGGAGTAGTCCACCCCTGGACTATGGGTTTGTGGAAGTAACTTATGTATCTCTCCTCTCTATGAGCTTCACTAATTAGTACCGTATGAGCTGCTGAACATGATTACGGTCATCTATGTAATTCCTTTGTGGTGGATCTTTATTATGAGTTAATACATGTTTGAGATTGCAATGGTTTTGTTTCAGTTATGAAAGTAGATGCATATTATGTACCCCGTTCTTATTTACTTGTCATGATCAAGCATGTTTATGAGAGCATGTGAGGGGGAACGTGTGCATTAGTTGGAGTAACGGGGGTGGCTAGTGCAGTGAACGTGAGAGAAAGTTCTGCGATCCACTTGGGTTTTCTACCTTACTTTGTTGCCTCACTAGGGATAAACAAAAATACCATGCTACCGGAGAGTGGATGTGACCTTGGCCACTATCTCCATGACTAGATCTAGCATGTTCTTATTTTAACTTCATGTCATTGAACTTATTGCTATGCTCTGATTTATCTTAATTACTAAGGTGTTATGATTTAGTTCGCATCTTGGTGGAGCATAAGAGAGAGAACAACTTATACTTGAGATCTCTATGTTAGGACGTGATGCCCATATTATTAATAACTTGTCAAACCATGTCTTGCCATCTTACATGTTAATTTTAGTGTTCCATTGTCTACCACGTTATCAAGAGAGAGTGCATTTGTGAAACCATGAACCCCGGTCCATTTTTAATCATAAGAAACACCTTTCCAACACTTTTATCACCACTTTTGTTTGCTGCCATTATTAAATCCGAAAATACAAAAACACTTTTACATCTTGCATTCATCATAAAAAACCCAAAAATATCATTTATCATTACTACCATCATCCTTGCATATTTATTTACCATCATTGCATATTTACTTATTGTTTGCATTGCATATTATTTTATTATCATTCTCACACCTTGTGCTTGACAACCACTTGGTGAGGTTGAGGGCACAAAACAATTTATTTTGTTGCAGGTTCTCAAGAGAAGGATAAGGAGATAACACCTGAAATACTGGTTCCCCGAGAGTTCGATATTAAACCCTCGAGTCACCCCTCGTGGGGAAAACTGTCTTCCACTACTACATACACTCTGCACTTGGAGTCTCAACCTAACACATTTACTTTTCACGCAGGTAATCACACGAAGGGCCGTCAAGACCTTTTCTGGCACCGTTGTGGGGTAACTACGTGAAGGGCCATCAACGACCGGTCGAACTGAGAAGAGCCCGCCGTAGACAGAGCGGCAGTACCACAACCACGTGGGAGGGATCGACCTCCACCGCCATAGACGGTAACCGACCGGACGCAACACACAGGATCACACCAAGCCACATTGGAGCCGGAGGGCGGCCGCAGCACAGCTACCAGGAGGACTACCTCCACCGCCATCGGCGGGTGCCGACCGGACGCAGTAGCAGAGACACACCAGGCTGGGCAAGCCCGGCCGGTCCCTGAAAGGGTCCGTGAAGTCTCCGCCACCACGCTGCTGCACGTAGGCCGACGCCGCTGCTACCCTCAAGATCGGCACCAAAGGCCCGGCCGGACCCAAACGGTCCGCGAAGCTCTCGGTGCCACGCTGCAGAAGATGTGTCGTCGTTGCCGCCACTCTGTCACGGGCATCGCCACCGCAGTCAAACCAGGTAGTCGGGTCGAGCTTGGGCCCACACTAACCTAGATCGGGCCCAAAAGGGCCCAGATCTGGGCCTGCAGGGCCCTGGCCAAACCCTAGCCGACGCACCACCAACTGGCGGCGCCGCCGCTGTGCTCACCTCCGGAAGCAGAGAAGACCCCGTGTCGCCGAGCGCCGTAGCCCGTCGCCGCCACGCCGCCTCCCGGCCAAAACCGAGCCGCCGCCGCACCCGCACCGATGGACACCGACGCCAGAGAGAGCAGAGCCCCACCTCCACCCATCCCGGCGCGGGGAGGGACAGGCCACCGCCACCGGCGCCGCACGGGCCGCGCCCGGCGGCTTCTGCCGACGGCGGCGACAGGGGGACGAGAAGAAAGGGACGGGGAAGGAGACGAGGCTCAAGGGGCGCGCGCCGCCGCCGCGTGGGGGCGGCGGACACGCGCGAGAGGGGGGAGGAGGGGGCAGGGCGGCGCCGCCGCCGGCGGGCGGAACCCTAGACGCGGGGGTCGCGAGACCAGGCTAAAAAATGGACTATCCTGTTCACCATTTGTTTTTGTTTAATGTTTTCATAACTCATGTTAGAAAAATAAATCATTTGTTCACATAAGTTTTGAGATCTTTGAGGTGTCTACAACAAGAGACACACTAGCTTCTAGGAGATATCAATATTGTGCCAATTGTCTCTCTTTATCGATATAAATTTGTTCCCACCAAAAAAGATATCCGTTTGATGGCCAAGAGATATCTAGATCGAGGCAATGTACGAAGAATATTTGTTCTCAAGGTAAGTATATGAGAGGATTTTATGAATATGTCGCGGGTCCCATTATACCATGGAATCTCGTATGGGCGCTTGTTGATCGATATCAAGGGTGTTTCTCTATATTCTTCTGGCCCTCGGAGTTGTGTGTCTTGACTCTTCCATAACCACTATAACAAACAGAGTTATATTTGAGGACGTGGGTTCGTAGTACACGGAGAGGAGGGTGAAGGGAGAGGCCCATGGTGCTAGGGTGTTGCAATGCCCAAGTCACCCTATGGTCACGCCAAAATGGTTGATGCATCTGCAAAAGAGACTACACAACACAAGTCATGATGAGTGAGCTTGGGGATGGTAGTTTCTCTCTACTGTTAATGAGTCTCCTCGAAACAGGTTTTCGTCCCGCTTTATAGATAAAGCCTAAACCGGCTAAACAATACAAAGTTGTAGCGTACCTGCACTTAGAAATTGGCAAGGTACCTGTGTATAGTGCAAACCCCTGGATCGATTCATTTGCACACACGGTCTAAGATGAATTATCACAACATTGTATCAATTATTACACGCGGATCCAGTACTTAGGAAATTATCCTTTACAAATTGCATAGCACGAAGCTAGCTTTTAAAGAGTAAAGCAGCGGAAAAATAATCTTCATGGAGTCTCCATCATCATCATGTGCCACAGGCGAAACATGTTGGTTGCAGACTCGAAACCCTTAACGAAACTCACTCGTCGTCAGAACAATCTGCAACAAATAAAATTTTGCAACAGAGTGGGTCAGATACCATTAAAAATGGATCTGGCAAGTGACACTATGTGGACACTTAGTGGAATAACTCTAATAACCTATATGCATATTTGGCTGGTGGAGTTCAAGGCTATTTTGCATAAAGCCAATTTTTGCCTAACACTTTGTAAAACATTTTCTTCAAATGTTGGAGACAATATGGCATAAAATCCATAGTCTCTTCTACCCTTATTCACCCATCAAAATTTTACTTAATGAAATTGAGATGTTGGGAGCCTCCGTTGAATCCTTGATCGGCTGCTTGAATTGTCCGTAACCGGGGACACGGCTAAGTACTTAGTTTTACACTCTGCAGAGGTTGTGCACCTTCACCATTAGACCCAACAAACCCAAACTATCCTCAAGCACTCAAATTGTGCTAAGGAAAAGGAGAGAGTTGAGACGAGACTTTTCAGAAGCATATTCCCCATCCCATACTGGCTTGACCCGTTCCACCTACATCCTCTACATCTGCTTGTCAAGCCGGGAGGAGTCCACGCAACTTAATCCATCTAGCCAGAGCCCATATGACTAATGGCTGCACGGTAAGCAACTTCACTTAGAGAAACATTGGTCCCTTAATACCCTGGGTGGCAACCACAAGTGACCATCCCTTAGAGGTCACCCCTAAGAGATGACACTCAACCTTTCCATCATCTTTTCAAAACCAAGTCCACCCAGGTGATAAATTAACTTAGTAGAATTTAACTTTTCAATAAAACACTTTTGCATAGCATCAATAATTCTACTAAGTTATCAATAGGATTCTAGACACAACTAGTGTAGAGGAGATAGTAGTTTCAACATAGCAATACTATCCTACACATGCATATAAATACACTAAGTCATGCATAGAAAAATACTTAGGAAATTTATGGGGTGTGCCACTTGCCTTGGCAAACAGGAGTGTAGTAGTAGCAGTTGCAACCACTTTCGTCTCTCTCCGGAATTTCTAACAAGTCAAATAAATCACGAATAAACACACAATCATAAATGCAACACTTAGAAAAATATGATATGCATGGAATGCAGGATGACACAATAATTATGGTATGAAAGACATGCAAACAAAATAAGGGAAAGACATAAATAACAATATCCCATTTAGCTAAGGCAAGGTCCAGGTTGAGCCTAAAGTAAACTTGATAAAACAACTTGAAAAGTTGTAAGGCTTCTTCAAGTCTTCACATGTTTGATCTTCAAAACATCTTCAACTCCTTTGTAGTTTCATTGATCTTCAATGGTCTTCAATTAGCACTCTAGAAACTTAGTCTTAAACACCAAGGACTTGGTCTATGTCCAAAGTGAGGCAAAAATAGAAAGAAAGAGAAGATAGAAAGAAAGTAGTTGGTCTTCCAAGAATCTTCTCCAGACTTCCTTGTAGCTTTCTCCTTGGTGTGTTGACTTCTTTGAAATTTCTGGGCTTGATGGTTCTGTAGACTTGATGTTGTTGGCAGCACCAAGGTTGGTCTTGAATATAACTTAGCCACCATGAAGTAGGAAGAAAAGAGAGAAAGGAAAGAAAGACTTAGAAAATTGTAGGTGGTTGGTCTTCATGAACTTCTTCTTGATTTTCTTCTAAGTACTTTTACTTCTTGGAGATGTTTCTGGAGTCTTGTTTTCTTGGCTAAGTCCTTCATTGGTTTCCACTAATTCTAACTTAGTGGTTTTTCGACTAGGAGGGTCAAAAGGACTAACATGCATCCTCAATTTTTTTCTAAGGAGGAATGTCATGTAAGAAGTGCAAAATATTTCTAAGGTCTAGAGATGCATGCCATGCCATGAAATTATTCTAAGTTAATGCAAGACAAGTAAGATGGTCCAAAAATGACTAAGGACCAAAGGTCAAACAATGAGTCCAAATAATTTCTAAGGAAAAGTAAACAAAACATAGTTGCTAAATTTTCTAAGGAAAATACTTTAAAACAATAGTTGATAAAATTTCTAAGGACAAACACTTAAACAATATCACTTAGAAAAATATTATAAAACAACTAAGTTTTCAAGATGCTAAATTTTTCTAAGGAGAAGATTTGGCACTATTAAGATGTTGGAAATTTTTCTAAGGAAATAATGTTGCCAAAATAATTATCAACTATTTTCTAAGGAAGAAAAATACTTTGTTTGGAGAGGCAAAATATTTCTAAGTACTTTTTGTAACTAAAGTAATCAAAATATGACTAAGTCATTTTATTAGCCGAATAGATGAAGAAAAATAATTTTAATCAATTCTAATTATTAAAATAACACCTAAAAAGCAATTAATCAATATTAATTACAAAAATCATAGAAAATACTTTTACAAAATTGGTAGAATATTCCTACGGCCAAGTATTAATTAAACAAAGTTAAAGCAATTGGATTTGCCCAAAAATAGTTTTTAAAACTCAAGTTAAGTCAAATTTACTTAAACAAACAAATTTAAAATTTGAACCAATTTGAATTTGTCAAAACATAAATTTAACTATGCCAAAAGTTTCTACGTGTCATAAGCTTTCCAAAAATATTTTATTTGTAAAATTTGGCCAAACCAATAAAAAGTAGTGATAGATCTAAGATCTAGGGTTTTTCTGCAAAACTGCCGATCTTCGGTGTGACTGTTGACTCTGACCGCTGACGTGGCGATGACGAAGCGCTGACTGGGCGCTGACTTTACGGTTGACTACGAATTTTGACCAAAAATAAAGTTGCTCGGATGGAAAAACAATCTACATGAAATTTGCAGATAATTACGTGCTCTTTCTAACTATCACAATTATATCATAAGTGGATGAATAGATTGATCACAAATCGCATTATACCTTTCTGGTCCGAAACTTTGACCGCGAATATCTCCCAGCTCGCTCGACCAAATGAGGTGAGGCTTGGGGCAAAAGAAAGGTCTTGATCAGGGGAACAACTTTCGTAACTACGGCCCGAAGATTTGAGATTGTTTTCTCCTCCGAAAATCGTCAAAAGCAATCTGTATTGTACAGAGAATTCCGTACGTCAAAACCAAAAGAGTGCAATAGCAAAGTTGTAGGAAAGGGTTAGATTTAACTTCTCACCAAAGGAATTTCGATTTGAAGAACCGAGCGCGAAGAGATCTAAGGAATACGACTTCAGATCTGAAGGATGGCGATTCGAAATTCTTCCTCCACGGTTGATGAAAAGAGTTGAGGCCTCTCGGGATGGAAAGGTATTGAGGAGATTTACAACAATGCTTCAGGTTTCGTCGCGATTCGAGATGATCTTGGTCGTCAAACGAACGAAATACGATTTCGCTGACTAGGGTTTCGGTGGAACGAAAAGGGGAAGAGAGATGACGGCGGCTACAGGGGTTTATATAGGCCAAGGGTCGGTGGAAAAGATTGGGCTCGAAGTTATAAACGCGTAGGATCAAGCGGATCTGGATTTGGAGTTACATTTCTCAAGATATTTGCGTTTAAGTGGAAAGTGTTTGAAAACCTAGGTTTTCCTCATATTTTCATCGGGTTCGAACCCGAGTTCGGTCCGGCTGAGCTTGCCAGATGGGCCAGATTTCAGCCCAGCCAGAAAATACAAAGAAAAAAAACAGATGGGCTGGCTGCGTGCGCGCGTGCGGCAGATAACGAGATGGTAGGCGGGCTCGCCCCAAAAGGCTGAGCGCCCCTTCTTTTTTCTTAAATCCTTTTTCCTTTTCTGTTTTCTGAAAACAGTAAAACATTTATAACTTTTGTTTTAAAACTCCAAATGAACTCAAACCAATTTCTAAAAATTTGTAAAAACAAAACCTGTCTGTTAGAACTTTCAAATACACTTTTCCAAAACATTTCAAAATTCGAATTTCAAATAATGTATAAAGGTTTAATTAGACCTTTATGCTAAATTTTATAAGTAGGATTTTATAAATTCCTTTTGAACTTTATATTTAAAATCCAAAACAAAATATGAGTAATAAGATTCCATATCCCTCCAAGATAATTTTTCACAAAGTCATTTTGTTTATAAAAGAATTCGATAATTCAAAATGAATTCAAAACTCAAATTAAAATCCAAATAAATATTTTCTTTCAAAACAAAACTATTAAACTTAAAAATAGAGAATAGGTAAGTAATAGAATAACTTCCCATTCATACAAACAATTCACAACCAAACATTACACATTACACATAAAACCATAATAATCAAAAACAATATATAGGGCATCACCTGCCCTTTTAATATATTTTCTTAAATATGTTTTCAAGTGGAAATAATTCCCCACTTTTGAAATTTTCAAATGCAAGCAACGCTATATGATGAAGAATGCATGCAGTATTTTTCTTTTCAAAACAAAATACATAATAGTTTTCGAAAGTTTTAAATTTTTCGGATTTTTCAACTTTTTGAAAAACTTGGGATGTTACAAAAGTGGCGAGGAGATCCCCATACAAGCAAGTCAAAAAGAAAAATGGCAAGTGAGAAGGGGCGAGCCGCCAACTCAAAGCCGAACATGAAAACAGGGGACACCCTTGTTAACGAGTCTCGTGATATACAAGCAGGGAAAAGGCTTATGAGAAGAACACCAAGAAATAAGTTTCACATTTTATTTTCCAGGTTTGCAACAAACCATGGGAAAATCTAACCATGATCAGTCAACGTCCATAATATGTCAGCCAACTTCTTGGTACTAGGGTAGCTGCACAGTATAAAATGAATATACCCAAAATGAGAGAGCTGAAGACATTCGTCGCTTTTTGAACATCAACACTTGTTGCATGAAAGGTTCATATAGATAGCAAGGTCCGGAATGTCCTTTGGGTTCCTCAGCTTTTTATTATATTTGTGTTTCAACCTGAGCTTCACTCATCAAGATAGTTGACACTAACGGTTGTTAAATCTTAACAAAAGTTGAAGCTTGATTATTTCTCAAGTAAGGCGATCGCTAGTTCTATTCAATAATAATATTTCCCAAACCACGTGTCTCCCCAACTCCGAATGTGTTTGGACGTCTCTCTCAGCTTGTTTTTTTTAGAAAAAGGGGGGGGGGGGGAGCCCCAGCCTCTGCATCGATTGATGCACACGGCTTTTATTGCATCGTCAAGAGTGAATCAGAGTTTACATCTCAAACAAAAGTATAGAAAATAAGGGAAATAAAAGTCTTAAAAAACTGAAAGAGCCTATCAGAACGTCTAATCTTCTTAAACGTCTTGAATTCTTCTAGACAGCCGCCAGGTACCCCGGGAATAGATATCCAAAGCAACCGCCTCTAGCCGGGTGCATCCAGAGTCGATATGCGCACGTTGCGCCTCTAGGACCAGTAGAGCCCACTCTACTTGGTACAACGTCTTAGTTTGTAAGTATTTGTTCTTTACTAGCTCTTGCCATACCCCTTCCTCATTCATAAGTTTATAAAGCCATTTTCTTAGCAAGCACTTATTCTTTATATCAAGAACCTCGATTCCTAAACCTCCTTGGTCCTTTGGTCTACAAACAATATCCCATTTTGTGAGTCTATACTTCTGTTTATTTTGATCACTTTGCCAAAAGAAACGAGACCTATAAAAATCTAGCCTTTTCAGTACCCCTTTAGGTATCTCTAAAAAGGATAACATATACATAGGTAGACTCGTAACCACCGAATTTATAAGTACTAGCCTGTCTCCATATGAGAGCAACTTTCCTTGCCAGCAGCCTAGCTTATTTTCAAAACGTTTTTCGACTGAATTCCATTCCTTATTCAGTAGTTTCCTATAGTGAATTGGGATTCCTAAGTACTTAAACGGTAGGTTCCCAGCCTCACAACCGAAAATACTTCTGTATTGGTCTTCAGCCTCTTTAGCTTTCCCAAAACAGAATATTTCGCTTTTATGAAAATTGATTTTCACTCCGGATAATTGTTCAAAGATGCTCAAAATCAACCTCATGTTAACCGCCTTCTGTAAATCGTGTTCCAAGAATAATGTCATCCGCATATTGTAAGATCGACACCCATCCCTCAACCAAATGTGGTATAAGACATCCGACCTGACCATCCTCTTTTGCACGCGAAATTAGGATAGCCAGCATGTCTACCACTATGTTAAAGAGAATAGGAGAAATGGGATCGACTTGTCGAAGTCCCTTTCTTGTCTGAAAATAATGTCCAATGTTATCATTGACCCGTACCCCCACCAACCCACCCATTATAAAGTTTTGGATGAGATCACACCTTTTTTTGTCAAAACCTTTCATTCGCAACGTTTGCAACAGGAAAGGCCACTTAACTTTATCATAAGCCTTTTCAAAATCAATCTTAAATAAGACCCCATCCATTTTCTTCCTATGAAGTTCGTGGATGGTCTCATGTAGGACAACTACCCCCTCTAGGATATTTCTCCTTGGCATAAACGCAGTTTGGGTTGGTCTAATAACTTTATGGGCAATCTGAGTTATACGATTGGTTCCAACCTTCGTAAAAATCTTAAAGCTCACATTCAACAGACAAATCGGTCTATATTGTTGGATTTGGACCGCATTCTCTTTTTTTGGCAGCAAAGTAATCACCCCAAAATTTAGTTCATAAAGAGGCAAATGGCCATTTTGCAACTGAACAAACATAGCCATAAGATCGTCTTTAATCACATTCCAAAAAGTTTTATAAAATTCAGCAGGGAACCCGTCTGGTCCCGGAGCCTTATTATGCTCCATCTGCGAAATAGCCTCAAGAACTTCATCAGAAGTAAAGTCAAATGCCAAGATTGCGTCCTCTTCACTAGAGATTTGTGGGATATCTGAAACTGCATTTTCGTCAAGACGGAAGCTATTATCGGCCGGCGCCCCAAATAACATTTTGTAATACTCAGTAATATATACTTTTAAATTTTTGTCCCCTACAATTGTTCCTTCCTCTTGTTCCAATTGGAAGATTTTCTTTTTCCTATGTTTTCCATTAGCAATGAGGTGGAAATATTTTGCATTATTTCGTCCTTCATGTATGTGTTTCACTTTAGCCCTTTGTGCCCATTTAGATTCCTCCTCTCTTCTTAATTTGGCTAAACTATCATTAGCTCTTCTCAACTCATCACATTCTGCTGTGTTAAGAGGAATAGTTTCAGCTTTGATGTCTAGCATATCAATAATGCCAAGCAGTCTTTCTTTTTCTTTCCTATAGATACCACTTCTGTGTCGTGCCCAACCTCTAAGATATCTCCTTAGATGTCTTATTTTGTTTTGCCACACCTCAATCAGTGTGTTTCCACGAACGTGTGCTTGCCATTCCTTGGATACCATTTCAAAGAAACCATCTTCTTTTAGCCAGGCTAATTCGAAAGAAAACAAAGATGTATTGCCCAGGTGAGCTTGTTCACCCGAGTCAATAAGTAGAGGGGTATGATCTGATTTTGTCCTTGATAAAGCTCTTCCAGTTACCAACGGAATTTTTTGTTCCCAGTCTACACTAGCAAGCACCCGATCAAGTTTCTCAAACGTTGGTGTGTCTCGTCGACTCGCCCATGTGTATTGCCTCCCTGACAATTGGATCTCTTTTAGACTAAGAGTTTGAATTACCGAATTAAACAGGAAGGGCCAACGTGCATTATAATTTGAGTTATTCTTCTCATGTGGTCCTCTAATGATGTTGAAATCCCCCCAACTAACATAGGTATTGGTGAGGACTCACAAATTCGAACTAACTCAGCAAGAAATATGGGTTTTTGTGCTTCTTGAGCCGCCCCATAAACTGCCACAAAGTTCCACTCAAAACCATCTTTTGATTTTAAATGGAACTTCACACAGAAATCACCAGCATCAACATCTCGAACAGTCAGCGTTTCCATCTTAACCCCCACTAACATACCACCCGATCTCCCTTGTGGTGGTAAACAAAACCAAGAGAAATCCCTACCAGCCGACAAATTCCTTAAAAAATGTGCTGGAAAACTAGACCGACCAGTTTCTAGTAAAGCTACAACATCCAAACTGAAATCCCGTATGGATTCCTGAACTCTTAGATGCTTCGCCGTATCCCTAAACCCTTCGCTGTTCCAAATAAAAGCTTTCATTGTATGTTCTTTTTCAGTCTAGTACTCCGTCTCAGGTTCTTTTTATCGACAAGAATTTTCTTACGCCCACGTTTATTAGTTAGTAGCTGACCTAAGAGATCCGTTTGATCTCCCAGATCGGCAGCATCCTCACCCACTAAATCGTCACAAAGCCCTGAAACTTTTGAGACAAAAAGATTAGTTTGATCATCATCAAGTGTACTCAAGTTTTTGTATATAACTATTAAAGATCTCTCCTTCTCAACCTCTTTTAAGTGCTGAACTGAAACCATACTTTCAGAAGGTGATCTACCAAGAGAAACTCCCAAAACGCTAGCCCTAGCTATGACAGAATTATTTGAAAAATTGCACAAAGAAAACTTATGTGTGGAACACGAACCTGGCATGTCGCGAGAGTTGGCCCTGTCCATCGCTCGCTCCATCTGTGATGCGTCCGAATCTGGCTGCGCCCGAATGCGTGTACTCGAGCGCAGACCCACCGCCATAGCCTCCGGGATGCCTCCAAACGCAATAAGATCCTCTCTCGGAGCGCAGATAACGTTCATTGGAGAACGAAGATCACCAGGTTTAGAAGGCGAGTGAGTAACCCTCGGACTCGCTGCACTGTCCGCCACAGCCGTTGTCCCCGTCAGACATTTCAACGAGACAGCATCGGCATCAAAAGAGGGTGCGATCGGGCTCAGTCTGCCGCTTTCATTGGCACCATGAGCAGTCGTGTCTGCCCTGGCAGCGCCGCTGAGGGAGCGTGGAGTCTGAACAGGAGCGAAACCTTCGACCCTAGACCACCTCAGTGTCCAACTCCAAACGAAACGGACAGTGATACTGATACGTGCAAAAGAACCGATAAATCCTCTCCACCATGATGACTTGCCGCCCGCCTCCCATTGAAGCACAACTACATGAGCCCAAGTGCATTTAGAGTTGGACCAGACCTCAACACCATCAACCTAATGATTCTACCATTGCTCTTATCCTTGGGATTAACAATTCCTTGAAGGGGAATATTCAGCCCCCCTTATCTCTAAGATTTGTAATCCATCTGGTACCAGCCTTCTTGCCCTACAAGTTAGAGATATATTCCGTGTACACATATTTGGTAGTTTAGGATTTGTAATCCATCTTCTACCTTATCTCTAGGAGAGACTTCTTGCCCTACAAGTTTGTACGCCTATATATACTCGTCAATGAGACTCAATAATACATCCAACATATTTCACCAATCTACAGTTATCCTTCATGCTCTGACTGTTATGCTTAAACTGGACATCTCGAGGTGTTTGACACGTTGGACGGGTCTTTACCGTTGGAGATCCTAAAGAAATTTGGTTTTGGACCTCGTTTCCTTTGTTAGCCGGTGTGTGGCGTCCTCTCCACTTATACCACACGAGTGTTGCAGTGGCAGAGCCACGTTGTGACATGTGTGGTCAATTGACCACCCGTGATTTTTGTAAATACTTTGTATACAATAAAAAACATTAAACAATCACAAGTTTCGAATCCTGGCTCCACGAGTGCTGGTGAATGGCCCGCTCGGCGAGACAATTTGGAGCGGGCGTGGGCTACAACAAGCTTGGCAATACTCCCCTTGGCTAGAGAAGGTTTGTGCCAACATTTTCTCTCTTCGCGGATGACGCCATGATTTTCCTAAAATCCACGCCCTAGTTGTCTTGGTGGTCTGTAAGACGTGGAGGCACCGCAATACCATCGTTTTTTAGGGAGTCTTGCCGAGGGTGACGGCGATTCTGCGCTGGGTGGACGATGAAGGTGAAGCTTGGTTTGACACTGGGCTGTTGCGTAGGGGTAGGGAGGCGTTCCTCGTGGCGGCAACGAGATGGACGCCACTAGTTTTTTTTTTGTCTGCAGTGTCTCAGCCCTAGCGTCGTAGAGATGTCGTATACAGGGTCTACCACAGTTTTTCCCTTTAATATTTGATGATGATACCTATGCTATGCGTATTCTAGAAAATAAATATAATAGATCTTTCTAGAAAATATGTTTGGAACCAGAGCTTCAGTGGGACACGTTTCCAGAGTCTCGCATCCAGCCTGAAGCAGTGAAAAGGAGTGGAGAGTGGTGTTTTATGGCCCGAGCTACATGTAACTCGTTTTTTCAAAAATCTAAAAACTGCATTTTTAGTTTCAAAAAATTCGGAAACAAATCACAGACGTAGATAGTAACATGATCTATAATTGTACAAATTTTCAACTCAAAATTCATTTTATTTTAGGCTGGACAAAAATGACAAATGGATGGATCTGTGTGATGAATAGTACATAGTTTCAGAAATTTGAAATTTTGCTAGTCTTGTCTTTTTTGTGTAGCCAAGAATAATACGACTTTTTCATTAAAAATTTGCACACTAATATATCTCAACATTATCTACATGTAGAATTTTGTATTCGAATTTTTACACTAAAAAATGCCGATTTTGAATTTTGAAAAAAAAACGAGCTACATGTAGTTCGAGCTACATTAGCACTTTCTGAAATAAGGCCCCATTCTCAACCAAGAGATAAGTCATGTAACAGTTGTCACAACCAAGATATTTGAAGAAGCAATGTTGGTTTGGGTGCTCTGTATGTCTGTGCACAGTTATGGTGTCATCGAGCAATTACTTGGGGGTAGTATCTTATATGATCATGTAAATACACATTTCTGGGTGATTCCTAAGATGCGCCCACATGTCAGATATTTTCGATAAAGGCCATCTGTTTGACAGAAAATCAATTGTTAAATTGAAAGTTCACAGTGAGAGTGCAAGGACTAGACTGACCTTGGGTCCCTCTGTTCTTGATTCGATTTCTGTGTTTATTTTTAAAAAATTATGGATCTAGGATACATCAACACACTGCATGCAGTATATTTTCAATGTAGGCTCTATATGCCGAGAAGAAGAAAAATCATAGCATAGTTTGTATAGAGGAAAAGATGAAAACGTAATATCAGTTCCTGAAAATCGTACACATCCTAAAAAAGGACTATTGGGAATCATATATTCATATTGCCCAATACTTAACTGCGACTTAAAATGGAAGTATACAGAAGGCTTTGGATTAGGATAAGAAAGACCAAAATATTCCTTTCCTTGCTCCAGCAGGCCTACAGACATACTCCATCCGTTATAACATGTCTAGATACATCCACTTTTGGACAAATGAAAGTCATCTATTTTGGAACAGAGGGAGTAGTTAATTCTAATTGTCAAAAAAAAAGACATAGTTAATTCTAACTTCAATAAGGTATTGATATTTCCAGTAGTTCGATTTGGACCCAACCAGCCACTGAAGAACAAGAACTAAGATAGGGAAGAAAGTTGCATCAAGATGACCAAAACAAGAAGCAGTGTCGCCTGTTGTTTCCAAGCCCTAACTCTCTTGCTCACTGTCGCTCGGACGAAGGAGGAAGAAGAAGGAATGTACTCTGAATTTTTTTTCAGGCGCACGAACACCTTGCCACACTAACGGCTTTTCTGAATTTCAGGTGAGCTCAAGACTCGACGTACTTAGCAAATTACACAGGGGAGCGGTTCTTATACGCGGGCGCACAGACGCACCATGCAGCGCTCAAGCCGCACCCACTCGCCACTCTCCGCACGCACCGGCACTCCCACACGACACGCTCCAACGCAATCAGCTCGGCCGGCTGCAGCGTGCTGGACGTGGTCACCCCCGCCTAACTCGCTAACAGATCACACACGCACGCACGCACACACGCGCCGCGGCGAACTGCCATCTGTACCAGAAATGTGCTGCAGATATTGAGGAAAACATTCCATTCATACCGCCTCGGCGAACTGCCATCTGTACCAGAAATGTGCTGCAGATATTGCCATCGAATTCCTGTTTCGCCTTTCTTGGAAAGGGCGATAATATCACCATTGGTGTCTGGTACCAGAGAAAACGCCATCACCTGCAATTTGATCCTGTGCTTGACCGACCAGACCCATCGCTCATGATCCTGTAGCACCCAAAGATCAGCCGTGCTGCCACCGTAGTTGTACAATCCAAGAGTGTCATTGATCTCAAACAGCTCAATAAAAGGGCCATCGACGGGCGACAGCACATGCCGGAAGGACTCGGCCATGGTGTCGAACACCAGCATGTTGTTCACCTTGCCGGTGCCGCTGACAGGCAACTTCAGCGGGTGCCAGTAGAGCCTGCCGCCCGCCAGGACGTGCGGCTGGAGGAACTCCATCATGGGCATCATCTGCACCACATCCCCGGTCGCCCATGGCTCGAGGGGCTCCCCGATGCACCTGAGCTCTCCGGACCCGACGGTGTGCACGTGGTACACGGCGTGGCCGTCCGTCTTCACGCAGCAGAGCACCCGGTACGACCCGGACGGGCCGTGAGGGTACAGCCCGGAGATGCAGTTGACGTGGGAGAGCGGGAGGGGCGCGAGCTGGCGAGTTGTCGGGTTGCAGATGTAGAGGCCGCCATAGGCGATGAGGACCAGGAGGCCGTCGCAGGAGGCGAGCACGTCGAGGTCCTCGCCTGTGGCCGTCCGGGCGACGGGGCGCCGCTCGCCGTTGCGGTGGTCCATGGCGTCGATCCTTCTGTCAGGACAGCAACCTCTTCAGTGCAGCAACTTCTTCAGTTAACGTGTGGTTCAGATAGCTTCTGGGAGTAAAGCTTCGATCCAACGGCTAGAATTGTAACTGTTGGTTAAGTACCGTTTAGCACCTAATCAGACCAGTGTTGTAATGATTAAATTCTTAAACTCATGACTCTAGGTCAGTATATAAGGCCTAGAGGTGGGCGGCTAGGTGGCACGAGCACAATAAACCCTAAATTCCTTATCTTGTTTCCTGTCTATTTTCCTTGCTTATTTCCAATCTCAGCTCCAATCCCTAGAGATCTATCGTTGTTACTGTTGATTTACCTTCCAATTCCTGTTCATTTGCTTCTACTTCCCAGTTATCAGTAACAGGATCCTAACAATTGGTATCATGAGCATCGATCTTGCGACTGAAATTTTTTTCCCCCGGGTTCTTGGGTCTCATCGATCCCGAGCGTAAAATCCCCATCGGGGCGAATCTCTCGCGTCCTCATCCTCTCCAAGCCATGGAATCCATCATACGGACGCGCTCGCAAGAGCGGATCGCGGCGGCCGTTGAGGAAGCGGCACTCTTGGCGGCGGCGCAGCGGCAAGCTGAGCAAGAGGAAGCGATAAGCGAGCGTCTCCCTCGCGAGGTGCTCAACATCCAGAGGAAGATGGAGTTGCAGCAGAGCTCCATGGACCAGATCCACGCCAACCTATCTTCTCTGACAGAGATGGCAGCACAGATCAGCGTCAGCTTGGGGAAACAGCCGGAGAAGCCCAACCCTCCGGCGACCACGGGATTGCCATCGACTCCCGCGGCGACTCCACCAGGGTAGCAGCCCAACCTGAGCACGATTCCGGAAGGGACTACACCGACGAACTCGTCATCAACTGCTCCAGGACCTGCGCGGCCCCTGCAGTTTGGTAATCTCTCACCTCGCCAATTACCGCATCCGGAGTTCCCTGGTTCTTCATCCATTGGTAGCCCAGCGTCAGTGCAGCAAAAGTCTCAACCTTTCACTACCCAAACCACTTCCGCACCACCTCCACAACAAATCCATCAGTACACCAACCCGCAAACCCAACCCCAATATTACAATCCCACAAATCCATATCCTTATTCTTCCAACTACCCATACCAGCAGCCTTACATCCCACCCACTCCACCCCAGTACATGCCGAATTTTCATTACACGGCATACCAGCAACCGTACCAGGGTTATGCATTACCACAGGAACCCCAGCAAGCATGGCAACCTATCAACCATCTTCCACAACCCACCTATACACCGACACAGCCAACAATTCCAAACACACCAAAACCCACACAACCTACTTACCCACCTCCACCCATAGCTCCTCCTACTCCCAATACCATGCCGACAGTGTCCAATGAGCAGAGACACTCTAGTTATGCCAACAACACTGTCGAACCACACATTCGTTCACCAACTGTGGAATTACCATTATTCTATGGCGATAATGCTTATCAATGGCTCCAAGATTGTGAAGGGATATTTGAGTTAGCTGGCATACCGCATGAAAACAAGATAAAATGGGCAGCAGCTCACATCAGGGGCAAAGCCAAGACTTGGTTGAACAATTGTGATGTTCAAATGAATTTCCTCAACTGGGTGCAATTTTGTGAACTGCTATTGGAAAGATTTCCTGATGCCGATCAGCATGAGTCGATGGACCAATTCCAGCAGCTTAGACACCAAACAACTGTAAACCAATACATTGACACATTCGAAGAATGGATGATCATGATGAAAAGGGACCACAACTACCTGACAGAACACTTCTTCACCCCGCGTTTCTTGAGTGGCTTAAAGGACTCCATTAAGCATGCGGTTAAGTGTCATCAACCACCTACCTTGAGAAAAGCTTATTGGTGTGCGAGACAGGAAGAACTGGCA
The DNA here is from genome assembly GCA_947311845.1 of Poa pratensis. NCBI lineage: Eukaryota > Viridiplantae > Streptophyta > Magnoliopsida > Poales > Poaceae > Poa > Poa pratensis. The sequence goes on along the minus strand of CAMZMU010000089.1, from coordinate 35,290,329 downwards.
TATCTATCCATCACCAAGAGACAGACACAGGCCAACTCATCTGTCAGGCAAGCTCCCAATCAAGCACAAAACAGACAAGGGCAGTTCCGAGACAATCGAGTCAGGCCACCTGCAGATAAACCTAGAGAAAAGGGAAAATGCTGGTACTGCCCTGAGGATTGGTTTTTCGGCCATAAATGTGCTGGTGTCAAGAGCATGGTCCATGCAATTCAAATGCAAGGACATTCCGATGATGAAGAAGAACTGGAGGAACATGCACAGCCTGAAGAACAAATACAAGAAAATGTTCAAGAAGCTGCTCCAGCTGTTGCAAATCCAGCAGTGGTAAACCCACCTGCAGCTAACCGTGACAACGTGCACCAATTGTCCATGGAGGCAGTGCATGGAATACCTGGTGAAGGCACTATCACCATTCAAATACATATGGATGGTAAAACAACTCTAGCTCTCATTGACACAGGCAGCACAAATACCTTTATGGACAAGGAGTTTGCAATAAAACACAACATCCAAACCACACTAGTTCCACAAAAGGAAGTTTTGGTTGCAGGCGGTGGTCACTTACAGTCAGATTCTATGGTGGCAAACTACAATTATCAGATTCAGAAGATAGAGTTTACATCCAATTTTCAAGTTTTGCCACTGAAAGGATATGATATTATCTTGGGAGCAAATTGGCTGAAGAAATTTAGTCCTAATTTGTTTGACTGGGACAGAAGGTGCATTACCATCTTCCACAAAGGTGATTGGCTTACTTTGTATGATCATCAGCGAAGGGGCAAGGACTGCATTATTTCTGCAAAGGCATGTTCCAAGTTGCTCATGCAAGGGCTGAATCTTATGTGTTCCAGCTGAACTACAGAGGCAACGAAGATCAAACCATGAAGCAGCAGAACACTGACCAAACTTCACCAGTCACTGACATTTTAGAGGAGTTTGCAGATGTTTTTGCTGACCCAATTGGACTGCCGCCAACCAGGGCCTGCGATCATACTATTCCGTTAAAGGAAGGAGCCACTCCTCCTAATATACGGCCTTACCGCATGCCCCACCACCAGAAGGACATGATAGAAGAATTGGTCAAGAATTTGCTGGAAAGAAGTGAAATCAGACCGAGTACTAGTCCATTCTCCTCACCTGCTATATTAGTCAGAAAAAAGGACAAGAGTTGGCGCTTGTGTGTGGACTGCCGACAACTTAATGCCTTGACAGTGAAAAATAAATACCCCATTCCAGTCATAGAAGACTTGTTGGATGAGCTACATGGCGCCACTTTATTCTCTAAGCTGGATCTTCGATCTGGATATCACCAGATTCGCATGAATCCTGCAGACATTGCCAAGACAGCTTTTCGGACACACTTGGGACACTACGAATATTTGGTGATGCCTTTTGGTTTAACAAACACGCCAGCAACATTTTAGGAGTTGATGAATTCAGTTTTCTCTCCCTTGTTGCGCCGCTTTGTACTCGTCTTCTTCGACGACATCCTCATCTATAGCAAGAACTTAGCAGATCACAAGAAACATTTGAAAGTTGTGCTGCAAATCCTCCGAGCTCATCAATTGAAAGCCAAACTGACAAAGTGCTCTTTTGCGACACCTTCGGTGGAGTACCTTGGCCATGTAATATCTGGTTCTGGAGTAGCAACTGACCCCAGCAAAATTGCAACTATCTTATCATGGAAAATACCAATGAACATCACACAATTACGTGGGTTTCTGGGTCTGGCAGGTTATTACCGCCGATTTATTGAGCATTTTGCTTCTATCTGTCGTCCTCTACATGAAGCTCTGAAGAAAGACAGCTTTGTTTGGGGGGATGAGCAACAAAAGGCTTTCGAACTATTGAAGGTAAAGATGACAACTCCTCCTGTGCTGAGCCTTCCAAATTTCGAGATTCCATTCATGCTTGAGACAGATGCTTGTGCTACTGGGCTAGGTGCAGTACTGATGCAAATTGTAAAACCTATAGCTTATTTTAGCAAAACATTGGGACCCAAAAACAGCACGCTCTCTATCTATGAGAAGGAAGCGTTGGCAATTTTGGAGGCATTAAAGAAGTGGAGGCACTATCTGTTGGGGAATAACCTCACCATTCGCACGGACCAGAGAAGCTTGAAATATTTATCTAGTCAGCGACTACTAGAGGGGATTCAACACAAGCTCATGTTGAAGCTATTGGAGTTCGATTACATCATCGAGTACAAGAAGGGATGTTTGAACACTGTGGCATGGCAGATGCTCTTTCAAGAAAGGAAAACTCTGATGACTCCTGTTCAGCAATATCTGTTGCTATTCCTTCTTGGCTTGTAGAAGTGGAATCCAGTTATGTTGGAGATGAATTCTGCATGAAATTGCTACAAGAATTGGCACTGAATGCAAACCGCAACCTGCATTATACTCTGCAATCTGGCTTGCTGCGCTACAAGAACAGAATCGTCATTGGAAATTCTACAGATTTGAAATCAAAACTGTTCCAAGCATTCCATTCATCATCTTTCGGTGGTCATTCTGGACATAGGGTTACTTACCACAGACTTAAACACATATTCTTTTGGCCACACATGAAGACTTTTATAGCTGATCTAGTGAGCCAGTGCCCGTATGCCAGATTTTCAAAAGTGAAAGGGTACCCTACCCCGGTCTACTCAACCCCCTGAACATTCCAAAGGCAAAATGGAGTGAAATCAGCATGGATTTTGTAGAAGGCTTGCCAAAATCACATGGAAAAGATGTCATATTAGTCATTGTGGACCGATTGACTAAGTATGCACACTTTATTCCGATGTCACATCCCTATACTGTGCACAAGGTGGCTACCCTCTTCATCAACAACATTTTCAAATTGCACGGGCTTCCAAAGGTGATTGTCTCAGACCGTGACCGCATATTCACTAGCAAACTATGGCAAGAACTGTTCTCAGCTCTGAAGGTGGACCTGCACTTCTCCACTGCTTATCACCCCGAATCTGACGGTCAAACGGAGCGTGTCAACCAGTGTCTTGAACAGTACCTTCGAAGCATGGCATTCCAAGAACCAAAGAAGTGGAGTGACTGGCTTCCCACAGCAGAATGGTGGTACAACTCAGCCTTCCATACGGCTTTAAAAACTTCACCATTCGAAGCATTATATGGATACCCTCCACCACAAATTCAAGAGATTTCAATCTCTGGTGATGCTCTACTGGACACTCAAGCAACATTGCAAGAACAGGAGAAAATAATCAAGTCACTCCAGCAAAATTTGCTTTCATCTCAGAAAAAGATGAAGAAAAATGCGGATTTGCACAGGACACCTCGATCCTTTGATGTGGGTGACGCTGTCTATCTAAAAATGCAACCGCATCGAGAGGCAGCACTAGGCCTTGGTCATGCAAGAAAGCTTACATCCAAATTCTATGGACCTTTCCGTGTATTGGCAAAGGTGGGACAATTGGCCTACAAGCTACAGCTTCCAGCAGGAACACAACTACATAATGTGTTCCATGTTAACCAACTTAAGAAGCATGTTGGCAATCATGCAGTGCCTAACCCGAAATTACCTCTGCTCACATAAGAAGGTAAGCTTAAAATGTATCCTCTAATGGTGTTACAGCGCAGGCAAGTTCCCCGAAGTGCAGGCGACTACGATGTTCCAGTTCCGCAGTGGCTGATCCAGTGGGAAGGCATGACTCCAGCAGAAGCAACCTGGGAAGACGTCGACTACATGCGCGCGACATTTCCAGAATTCCAGCCTTGAAGTCTGGTCTTGAGGGGGAGGCAATGTCAGGACAGCAACCTCTTCAGTGCAGCAACTTCTTCAGTTAACGTGTGGTTCAGATAGCTTCTGGGAGTAAAGCTTCGATCCAACGGCTAGAATTGTAATTGTTGGTTAAGTACCGTTTAGCACCTAATTAGACCAGTGTTGTAATGATTAAATTCTTAAACTCGTGACTCTAGGTCAGTATATAAGGCCTAGAGGTGGGCGGCTAGGTGGCACGAGCACAATAAACCCTAAATTCCTTATCTTGTTTCCTTGTCTATTTTCCTTGCTTATTTCCAATCTCAGCTCCAATCCCTAGAGATCTATCGTTGTTACTGTTGATTTACCTTCCAATTCCTGTTCATTTGCTTCTACTTCCCAGTTATCAGTAACAGGATCCTAACACCTTCTCTCCTGGGCGTCTCCGGTGGTGAGGAGCGGGAGCGAGGGCTGGCGCTACGGTGGGCGAGGAGGAATTTGGCGTCGGAGGTGAGGCGGTGGCGCCAGGAGCGGCAGATGGCGCGGCACCGGAGGACGGGCTTCGCGGGGAGGCGCGTCAGGACCTCCCAGATGATGAGCTCCACGGGGAGCGGGGGCACGCCGCCGGACACTTCCGCCATGGCCGTGGACGGACAGGGGATCTGGACTATCGATGGGGTTTTCTATTTTTTTTTAGTATTAGGATCGATGGGGTTTTCCCTTCGTACGTACGGCCCACTTGAATAGCAACAATTTGGAAGCCCATACTATTTATTTTCAGCATTTGGGATAGGACCGTACGTTTTGCATTTTCTCGATTCTCAGCACAAAAAATGAATTTTATCAATAACAACGAAACTAGGTTTGCTTACAAATCTTGTATGTATTGGGGTTCGCATCTGGCGGTGGCTCTCAGTTAAGGTTCTTCCGGTTGTTTCAGGAGGTTGCTATATTAATACAGCGGGGCTACGGCCTATTTCGAGTTAAGGTTCTTCATTCTTGTATGACCCCACCACGAAGATATGCTATGTGCTCGTACATTTTACGTCTAGAATCATATTCCGTGAGTCTATGTATTACGTCAGGATCTGTGGCTCAGACTGTCAATGTTATGGAAGTTGTTGGCTTGTTTGAAGAGAATGTGGTGCTATGCACAACTCAGGAGTCAGGACCACAATTCACACTGTTATTCACCGACAAAACACTTTCCACAATTTTTTTGGGGGCAAGGAATATCTTAATACTTAAGAGGAATTACCTACGAAAATCTATTAGTAATTGCTATTAATACGTTGGAAGTGATGGACGTATTATTCTCTTGGCTTTGAAGCAACCAGCAAGATGGATTCCACCCTTTTGCTGCAACTTGAGAGGAGAGGGAATTAATCCCACAAGGAAATGGAGAGAAGTTTCGTCCTTCATCATGCAAGATTCTCTTTCTTGTTTTCCGGGCAAGAGCTCGCCTCTTTTGGTGATCACGAAGGAGCTAAAGGGCTCTTACAATTCTTCGCAACGCGTCAAGCTTTACACCCGAGGAATCTCCAATCTTGAAGCAATTTGACCTATGATCCAGTTACAATATATTTCCTGACTTCGACAACCTTAGCCTCTCCAAGATAAGCCATAAGCCCCGTTCATCACTGATCACTCCAACCTTAGCCGAGAAGCTTAGCACGGGAGGAATTTGAGGGTTCTGTTCCCACAGGAGGCCGGTGATCTTTTGCTTGCACTGAGGTAGTGCTGGCTGTCTCGTGGAGGTGTATAACGCTTTGAGTGTGTGGCACTCGCCTTAGTCTTTGCTAGTTGCTCTGTCCACATGAACACAGACAGCTAGCACAAATCCACACAGGATTGCTGCTTGCCTATGCCACGCTAGCTGCCCAAATACGTGCATATGAAAACTATTGAATTTACCCAAGTACCAAGATAGCAATATTAAATTTCGTGAGAGCAATGTATTTTCTTTGCGGGTAATAATTAAATCGTCAAAGGTGCGTTGACAATTACTGTGATCTCAATAAGGAAAAGAGCATTGACCATTTTTTTAGGCAAATTGCTAGAAAATCATACACGGGAGGTCGAGTCTATGGCGAGGTTTGGGTATTGGCAAAATCTTTGTAGGTCCTTGGACTCTACCAGCGACGATGAGGCTCATGAGCGCCATGTTCCTTTTTGGAGGCGTCGTTTGAACCCCCTCCTTGGATTCTCGTCCTGCTAGTCCTTGGTGGGTGGCAATGGTGGCGTGGTTGAGGTTTGTTTGGAGGTGCCTGTTTCAGCCTGGCTTCCGTGCAACAGAAGACGACGCACTCATTCACTGGATCAAGCAATAGTCTGTGGTGTAGTGCTTCATTTAGTTTTGCTTGACTCCCTTATCTTTTTGTAGTCTTTTGTTGTTTATGTTCTTGTTTGTTGCTGGCATCCCAGCGTGTGTGTAATCTGTAACTCCTAGCCGGTTGATGGCTTCGTTAATTCAAAAGGGCTCATTTCGAGCCTTCCGTCTGAAAATCATACACGGGCATCAATGCGGACTACCATAGAAAAAGAAACAAGGGACTAGTCAGTAAATTTGGATACATATGGGCTGTAGAAAATGGCAAAGTCGTCAGATTTTGAGAGGAAACCTGGTTTTGAACCTCCCATTTAGTTGTTCGGTTCTGGCATGTTTATATTGTTTGAAATGAAAAAATGCAACCATTTAATATGGTCGTTGTGTTTATTTAGAAATGACAAATTTCTTAATGCTAATTTTTTCTCTCATGCAGATAGTCTACTGTTGCACAAGTTTTCTCCATTCGTGGTACACATTATACCGGGTGGAAAATCGAGACTTTTATGGAGGTGTCTGCACGATAGCAAGAAACAGCGATGGATATTTTTAATCTGACATGGATGGTCGTGTGATATTCAGATTGGCCCACCTTCCGCATAGACGCTTTACAACTTGTATTTCGTCTATTGCTATCTTTTTTTTCATAACCATGTGGTTGCAGTTGTGTGCATCTTTGTTATGCAGAGGCCGGATGTAATTCTTCTTAAATAATAAAGCCCTTATCTAAAAAAATTAAGAGGTTTGGGACGGTAGGCAACAAAATTACATGTAGGAGGAATTTACACATGTCGATGGAACAGTGGTTTGAGATAGACGCTTTACAACTTGTATTTCGTCTATTGCTATCTGATACGTCTCCAACGTATCCATAATTTCTGCTGTTCCATGCTTATATTATACCATTTGCTACATGTTTTATATACACTTCATATCACTTTTATGCATTTTCTGGGACTAACCTATTAACAAGATGCCACAGTGTCAGTTCCCTGTTTTCTGCTGTTTTTGGTTTCAGAAAGTTACTTCTGGAAATATTATCGGAATTGCACGAAACAAAAGGCCACGTCCCTATTTTTCCAGCACGTACACGGAGTCCGAAGGAGAGACGAAGAGGCCGAGGTGGCCAAACCACACCGGCGCGGGTGGGCCCCGCCGCGCCACCTGGTGGTTTGGGCCCCTCGGGGGTCCGCCGACATCGCCCCTTCGCCTATTTATTCCCCGAGACGCGAAAACCCTAAAACACCGAGCCTTTCATCCAGAACATATTCGCTGCCGCCGCCGTCGTCAACCCTAACTCGGGGGGTTTTGAAGCTCTTCCCGGCACCCTGCCGGAGAGGGGAATCATCACCGGAGGGCTCTACATCGCCATGCCCGCCTCCGGAGTGATGCGTGAGTAGTTCATCCTTGGACTATGGGTCCATAGCAGTAGCTAGATGGTTGTCTTCTCCACTTGTGCCATCATGTTTAGATCTTGTGAGCTGCCTATCATGATCAAGATCATCTTATTGTAATGCTACATGTTGTGTTTGCTGGGATCTGACTTATATTGATACCTATGTGGAGCTGAATATTATATTATCATGTCTATGTCATTTGTGATCTTGCATGCTCTCCGTTACTTGTTGAAGCCTTGGCCAAGTGAATACTTGTAACTCCAAGAGGGGGTATTTATGCATGATAGTTGGGTTCAACCTCTATTTAACCTGGGATAGTGACAGCAAGTTCTAAGGTTGTAGATGTGTTGTTGCCACTAGGGGTAAAACAGCAATGCTTTATTCAAGGATGAATGTATTGTTTACATTACGCACATTACTTAATGCAATTGTCTGTTGCTTGCAACTTAATACTGGAAGGGGTACGGATGTTAACCGGAAAGTGGACTATTTAGGCATAGATGCATGCTGGATAGCGGTCTATGTACTTTGTCGTAATGCCCAAATGAATCTCATAGTAGACACCACAGCTCACACATGCATGTTATATGCACTTATCAATTGTCAATTGCCCAGCTGTAATTTGTTTACCCAGCATGTTAGTTATCTTATTGGAGAGACACCACTAGTGAACTGTGGACCCCGGTCCATTCTTTTACATCTGAAATACAATCTACTGCAATCATTGTTCTCTACTGTTTTATGCAAACAAACATCATTTTCCATTCGATACGTTTAACCCTTTGTTTTCAGCAAGCCGGTGAGATTGACAACCTCACTGTTAAGTTGGGGCAAAGTAATTTGATTGTGTTGTGCAGGTTCCACGTTGGCACCGGAATCCCTGGTGTTGCGCCGCACTACACTCCTTCACCAACACCTTCGAAGCAAACCTCGTTTTCCTACTGGTTCGATTAAACCTTGGTTTCATACTGAGGGAAAACTTACTGCTGCACTCATCATACCTTCCTCTTGGGGTTCCCAACTGACGTGTGACGTACAAGCATTGTTTCTGGCACTATTGCCGGGAGATATTCCCTCGTCAACCTAGAGCCACCAACACGTTTTCTGGCGCCGTTGCCGGGGAAAACGAATTGCTTCTGCAAGGGGAGTCTCTCACACCCAATCTCTTTACTTTGTTATTTGTCTTGCTTAGTTTATTTTTATTTAGTCTTGTTTGCTCTCTTTATCAAAAACACAAAAAAATTAGTTACTTGTTTAATTTTTTTGATTTTGTTTTTCAAAATGAATGCTCCTGAAGTTGAAGTTCGTTCTTTTAGGCAACTAGGAGGTGAAAATTTGAAAGATGCTTGGTATAGAATTAGTGATGCTCATCATAGATGTACTAAGAAACACTCTACCACTATCCTCCTTAGGAACTTTTATGTTGGTATCTCTAGTTGGTATAGGTATGTTCTAGACACTCTTACAGGTGGAAATTTCTTGGGTACTCCTGCTTTAGAAGCCTGTAATATTATTGAAAGTTTGGTAGGAACACCACCCACTAAAGATATTAAAGTTGAGATCACCTTGGAGGATGTTATAAATAAGTTAGACTCTATGGAGAATTTTTTCCAAATTTTCTTGATTGTATTGGTAAGACTAATGAATCAATAGCCACCATCAATGAAAGAATCACTGTTCTTGAGGATAATAATATCCATGACACCCAAAATCATAGAATTGATGAGTTAGAGGAAGCTATTGAAACCTTAAGTTCAACCTTTACTTCTCTTAAGTCTAAAAAGGAGAAAGTTTATGTGGGTAGAGAGCAAAAGTTTATGTATGTTCCTAAAGTGCCAAAACCAAAGACTCATTATGAGCTTAAAATTGATAAAACTTTTAGTACGGTTAAAGGTAATGAAACACCTCCAGGAACATCTAAGATACCCATTGTTACAAGCTGTGTGTTGGAAGAAGCTTTTGATGATTTGAATGATTTGCCACTTGACAACACTTGATTTTCACTTTCTGCGCCTAGCTGAAAGGCGTTAAAGAAAAGCGCTTATGGGAGACAACCCATCGTTTTTATTTGCTGTTATTTTTGTTTTCTTTGAGTCAAGGAGTTTTGTTACTTCTGTAGCAACTCCTTTGTATCTTTATTTTATCGCAATGTTGTGCCAAGTAAAGTTCTATATTGAAAGTTGATGCAAGATTTGGATTTCTGCGCAGTGACAGATTTTTAGCTGTCACGGATTTGAGCTTATCTCCCTGTAGAAAATTCAAAAAATTCTGAGAAAAATCACGCATATTCCTGAGATATGTACGCAACTTTCATTATTTTAGGCCAGATCCATCTGAGCAACTTAAGTGCCTCGAAAAAATTCGTCATTCCAGACTGTTCTGTTTTTGACAGATTCTGCCTTTTGTTTTGCATTCGCTCTTTTACTGTGTTTGTGTGGATTTCTTTGCTCCACAAAGCATTGGTGGCTGTAGCTAATGTCCAGAAGCTTTGGGATTGATTGTATCATTACAGAATATGAGAATTTTTGATTATGCACTAACCCTCTAATGAGAACTGTCTTGAGTTTGGTGTGAAGGAAGTTTTCAAGGATCAAGCGAGAAGGGTGATATTATGTGATCAAGAAGAGTGAAAAGCCTAAGCTTGGGGATGCCCCCGTGGTTCATCCCAACCATATTCAGAGAGACTCAAGCGTCTAAGCTTGGGGATGCCCAAGGCATCCCCTTCTTCATCAACAAACTTATCAGGTCATCTCTAGTGAAACTATATTTTAATTCTTTCACATCTTATGCGCTTTACTTGGAGCGTCTGTGTGTTTTTATTTTGTTTTTGTTTGAATAAATTCGGATCCTAGCAATCCTTGTGTGGGAGAGAGACACGCTCCGCTTTTTCATGTGAATACTCATGTTCTTCACTTATATTTGTTGAGTATTCTTAACTAGCTACTGCAGTGCTTTTAGCTCCTGTTTTTCATGCATCTCTTCGAGCTGTTAGCACTTGTTTATAAATACTCTCTTGCTGCATTATATTATCATTTGGAGAGTTTATGTTTAAATAAATTGATTGGTGTTTGTTTGGAAGAAAGAAAATGCTACATGTAGTAGTTGGTATTGGAAAAGACATATGCATTCTTGTAGATCATTGTCTTGTTTTGATTTGATGCTTTGCAATTGTTTTGAGCTCTCAAGTAGATCATGTTTAAGCTCTTGCATCATGTAGTTAAAGCCTAGTAGTGGAGAACTACCGTAGAGCTTGTTGAGACTTGGGATGCATATTTGTTCTCTCTAAGGTCTAGATATTTTCTGGTAAAATGTTTGAGCAACAAGGAAGACAGTGTAGAGTCTTATAATACTTGCAATATGTTTTTATGTGATTCTTGCTGTACCGGTTTATACTTGTGTTTGCTTCAAACAACCTTGCTAGCCTAAACTCTGTACTGAGAGGGAATGCTTCTCGTGCATCCAAAACTTGAGCCAAAACCCATGCCATTTGTGTCCACCATACCTACCTACTATGTGGTATTTCCTGCCATTCCAAGTAAATATTTCATGTGCTACCTTTAAACTATTCAAAACTTTATTACTCCTTATTTGTGTCAATGTTTTATAGCTCATGAGGAAGTATGTGGTGTTTTATCTTTCAATCTTGTCATTTACTTCTGACAGACTTTCACCTGGACTAGTGGCATATACATCCGCTTATCCAATAATTTGCAAAAAGAGCTGGCAACGGGGTGCCCAGCCCCAATTAATTACAACTTTCATTAATAATTCTCTTCACATGTTTTGCCCTGATTTATCAGTAAGCAACTTAATTTTGCAAATAGACACTCCTCCATGGTATGTGAATGTTGGAAGGCACCCGAGGATTCGGTTAGCCATGGCTTGTGTAAGCAAAAGGTTGGGAGGAGTGTCATCTATAAAGAAACTAAAATACATGTGTAAACAAAAGAGAAGAGGATGATCTACCTTGCTGGTAGAGATAACGTCCTTCATGGGAGCCGCTCTTGAAAGTCTGGTTGACAAGGGGGTTAGAGTGCCCACTACCATTCGTTGACAACAACAAACACCTCTCAAATACTTATTTTGTGCTCTCTATATGCTTTCGAAAACTTAAAAAGCTCTAGCACATGATTTAATCCCTGCTTCCCTCTGCGAAGGGCCTATCTTTTACTTTATGTTGAGTCAGTTTACCTACTCCTTTCTATCTTAGAAGCAAACACTTGTGTCAACTTTGTGTGCATTGATTCTTACATATTTACTTATTGCACTTGTTATATTGCTTTATGTTGACAACTATCCATGAGATATACATGTTACAAGTTGAAAGCAATGCTGAAACTTAATCATCCTTTGTGTTGCTTCAATGCCTTTTACTTTGAATCTATTGCTTTATGAGTTACCTCTTATGCAAAACTTTTTGATGCTTGTCTTGAAAGTACTATTCATGAAAAGTTTTTGCTTATATGATTCATTGTTTACTCTTTATCTATTTGTTAGCAAACTATAGATCATTGCTTTGAGTCACTTCATTCATGACATGAGCCTTGCAATATATTGATCAAGATTGTGTGAAAGCATGTCTCCTCAGAAATTATTTGTTGTTATCGTTTTACCTACTCGAGGACGAGTAGAACTAAGCTTGGGGATGCTTGATACGTCTCCAACGTATCCATAATTTCTGCTGTTCCATGCTTATATTATACCATTTGCTACATGTTTTATATACACTTCATCACTTTTATGCATTTTCTGGGACTAACCTATTAACAAGATGCCACAGTGCCAGTTCCCTGTTTTCTGCTGTTTTTGGTTTCAGAAAGTTACTTCTGGAAATATTCTCGGAATTGCACGAAACAAAAGGCCAAGTCCCTATTTTTCCAGCACGTACACGGAGTCCGAAGGAGAGACGAAGGAGCCACGAGGTGGCCAAACCACCAGGCGCGGGTGGGCCCAGCCGCGCCACCTGGTTTGGGCCCCTCGGGGGTCCGCCGACATCGCCCCTTCGCCTATTTATTCCCCGAGACGGAAAACCCTAAAACACCGAGCCTTTCATCCAGAACATATTCGCTGCCGCCGCCGTCGTCAACCCTAACTCGGGGGGTTCTGAAGCTCTTCCCGGCACCCTGCCGGAGAGGGGAATCATCACCGGAGGGCTCTACATCGCCATGCCCGCCTCCGGAGTGATGCGTGAGTAGTTCATCCTTGGACTATGGGTCCATAGCAGTAGCTAGATGGTTGTCTTCTCCACTTGTGCCATCATGTTTAGATCTTGTGAGCTGCCTATCATGATCAAGATCATCTTATTGTAATGCTACATGTTGTGTTTGCTGGGATCTGACTTATATTGATACCTATGTGGAGCTGAATATTATATTATCATGTCTATGTCATTTGTGATCTTGCATGCTCTCCGTTACTTGTTGAAGCCTTGGCCAAGTGAATACTTGTAACTCCAAGAGGGGGTATTTATGCATGATAGTTGGGTTCAACCTCTATTTAACCTGGGATAGTGACAGCAAGTTCTAAGGTTGTAGATGTGTTGTTGCCACTAGGGGTAAAACAGCAATGCTTTATTCAAGGATGAATGTATTGTTTACATTACGCACATTACTTAATGCAATTGTCTGTTGCTTGCAACTTAATACTGGAAGGGGTACGGATGTTAACCGGAAAGTGGACTATTTAGGCATAGATGCATGCTGGATAGCGGTCTATGTACTTTGTCGTAATGCCCAAATGAATCTCATAGTAGACACCACAGCTCACACATGCATGTTATATGCACTTATCAATTGTCAATTGCCCAGCTGTAATTTGTTTACCCAGCATGTTAGTTATCTTATTGGAGAGACACCACTAGTGAACTGTGGACCCCGGTCCATTCTTTTACATCTGAAATACAATCTACTGCAATCATTGTTCTCTACTGTTTTATGCAAACAAACATCATTTCCATTCGATACGTTTAACCCTTTGTTTTCAGCAAGCCGGTGAGATTGACAACCTCACTGTTAAGTTGGGGCAAAGTAATTTGATTGTGTTGTGCAGGTTCCACGTTGGCACCGGAATCCCTGGTGTTGCGCCGCACTACACTCCTTCACCAACACCTTCGAAGCAAACCTCGTTTTCCTACTGGTTCGATTAAACCTTGGTTTCATACTGAGGGAAAACTTACTGCTGCACTCATCATACCTTCCTCTTGGGGTTCCCACTGACTGTGACTACAAACATTGTTTCTGGCACTATTGCCGGGAGATATTCCATC